>NQII01000039.1:1454695-1620735 GCA_002778355.1 Clitarchus hookeri
TTTACTTTTTATAAACATAAATATTTTAGGCTTTAACAAAGATATTTTATTTAAACATTTTAATGCGATTTTTGATACTATGAACACTTTTTCAAAACTTTATCAAGATCTGGCTTGTTGCTGCTTGCTAACCTTATCACATCATCCAAATGAGAGTCTGTAAGTTTGTTTCTGTACACATTCTTTGTGTACTTCATTTTTTAAAAAGACGATTCGCACACGTATGTCGACCCAAAGAATGTTAATAGGATTTGAGCACTCCTTTGGACGCTTTTATATTTTTGGGGAATAATGCTCCAAAATTCCACATACTCCTTTTTTTCCCTTTTTTCTTTAAACAAAATTTCTAGGTGGGTGTCGTTTTTAAAATCGATGAATTCATCTAACAACTCTGGGTAATTACAATTCAAAATTGAAGCCAGCTCTGAGATAGTGGTTGTTTCTAAATGCCATGGATTTTCTACAAGCATCAAACATTTTTTAATTTTTCTTAGATCTTGAAACCTTTTATTAAATTCATCTAATAGTGCAGTTATATAATTTGAAATTGTAGAGCAGTTTTCCTCAAAAATGTAGATACGGTCCTCTGTTATCTTAATTATAGTTGGAAAATTGTGCAGCTGTTTGTTCTGTAATTCTTCATGATAAAGTTTTAGCTTTTCCTCAAAAGCAAATACTTTATTTGCCATCTGTGAGACTATGTTATTTTCACCTTGTAAACTCCGATTGAGGCTATTTAGTTTTTCTGTAATATCACATAGAAAGGCTAAAAGACACCACCATCCATCATTTAGTAACTCAGGGTACACTTTATTATTTTGCTCTAAAAACAGTATTATTTCATGGCGTAAAGAAAAAAACCTTTCTAAAACTTTTCCTCTACTAAGCCATCGCACTGAGGTATGTAAAAGGACATCATTATACTCGCTTCCCAGTTCTTCCAAAAGACTTTTAAATTTTCTGTGGTTCAATTCTCTTGCTCGTATGTAATTGACAATATTGATAACCGTCTTCATCACAGCTTCAATTTCTGGATTTACAACACGTGCCGCCAAGTTTTCTTGATGGATAATGCAATGAAATGTAATTAAATTTGTTAAATTATATTTTTTCTTAAACAACGTAAGAAATCCATTTTCGGATCCAGTCATTGAAGGACAGCCATCGGTGCAAACACACACGATTTTTTGTATATCAATTTTATTCTGCTCTAAAAAATTGCAAATAGTATCAAGGTAATCTGTGCCTCGGGTTTGAACTTTCAATGGAAGAAATTTCAAAAAACCTTCAAAAATTAAATTATGTTCTGTACAATATCTAACAAACACCGAGCATTGCGATGTTGCTGAAACGTCGGTACTGGAATCGAAAGCCAAGCTAAAAAACTTGCAGTTTGTAAGGTTTTCTAATAAGTTATCGTAGATGAATTTTGAAATGTCTTCAATACGCCTTATACAGGTTGAATCGGAGAGCTGTAGTTTTTTTATATTAGACAATATTTGTATTTTGTTGCTGAATTTATCAAAAAGTGCATTGGCCAAACTAATAAAGCATTCTTTTACAATTTCTGCATCGGTGAATTGTTTCATATGCATACCAAGAATGTAACAAATTTGATATGATGCCTTGGTTACCGCGGAGTCTTGTGATAATGCCACGGACATAACATTTTGCTGTTGTTGCAATGACTTCTTAAAAAAACTCAATTTCTCACTTCTTAAAGACGATCCAGAAGGAAACGTTTCGTTGAACGATTTGTGTTTTGTGTTAAAATGACGAGAAATATTGTATTTCTTTAACATAACACTTTCTCGGCATATCAAACAAGTAGCTGCATTGTTTTTGTTAGGAACAACAAAATATTCCGTTTCCCACTCGTCTTGAAACAATCTGTTTTCATCACATATTTTTCTTTTATACTTAGAAGACACTCCTGACATTATTTTGATAGAAAAAAAAATATTTTACACTTAACAAAACCAATTAACTGCAATTACCAGGCCAACTTTGATAATTTGTGTGTGTCATGTAAACAAATTTAAAACAAGTGACGACAAATAAGGCAAGACGTAGGTACAGAAGTGTGAAAGCAAAAGGGGAATTCCCGCCGCTGGCTGTCTCGCTCGCGCAACCCGCAACTCTGAGTTGTGCGAGATAATAAGAGAGATTGCTATATCCCAACACTGTGCGCACCACGGTAGGGATTTACGTACTTATAGCGCCCATGTTTCTCTGATGAGTGCGCAATTTAAAATGCTTGGCAATTTGATAACTACAGGTGGGCCAATCACAAAAGCTCGGCAGGCCGCATGCGGCCCGCGGGCCGCAGGTTAAGTATAGCAGGACTAGACTAATGTCTGAAGGTATGCAGGAGGCAATTCACACCATGAATCCTGCAGGGCAGTCCACAAATTCGATCTGCGCCAATTTGAGAAAGGGTTGCACGTCTGTCACGTTATACAATGGAATTTAATTTTTTTTGCCAGATTAACATGTTGAAATTAGCAGTATAATTTCATGCAAACCACAGCCGGAATTTCCTTTAGAAAACCTACTAGTAAGCTTTTTAATTCATAATCACAAGAACACCTGCACTTCTGATTTAGAATGAACATCTTCACATAAACCTTTCAAGAATAGTGATGTATTATGTTGTTGTGTGCAGTGTCCACTCCATTAGCCCGTTTTCCCCACTACATATGTGCAGCTATGACGTGCCCTTTACTGAGGGGAATCGCGGTTACACTTCCATGACTTCTGCCTCGGCGCGGTGTGTGAGGAGTGAACCCTATATGCACAACGTCTGAGGTACTGCCAGTGTCAGGTGACCATCCCACGTTCACGCCCTCAAGAGGCAACTTTTGAGGGCATAATAATTCGGGCCAACAATAACCATCAAACAACCCCCCCAGTAAAATTGCCTCAGGGGAAATGAATGCAGCGAGGGAGCCACAACAGGCAACCCCCTTTGCGCACCCCCTCTACACTTGTTACGTCCCTGTGTATGCATGTGAGTGAAGTGTGTGTATGGCTAACGTCAGCCAACTCTCTACAAGTGTACATACACTTAAAATTTTTATTTAAAAGTCCTGAACATAAAGTTTTATATTGTTTTGTAGCTAATTAGGCATGGCTACCCACATCCCTCCTGGGGTGAAAGTGAACTAGCCCAGCTCAAGTCACTCGATGCCACCATAATCTATTAAAAACTTGAGGGTATAATTATTGTACAAATTGTTGATTGTAATGTTAACAGTGTTTTTAAATTAATGGATGAGGCAACAGACTGACAGAGACAACCCCGGAGCTTTTTAATAATACATTACTTTACATGTTTACTGCCAACGCATTTTCATATTCACACATAATTGGTTTTTCAGATCTAAGTGTTCTTTTGATTTGTAATGTAGGGTCATGTTTTTGTGTACTTATTCTGTTTGTCATATGTGTTTTGTATTTTTCAGTGTCTCTCACGCACTTTTGGGCTGAGCTCTCGGTGGGTCTCCGCCACTTTCTTTAATTGTTTTCTAGCGCATTCCGGGGGTGGTCACGCATCGCGTGCGTCTGGGCCTTCACCGCTTGCTATACCTACCAATTAGATTCCAATATTCATCTTTTCATTGATAGAACTTTAATTTAACCTTTTCACCCAGAGGCAGAACCACCCCGAAGTCCCGCCCGCTCAAAAGGGCCGGGACCGTATTTATGATGTAATTTTCTTTATCAGCCGCGCACTGTTTTTGTGCAGTATTGGTTGCCAAATGCATCCTAGCCCTCCAGGCAGGATGAATTATCGATTGGGAGTCAGCAGTGTACATGCCTGCAGGCCACCTCCAGCCGCTCAGGCCGGTTTACCCCTTCCACTTGGATGCAAGTGAGACAACTGCACACCGGCAAGATTCGTTAACCCCGGCCATTAGCTGACTGCCGCGTTGCATCGCGCTGCCATGCCAGTGTCAACCGTGTGTATAACAACACAGTGGAAATGGGATTCATTAAAAAATATGAGACTGTGCAGTGAAAACAGTTTGTGGTGAACTTAAGTGCTTCGGACTTTTTGCACTTAACAACAAATGATGATGTTGCCCACCTGCAACAAAAAAAACTTTTGCCTATACAAAGTATTTTGTTTTCGGGGAGCCTGCCTCCACACAACCTTCTATTTTCAGGCCACCTGTTACCTCACAGCCATAAATTTTTAAAGCACCTGTCTCATCACCACCATCTCTTTTTGTACAGCCGACAGGCTATACTCCACAGACTACCTTCATTCTGCCTCCCGCCTACTCACCGCCGGATAGGTGTTATGTGCGTAAGCGTGTCTGCTACAGTGCAGTCACTGCGCACTGTACGGGCTCTCCACTCACTTGGCTGAGAGACAAACTGTCCTCTAAAGAGTGTGGGACGTACGAAGCGGCCACGAACTCGTACCGGTGTGATTGGTTTCTTGCCAGGTACAGAGCACTAATTGAACATAATGATTGTGCAGCAGAACACGTTCTCAGATGCCACAATGCCACCTCCACAAGGAGATGATGGAAAAATACCACCACCTTCTCCATCTGTCATCCAGATGATTGCCTTGAGCATTGCTGTGACACCTGGCAAGATAAATCCTGCTAAGTCACTCCATCTGCTGGTGGTTACGGACACTGACGTCCCGACACCCTGCGTCAAGACACTGTCCCCACCGCCCACAACCTGCTTGGAGATGCCGCCACCAACACCGCTGCTGGTGGCTGTTTTCATAGTGTTCAGCATCCCTGTTAAAGAGTGGGCGGTGCTCGTAGCAGCTGCCATCGCGCAAATGCCACGCCCACCTCGGAAGCCGACGCAACACATGTCTTGAGTTTCTCAATCACAAGCGCATGGTTGTGGGGGTGCTCTTCCCATAACTGGGACCATATCACCACGTTGTCAAGGTATGGAATGGTAAATATACCAATGTACCCATCTAGCACCCGTGTCATGATTCCTTGGACGGTCGCGGAGGTGTCCTGCAAACAGAAGGGCATGGAGCAAAACTGAAACTGCCAGCCATCTGACATAATGAACGCAGTCTTGGGCCTGTCCTCTGGTTTCACTGGGATTTGCCAAACGCTGGACTTGAGGTTTAATGCGGGAAAATCTTGGCATGTCCCTCCTTGCCAGTGTATCCGAGATGCTTAGCAATGGTGGGAGCACAATTACAGTTAGCTTGTTCACGGGCTTGAAATTGACACAGCACCAGAGTATACAGTTTTTTTTGGTCCGCTATTACTACTTGACAATGATACGGGCTCTCGCTTGGTTCAATCAAACCGTCTTTGAGCATGTCCGTGACCTTGTCCAAAATGGCCAATCACGTGGGGACATCATATTCTCACAAAAACGGGGACGTCTAACACGGTCAGGATCTCGTGCTGAGTGATGGTGGTCTGCCACAATGAGTCCAACACGGCAAACACGTTGGGATGTTGGTTCAGCACATAATGAAACACTGGCGCGTGCTCAGGTGGAACTCTGTGACTGAATTCCTTCAGCAACACAGGTCCATTAAGGGGGTGGGGAGGGAGATTTTGATACCGTAAGCAGTACGTTGGCCGGCAGTACGGACATGAAATTTATCTTTGCTAACCTTCATGTTTGCGTCCTGCTCACATCGCCATTGTTAAACAAGGATAACTTCCTCCCACAGCCCCTCTACCACAAGGGCAGTGGTAGTAGCAGCCAGGTCTCTTATCTGGACGGCGATGGTGGTCTGCCCCCGAATCCCCGCAGACGGGGCCCTGGTGGCAAGGCGGAGCAGCCCCGGTTCCACCATCAGCTGGTGGGCTGGCATGAGGTGGGCGGCGATACATTTTTCAGTCACCGCCGTGTCGATCAGGGCAGCCATTGCTTGCCCGTAGACATCCACTGGGATGTGGAGCAGGCTCCCATCGCTTGTCAAGGTTTGCCTGAGCAGGGATGTCATAGTGCAGAATGGTACCTGGTCGTTTCTGGAGGTGCGGTCCAGCCTGAGCGGCAAGTCTGTCCTTGGTACTGCTATTGAAGCATGCATTGCAAGCAAAGAACCCGTGGGTGAAACATGAGCGTTCACGACTACTGGCACAGTCCCCATGCTTACGGCAGTGACACCTCACAGAACATGCCGCTTTATCGGTCAGGCTAATTTACACTAATGCTGAGCACTATCCACGTGGTTTAGGGACCTGGCTCAAGTCCAGTTCATTAGCCTCATCGGTGTCCGTTAGCACATGGTTTTCCGGCGCTTGGCAAGGGTGCACGTACACAGCACACACGTGGGCATATATCCTTCCCTGTGCTCATTTTGCAGTTTTCTCAGAAACCAACAGATATTTACTTACAACTACCCTTACTCTCCACATGTGCGACAATGCTGTTAGTATGCCTGGAGAGAGCAGAGAGCAAAAGACAGAGTCCGAGTGCACAGGACATAGTCTGATCCATTTCACATTTTGAGGTGTTGATTTAACTTAGCCACACATTGCCACGTGCCACATTGTTATCGATGTTAGTTAGCAAGGCGGTAGGTGGAAGTAGTTGTGCAGTTGTAGTCTCAGGGTGCTAGGCCGTGATTTTGCGCACTGCCATGCGGTGAGCAGAAATTCTTACCTGAGTTGCGACGTCGCCACATAGCTGGTTGATAGCAGAAGAACTCCATTGTTGGCCACGGAGCATGCCAAAAGCAATAACAGGGAGGGGGGGGGGAGGCTACTTACACTTAGAAAATGAGTGTGACCACATACACGCTAGATCCAGAGCCATCCGGCATTTTTTACAAAATATTTTAACACTAAAATGCGCAGGGCGCTACATGAACTCAGAAGGAATGATGCAGAACCTTACATTAAACACTGCAGCACAAAACACTTGCATGAGGCCTTGCCTAACCCCGCACAAAAAATAGACCAAATAATTAAGTAAGGGTCTTCTGTGTCACAGACCGGCTGTGGTGGCAAAGTAAAAAGGTTTTAGAGATTGATTACAAAGACAGAATTATGGATCAGTGAAGACAAAGCTGAAACCCCTGCAAGCAATGCAGCACTTGTTCATCCGGCTTGAGCTACAATAACAGATTGCCGAATAGCTGTTGGAAGTGGAGGGCCTGGCTGACCACGTGCATGGATATGAAGCATGGGGGGATACACTATATTAATCACAAGAACGTGCACTGGAGTATGTGGCAAAACAAATGTGTCATAACCTTACATGCTAATTAACAAAGACGAGCACTAAAACAAATACACGAAAGACCATACACACTAACATGAATCCTTTTGCAGGTAGCTTTGGCCATCGGCTAACTTTCGGTGCACTTAACACACACATTGTACGTATCACACGGCCCTGTCCCTTGTGTGTGTGACCCATGATGAGCTTATGCCGGCCGAGGGACAAGGTCGGATGACACGCAATTAACCATAACAATAGTTATAAACTGTTTAGTTCTAATGGAAAAGAAAAATATTAACTTAGTCATAATAATTTCCAACACAAGTGTGGCGCTATTCAATTTGTCATACAATAAAATTCCATTACAAATATAAGTTATGCAGTTTTCTAGATAAAAGCAACCAAAGTTACATACTGATTTTGTAAATTGCTTGCTGATACAACTTCATAATGTTTAATTTAGAAAATCTTAATGGTAGTGTATGATAGCCATTTTGTTACGCAAATGAGAGCAGGAGAGTGGACTGGCAAGCTCCACAAACACAATACTAATAAACAAGAAGATCCATAAAAGAGGGATAAACACATTAAAATAACCTAACGTATCACTAAAATGGCACAATTTCCAACCCAATCACGACATGACTTGGAAAACATGAGAACTCCATATAAAATGGCCTTGAATTAGCTGCATTATCAAGTTTGCCCTGGATGTTATGAAACATATTACAGTGTAAACAAAAATTTTAAATATATCTGTGCTGGATTAATGGTTGTTCACACATAATTGTCCATAGATGACTGCTTATATACTGGAGGGCTGGTCAGCAGACGGCTTACAAGGGAGACCTATGTCAAATAAAAAAACTTATATCTATGGATTACTTGAGATTATAACCCCAAACCTCGCAATTTGAAGTTACTACCATAGCAACCTCGACTATAAAGATCACTTTCTAAACAGTAATAATGGACAAACAAAATACACACCACTGGCCATTAAATTTGCAATACCAAGGACAACATGAGCTATCACAACCAGATTTATTGGATATAACACCCATCATACACATATAACATGATTAATCTTGCATCTTGGTATGATGTACAGAACATGGGGAAATAAGTAGTGTGTGGTCCCACCATGGGCAGAAATAACTGCTCCTACACGACCCGACATTGAGAGAAGGAGACTTCGGATGTCCCTCTATGGCAGGGGTGCTCAGACTTGTACCATCTGCGATCGACCGCAAAAAAAGTGGGGGGCAAGCGATTGACAAAAAAAATTAAAGGGGTAGAACTGAGCTCTAATATGACAGATGGTAAGCCTGTCACTGTTACGACCTACGTATGTTTTTTTTTTTTGGTTAAGCCACGGCCACACTTTCGTGTTACTATACAGAGTACACTTTGATCAGGTTATGTTTACATTTTGTAAATCGTTGATTTATATTTATTATATTATTACTTATAGACAGATATGACTTAATTAAACACTCAATGTATGTATAGTGTTTAATTAAATCATACATACATTGAGTGTTTAATTAAGTCATATCTGTCTATAAGTAATAACATAATAAATATAAATCAACGATTTACAAAATGTAAACATAACCTGATCAAAGTGTACTCGGCATAGTAACACACGAGTGTGGCCAGGGCTTTACTGGCCAATCAAAGTCTGAATTCTACTACTGGTAGAAAAAAAATACAATGTAACTAAAAATATATATTTTTATTGTACATTAAATTTATACATACATAATAATAATGATAGTAATATGTACATATATCTATGTCACTTAACACACACTAATCTTTAGATGTTGATGCATGGCACTGCATATTGTCTGTGTACTTTTCATAGGATGGCACGTAATTACTGATAGACAATCGCAAGCATGATGACCGATGTTCGTCAGTTACCCGATTGCAATATTTCAATTTAATAATTTTCATTTCAGAAAACACAGATTTGCATAGATAAGTTGACCCAAACAATCCGGTTATTTGAAGCGGAATTTGTTTTAAACAAGGATAATTGTCTTGAGATATAAAAGACCAAAATTTTCCATCACTTGCTTTGGCTTTGAGATGTATATCTGAAATCATCCACAATATCTAATTTTCAACAGAAGACAAGTCTTGATTGAAGGTGTTTGATATTTCAGTAGCAGATTTTTCAACGTCTGCACAAGAAAACAGATAAGTCATGAAAGTTACAATATTCGTCAATTTGTTAAAATCGGAAAAACATTTTTTAAATTCACTCAGGATATTTCTTACTTCTGTCTCGTAAATACCATAACTTGACTGAGGACTTGCCCTCGCTTTCAAAGCCAGAAAATTTTTCAAATCTTTTCTAGTTAGTTGATTAATCAGTAGCTGCAATTTACTTTTAAAAGCGTTTATTGCGCTAATCATATGGGTAATGGTTTTATCTTTTCCTTGTAGCTTCAAGTTAATGCTATTTAAATTACATGTTACATCTGTTAAGAAGGCTAAATCACAGAGCCATTTTTCCTTTTTAAGTATCTCTGTATCATCAACTCTTTTATCTAGAAAATATATTATTTCAGGAAGTAATTCTTGAAACCTTTCTAAAAACTTTCCATGACTCAACCACCTTACATCTGTACGTAGCAGTAAATCAGTGTGCTCAGCAGACTCCCCAGATTCCAATTGTACTTTGAAGAGCTGTTGTTACAAGCTTTGGGCACGGATGGAGTTCACGATTTTCATAGTAATGTTTATAATATCCTTCATATTTAGTGTTTTTGAGCATAGAACTTGTTGATGAATGATGCAATGAAATGAGAAAAACGATGAAAAGTCATCATTAGCTCGACACAATGCAACAAACCCATTTTGATTGCTTGTCATAGCTGGAGCTCCATCTGTTGTAATGCACACAAGTTTGCAAACTGGTAGCTCGTAGCTTTTTAAAAAAGTGTCGTAAATATCTTTACCGCAAGTTTTCTCTTTCAGAGGAATCATTGTTAAAAATTCTTCTTTAGCCGAAGTATCAGAGAATACCATCTGAATAAAAATACACAAAACTGGGCAGTATCTGTCATATCAGTGGACTCGTCAAACTGCAAAGAAAAGTATGTACATTCCATGATATCCTTTTTCAGCTTGTTTTCCAAATCCTTGCTCATGATCTCAACACGTCTAGTGACATTCGGACGAGATAACTGGAGCTCTTTGATAGCAGAAATGATTTCCGTTTTGTTTTCTAATTCTCCAAATAACACCTTCGCCGCTACTAGAAATGCTTCTTTCACTACCATCCCATCTTCGAAGGGTTTCTTGTGTTTTGCCACTATTTGAGTAATTTTAAAAGACGCGACTGTTGCAGCTTCCGATTGTTTGGCTAGTTTAGTGTATAAGGCTTGCTCTGCTTTCAAACTTCTTTTCAAATAATTTACTTTTTGTCTTCTAAACTCACTCTTTGCTGGAAAATCGTCTTCATAGTTTTTATGCAAAGTTTCATAATGCCTCTCTAAGTTCCTGCGTTTAGGCAATGCAACTGAAACTCGACAAACGAGGCAAACACACTTATCTTTGACCACAGTAAACAAGAATACTTCCTCCCAAACATTATTAAAATTATACATTTTACTTTTTCGGCAGTGCTCATTTTGTATTGTAAATCCTGTTCTGAACACACAGATAACACACCATGCAAAAGTACTCTTTGAAAACCACTGAAATTATTCGCACCGTTCGTTAACTAAAGCCCAGGCCACACTCGTGTGTTACTATGCCGAGTACACTTTTATCAGGTTATGTTTACATTTGGTAAATCGTTGCTGCAATTTTTCGAAGAGAGCGCGACCTAGCAAGAATACTCATAACGATAAGCGCAAAGGTGTACTCTCATAAGGATTAGCGCTCCAGGCGACGGATAAAATTGTTGTTTGATTTTACCAAACTTGCAAACTTGCCAAAACGGAATAAAACTCACAAGGCGACTTTACATTTTATTATTACGTATCACAGTGTCGCCATACAAGTGACCGATGGAAGGCGCTTTTTTTTAATTTCTTGAGGGAATGTGGACATATGTCCGCGATCGAATTTTAAAGCTCTCGCGATCGACCGGTCGATTGCGATCAACCGTTTGAGTATCCCTGCTCTAAGGTATCTCTGCTCATGCTGCTTTGATGCATGCCCAAAGTTCATTCGTTGTGGTAGCGGGTTTCCTGTAACAGACCAGACATCGTCCGACTATGGGCCACATGTTTTTGATGGGCGAGAGATATCCAGTGAATGCACAGCCAAGGAAGAAGTGTGACAAGGTGGTTATCCAGGAACCACTGAACAATGTCTGCCACATGTGGTCGCGTATTGTCCCATTGGTACAGTGCCTCAGGCTAGCCCTAAAAATAGGGGACAACAACAGACTCTAATACCCCCGCAATGTAAATGTTACTGTTCAGTGTAACAGTGATATGGACTAGGCATGAGTGGGACTGGAATTTAATGGTACCCTGTACCACAACTCCATGTGCAGGAATGGTATGACAATACAAAATGCAGGGCTTAGTCAGGGATGCATCACAATGCCGCCAGACATGGATGCAAACTTTATGGTGCTGCAAGCAGAAGCGGGATTCGTCTCTGAAGACGATGGCATGCTATTTGTCACTCTAGGCCAAATGTTCCACACACCATTGGAGCTGCAGGCACCTGTGGTGAGCAGTCAGTGGCAGCCACAGTAATGGCACCTGGACAAGATGCCCTGATGCAAGCAGACATATATCAACATGTCACATGCCTGTACACCTGAGCAAGGGTGCTTGATATGGCAGTATGGTACATAATCATCATGTGCACCAGAAGTCTGTTCTCACACACATTGCTGCGATGGTGCCATTGGCTTCCTGCACTTCGCCTGCTATCACTCCTCAACCTACTGATCTGATATCTGAGTCACTGTCATTTCATTTCTTCCAATGCAAGAAGCAGTTTCGTGGTAGGATAATCCAGAATCTCAACAGGCCTTGATTCTCCTGCTGTCAAAGGCGGAAAACCTGTTTGTAAGGTGTTGTGTTCTTTGACGCAGCATGTTCACTCAGTTTGTGCACACAAATGGTGGGTAAACAAAATGCCACTATCTCTCAAGGGCTCTGTGACCTCCACATTGATATAGCTTATTAGTTTTGCAGTTGGCGCATGTGCTGCGCCACTTGTCTGAACAACTAATCATGTCATTGTTCTACCTTCTGTACGCATTCCCCTAATGTGGGGTGCTTCAGGGTGCATTGTTTTCAGTGTTATAATAGGACAACAATATATTACCACAGAAACAAAAACATATCAAAATGCCATATCCAACAAAAAAAAAGGTTGAAAAAATCTTAAGAAAAAGGAAAATTTCATTCTCTATCCACCTGTCAGCCACTTTAAGCAACATTTGTGTGACCTGTATTTTCTCAAAATAATAAGTTATACAAATTCAATCTGCCCTGAGTTCAGTGAACATCATACTTCCTTTGTGTGTATACTACCTGCTACAGGTAAAGTTTTTAATAAGGAACATGACTTTTCCTCTGCAGTACTTGGCCAATTTCTCCTTTGACTGACATCAGTTTCCCACATGTTCTGTAAATGTTATATGCAACTTGTTTATTTGCATGTTAACTATGGCAATGTACTACATATACAAGTTAATGTAGAATTATTATGTGATATACCAGGCTCTTGCATAAACATTGAATGTACAAGACAATTGAGAAATCTGTGTGCAAACTCTAGTTGAATTATAGACTGCATCCTCACATTGATAAATGCAGTGATTGTGAAACCATACCCTGGCTCGTAACTTCAACATACAAGGAAATTTTGACATATGCATACGAGACTTCACTGAGTGTGAAATTGAGGAAAATTAATTAGTTATAAAAGAAAATGCTTTTCTGATAAAAACTTTGTTACCTGTAAAACTAAATTGAAATATTTAAAAAATACTACTTCTATGTTAAAAATCTATTCCATGTATTCACTGCAGTCGGTGAATTTTCTCATCACGATAAACCCACAACACAAATATATTTTATTGATTTCCCTTAACCTGATACTTTTCACGAGAAAGTTTTTTTGGCCATATGATATATAGTTTTTATTACGTGCTTATTTTTGCTATATAAAGGACTATCTAGAGAAGATTTTGCGAAGTATCGTTCATCTTTGTTTGGAAACAAAATGTTTGTATATATTGATATAAATATTTGCTTTGAAGAAACTACTTTTATGTAACTATTTCTGGCAGCACACTGTAAGAGTTTTCTCAAATATTATGTTTGGCTGCACTCCAAGTTATGTTTGAGATAATTTTTATTCTTTAACATTTCAGATATTTTTGTTTCTGCTGTTTCCATACAGGCTTTATAATTGGCATCATCTCAAACTTTTTTACTTCTACGCTTTCGTGGCCATTAAGTAATTTTAGAATTAATAAAGGCTGATCTGGTTTTCATTTGGGATATTTGCTTAGGAAAGCTAGAGTAAAATTTCTACTATAGGTTAGATTCCCAATTTTCTAATAAATGGAAAAACCAATGTCTCTTTGCAAATAGTGTTTTAACTGAAAACACATTCTAAGAAATCAAGCTGAAATAATACCTAAAATAAATTTAAGCAATTGTTAACACTTTTACTCAACTAAAAAAATTGTTACCTATCTCTATGAACTACTAGGATATGTTTTGTATTTTGAAGCAGAGTCATAACCAGTTGCTTTGCCAAAAGAAATATTACAAAAGAATTTATCATTGGGCCCTAATTTGAAACAAATGAAATGTGTGTGAATAATTGCAACCAATTAGTAAAAACAAAATGTTTTCATGATAATTGTTGAATAATCTATTGAAATCTTTCTGCTGGTGATAGAAACGATTTAAATACACAAGCATTTACATCAGCCAAAAATTACCACCACATATGTTGTAAATATTCTGATTAGTCCAGTAATAGGAACCTATTCTTGTGTTTAAGATAACCATTAGTTAGAGGCAAATTAATCATTGGTTATTCTTCACCATACATTGATAAACAGGAAATGTCCCTAACCAACATTAACTATTAATCAGACCTTAATCGGAACAAAACCAGACATTATGAAACTGGCCCTAAGGGTGTATTTGCATTGTGAAATTATTTTATCTTGTGTTTTGCAGTTTTGAGTATTCCATATATTGGAAAAGTTTTGGATTTTTGCTGCATTTAAGTGTCTTTAGTTCTCTCTTAGTTTCAGCTAGTGAAAAATTTTGTGTGTAAACATGTGTGGTTATCTGTTTTTACACTATTGCTTGTGAAAAATGCAACATCTATAAAGAATGGCCCATACGAATCCAAACTCGAAGGATGTGTAGAACAGTGTACCAGCAATAAGTGTTTATGATTGCAGAGAGATGGCGTACACATAGGCCCTAGCAGCACCCTCTCTTGTGTGACCGGAAAGGTCCGTGTTACGCCAAGCTCAGTCAGTGAAGAGCCATCAAACTAAGAGAAAGCAAGTGCCAGAATGCCTCCGTTGATGTCAAAGGGCGCCATATGAGCACGTGAGTAAGTTTAAACGGGACAGAATGATCAGTCTCCGTTAAATGGGTTTGTCATACCGTGAAATTTAGGCACGTACAGGGCATGTGGATAGAAGAGAGTTGTAGACAACGATGAGCGGGTACTGGACCACACAATGTGACCACAGCACGAGATGGCCACCATCTTGTCCACATGGCTGTAACGGGCCATACAGCCTCATTCACAGTGTTGGCTCGACACTGGAGCACTGCAATGGGTGTGGACCTGTCTGCGTCGATGGTTTGACGCCGTTAGCTGTGGGCTGGACTGATGGCACGCATGCCATTGTGTTGCCTTCCATTGTCTAGAAACCACAAACACCTCAAGACTGCAATAGGCATGTGAACACCATTGCTGGCATGCTGAGTGGCAAAATGTAGTGTTTACGGACGAGTCCCGCTTCAACCTGTCCTACAGTGATGGCCGTATATGCATTAGACGCTACCATGGTGACAGCAATCTGGCAACCTGCATTGTGGAGCGGCATAGCGGGCAAACACCAAGTGTGATGGTTTGGGGCGCCAATGGTAACAACATGTGATCTCAACTCCTACGTATTGAGGGAAACCTTAACAGCAATTGCTACATCAGGGAGGTTTAAGAGCCCGGGGTACTGCCCCTCCTTCAGGCAACTCCACATGCCATATTTCAGCAGGACAATTCGCCACATGTAGCAAGGATGTGCAAGCCTTCTTGAAAGAACAATAGGTACAACTGCTTTCCTGGCCTGTACGTTCGCTTGACATGTCGCCCATCGAACATGTCTAGGATATGGTTGGTCAGCGACTTGTTCGTCACAGCCCTCCAGCAACCACTGTTGAAGCTTTGTGGACTCGCATACAAACCGCGTGGAGGGAGATTCCCCAGGAACATATCAAGGTGCTCTTTCATTCCACGCCACGACGTTGAGGGGCTCTGATTGCAGCACGTGGGGGGTTCATACCATACTGAATTCTCAAGGGCAGAGATCATGTACAGTTCTGTAGTCCTAATCAATGTGTATTGTCAAGTACCTGATATGTGGTATAAAGTTAATTTGAATCACATGTATCCTTTTTGGTGCTGGATTTTTCACCAGCGTTAGTGTATTTTTCTGTTGATAATGTTCTGAAATTTTAATAATCGCTGTTCTGTGTCACAATTTTGTTTATTTCTCTACTGTTATTAATTTGCTTTTGATGTTTATTTACCACTGTTTTGTATAGTCATACAAATTGCACTATCATTCAATTCTTTTTAGGCTTGTGAGTTTACTGTTTACTGTTGCAGCCTTTGTAGAATGCTCTTAGTGTTGGTGTTCAGGATGACTGTTACCCTTTGTGGGCAGTAATTTTCTCAGTTACTTCTGGTACACTGCACTGAGTAACTATGCCCAGAGCATGTGCACTGCACTGTGCTAGCTGTATGCTTCGAATTTGTAGGGTAATCTAATTTTATTATTTTGGTGTTATTGCTGTATTAATATAATTTTCTTTTAGGTTTGTTTTGTTGTATTTCAATACTTGTTTTGGTTTTACTTGGCACACGATGGCCATTTCTCCAGTGGATTTGCCTGCTGTGTGGAGTTCGCTAGGGTAGCTGTTTTCCCCCTAGTGTGGATGGCACACTGTTCTCAGCTGCTTCTGGTGGGTTCCATGTGGTTGGCCTTCTACTTGGTGAGAATGCTGTGTGGTGCCAGGTTTTCTCCTGATTTAATTTAGTGTTTTTGGAAAACATATTCTTTCTGTTTTTCTTTTGTTATTAAGTTTCAGTTTTTTAAGTGATTAATTTCCAAATTGAAATACTACCCTCTAGCATGTGATTTGGATTGTATTTAGATATAATTCTATTGTTTTGATGTCACAACTTAAAGACCATGAATTTCACAATTTTTTTTGGTGGTAAGTTAGACTTCAAGAATGTAAACTCGTGTGTTCCTTTTGTGATAGGACCATAGTTGTTTGGACATGCCCTCAACTGCTTTTTATCCAATAATAAATAAGAAGAAATGTTGTGACCTTATCACATGCAACCAAGACTAACAAAAATGAAGTGTCTCACCATGGCTGCAGCTAATGAATAAACAGTTGTAGCCTAATCATGTATAAAAACTGTGAAATTTAGGTTGATGCCAAAATAATTCAAAGAATTCACATACCTTTAAGCTCTCTGCATTAATACTGTTGCCTGCAGCTGCTCTGTGTCGTTTCCCTTGCCCCCTTGCCATGTCTCTCCCTTGGATGTGCGAAGTGCAGTGTTTTAAGTGCATTACCGGTAACCGGAGAACAGTGCACAATTACAAAGGCGGTGCCACATCACACAAATGTATGCCATAATAAGCCTATTGGGACTCATGCTTGCATCCTGTTCTTGGGGAATAAAAAAAAAATATTTTGGGTTATTGCAAAAATGTTCTTGTCATTGCCCTCACCTCCCTGAACACAACTCGCGGTGCCAGGAACCTTCTGGACTAGGCTAGCTGATTTATATAACCAGTGCTGGCCTCCAAGTAGAGAGTATGGAGTCTTGTACAGCCTTAAGCACCAGGTGTGCAGTAACAGCAAAGCCACAAGTCGCGACAACAATGATCAGTGAGATTGAAGTCTGAGAACATCTGTACAGTGGAGAGTAATACTGACCAACAGGACTGTAGTACTGTATGCATGAGTGGCACACATTTAGAATGATGGCAATAAACAGTTTGACTGAATATGTGTAAATAGTAAATGTGGATTAAGTGACTATAGCAAGTATAAAGACTGTGATAATAACTTTAATTAGTACTGTGATTAGCATTAAATTTTGCATTCAAAGAAAATAATAAATGTTAATAGTTGAGATAAACAGTTTAATGTAGTACATAATAATTGTGTGTATATTTAAGCATAATAAATCAATTACTTCATTAAATGTAGTTATTTTAATTTTATTAAGACAGCAATCCTTCACGAATTCAGCTCTACCCTTGGCAACTCATAACACTGATATCAGAATTGGGATGGATGCAGATATTAATCGATTAATTTGTAAATTAAATTACACAATAGGACATTAATTAGTGAGATTAAATAAAGGAATAATATTTGCTGTAGGCTGCAAAATTAAGACTGTTTTGTGCAAGCATTGCAGTGAATGTTAATGATAAAAATGTGTGCTAAACTGGAAGCACTGCAAGCATTAATTGAATGATTAAGTAGCTAAGTTAGTGGATAAATAGCTTAAAAGAAGATGCAAATAATCAAATTAGTAGTGTGTACAATAATGTAAATTGTGTCGTGAGAGAATGTAAATAGTCAAATAACTAATGTAAGTGATTTAGTAGATATAAAAACAGACACAGTAAATAGAAATGTAGATAGGGAAATAGGCACAGTAAAAGAAAATGTGGATAGGAAAGAAGCCACAGTAAATGAAAATGTAGATAGGAAAATAAAAGACATTAGCAAGTTAGTGAATACGAGAATTGACAGTGTAAACAAGAAAACAGACAGTGTGAGTAAAAGGATGGAAATAATAGACAGTGTTATTGAAAGGATGAACAATGTAAATGAAGGGATGGACAGCGTTAATTAAAGGGCGGGATGGACAATTTAAACGAAAGAATGGACAGTGTCGAAAATGAAATGAAACAGAAAATGAGCGCATTAGAGAAAGAAAGGCAGAAATTTCTTCAAATAGTGGAGTTTCACTATAACAGAACTGGCAACTTAGATAAGTGAAGAGAAGGGCAAGAAGTAAACAATACAGCATTCTCAGAGAGTGGCTGGCAGCTCTGTGGCATTGGTGTCATTCAGCCATATGATGGTCAGACTCCTTGGCGGCAGTACCAGCACCAGTTTGAAATAGTCGCAACCATGAATGGCTGGTTAGATGAACAGTGGGCTTATTACATCACAGCTGTCCTGAGAGGCCCTGCACTGAGCATACTGCGATCTCTGCCAGAGTGACATTGACTGGAGTACCCAACACTGGTGTTTGCCTTGGAGCTACATTTCGGTGACCGATACCTGTGACATGCCCACCATACCCAACTGCAAAGTCACACCCAGCAACCAGTGGAGCCAATGCAGGAGCTATGGCAGGACACTGTGTGATGCTCCAACCTGTCTCTGGAGGGGTGCCCCAAAGAGGTGCATGACATCATCGCAATAAATTTATTTGTGTATGCTATTGCTAATGTGGATGTTCACACAGCAGTATGCCTAGCAGTGCCACGCAACATGCAAGATGCCCTGGCCTGAGCCTTGGAGATGGAATCGGCAAAGCAGGAATCTGCAAAGCCAGAGTTGACACCCCAACGTATGGAGAAGGCAGTGATGCTGAGCAAGGACAAGGACAACGGCATCAAGAAGATATTGAAGAAGTTGGAGACCTTTATAAAAGACAAAGATACCAGAGTCTTAACTAGGGAGTTCCACTGTCATTCATGTATGAATTGGGAATGTTGTGAGTGTGGCCAAACACAACATTTGAGAGCTCAGTGCTCCCAAATGAATTGCAAGACATGACAGCCAAAAGTGAATACGACTAAAAGCATTTTGAGGAGGCTAAAGTCAGCAGTGGGAGAACTCCTGAACAGTATAGGGGCAGCGACACCTGTTCCTCATTGATGCAGATGCCAAGAATGTTGAAGCTGTGGAAAGGAGGCACTTACAAGTCTGGTGTCCAAGGATGTCTTCCAATACCAATCATCGAGAAACTGCTAGATGACAACCCCACCAATAGATAAATATAGCAGCAACAGTGACTAAAATAAAACGTGAAGCAAAATCACAACTACTGGAATTAACAAACCTCAAAAACAGAACAAAGATTGCTATGTATGAATAAGAAGAATCAGGATACAGGAGCCAAACTGCCTAAGAAAACTCTCCGAGGATAATGTGGCCTAGACAAGAGAGGTCCAAATACGGAATATAATTGTATGCTTGTGTCTTTAGTGGAAGGACGCCACTCGGAAAAAAGTCAAAAGAATTATACTGTAGTTCCACCTGGCATCAAGATGAACACTTGACGTGACCCCAAGAATTGCTGGGGAGACATTCAGAGGACAGTTAGATTGGCTGTATTACACTAAACGTCATGAGGGCTACAGGTAAAGGTACCTGAAATTTTGGGAAGGCCCCTAAAAGATTTTTAAGCAAGTTAGTGGTCCTTCCTTCCAGATTTGTTATTGTGGCTCCCTGGAGGGAAAGTATATGCTGGTCCACATCGACAGACTGGCACATTATGTAGGTCTGGATGTTGCATAGTCGGTTTTGGATAGAAAGACTCTAGCCATTCTGCATAGATTCCCTTGCCCTGCCCCCTTAGATGTTCAAAGTACAGTGTTTAAAGGGCATTAATGGTAACTGGAGAAGAGTGTGTAATTATAAACGCACTGCCACATCACACAAACACATACCATGATAAGCATATCAGAAATTGTGCTGCTTCCTGTCCTTGGGGGATTGAATTTCTTGGGTTATCATTGCAAGAATATTCTAGTCATCGCCCTCAGCACAACTTGGAGTGTGAGGAACCTTCTGGATTGGGCCAAATGATCTACATAAGACACGGCGGGCCTCCAAGTCAGGAGTCTGGAGCCTTGTGTGGCCTTAAGCACGAGGTGTGCAGTGCCAAGGAAGTGACCAGTAAGAGTGTTTGCGAGCATCTGTTGAATGGAGAATGAGACTGACCAGCAGGACTGTGGGACTGGATGCGTGAGTGACAGACAGTGGAATTATGGCAAAAGACAATTTGATTGAATATGTGTAAATAATAAGTGCGGATTATTTGGCTATAGCAAGTATAAAGTCCGTGATGAAGACTTTAATTAAAATTGAGATAGGCATTAAATATTACCTCACTGAGAATAATAAGTGTTAATAGTAAAGGCAGGTAATTCTAATTATATAAATAATAGCTATGTATTTTTATAGCATTGTTTTTATAGCACTTTAAATTAATTAAAAAGTTAAATTTAGTTATTTTGTATTAATTAAGATCTCCATTCCTCACGGACTTCGATACATGCCTGATTACTTTTAACAATACCTTAATTAAATTGTCACAACATCTCGTAGTATCTTAAGTGATGCACTCATGTATGAATGTATTGCCAGACTTCTTAAAACTTAACATAACACAAAACACATAAAATAATGAATTAATGTCACATGTGATACTGGTAAGAACCCAAACTCGTCTGTTTCAATACACAGTTCACAATTGGGAAACGTGAACATAAGAAAATTCAGAGAACAAAATCATACTGATACCACTTTATCCAAAATAATAAGAAGAACAGAGACGACTTGAATAATATTTAATTGAAAGAAAACAATATTTAAGGCATAGTGTGAACAGCAGTTGCAAATATTTATTTCTCAAAATCCAATCAAATTCCAGATAGCAATATTTCATACAAATACTGTGTATTTTTCGGTTAGCTGGCTTGCTCAAAAATTATGTGAATTGGATTGATTAAGTTCATGTTGAAAGCTTGGCAGAGAGAAAAGAAAGAAAGAAGTCTTGGGGTTTTTGTATTAAAAAATTATTCTATCAGTTCAAAATAAATGTGCAAATAAATAAGAATAGCTGAGACTCCGCTCAACTCATTTTCTCGCTTATCTGGCATAAACTGTATTGCTGATGTAGACTGATGAACTCCATAGAAAAATGTTCCAATGAATCCAGACGAAAAATTAAATATGATTTATAATTTCTTGATCATCTATTCCTAAATTGCAGTCTTCCCTAAATAAGGCTCTCAGGCCTCAAATGCCTTATAAAATCAATGGCACTAAATAACTTATTCAAGCATCAAATCACTCATAACTAAATTAAAATAAATGTGCAGCTGTAGTCCGTACAGAAAAATCCACGGCACATCGTCTGCCACATTAGGCAGATTGTATTCAATGCAGGACTTGTGAAATAATATAATAATTACAAAAAGTTCCTACCAGGGGAGACCACATCTAACTTCGCTGGCCCTGCGTCAAAAATCCAATATGACTTGTCTTCTTGGCTGTAATATTCCAGAAATGTACACATTTATATAACAAATTTGAAAAACAGTGTAGCATGTGCTAGGATCACTGTTACTAGCTATTGGTTGCATTAGCAACATAACTAAATGTAGCCAACTTCATTAAAAAAAGTAAACATTCTCTTATGTACTTCACATGAAAAAATACTAACTTATTTAACATTCAAAACCAAATTACTGATTCAAATAAAAATTACGTAGATAACATTGCAGTGTGACAAAGCAAACAGTAACCTCTAATAAAAATAACCATCAATAGTTTGAGTTCTCATAAATCAAATAATAACCAAATTCATTAAATTTCCAGAAGTTACATAAAATATGTAAAAAATTTGTCACATGATTTTTTATTTCTTTGGAACAGTCCTTTTGTCTCTCTTAGTTTTCGGTAATTGATCTAGCAATTTTGTACTTTGGTACTCTTGTATTCTTGTCTCAACTGGTGTTGCAAGCAAGTTTGAGTGACTGTGGTATGAAAAGCAGTCTCTCTTCAAGTGTTACGTTTTCTCTGGAGCTGCATAGACACTACGTTTGGTAGGTGGAAAACTAACCTAAAATATGTTTTGCTATTTTGTGATGGTGCATGATTTTTATTTCCTGTTTTTGGTTATGAGCAACATTCTAAACTTTCTTTTGCTCTCGTTGGTTGTTTGCAATTTTTGTGACCTCCTTTTGGGTTGTCTTTGCCAGTTTTGGAATAAAACTTTACTAGTGATGTTTTTTTGGTTGTTGATGGCCTGATTGCCCATCGACAGTTCAAGACACACACTATTGGCTAGCCTAGCTAGTGATGGACAGGAAATTTGCCTGTCTGGTTTTGTACCAGTACCAGCTGGGGCTTGTGTTCTTTCTTTGAGTCAATTTTTGGGAATTGTGTTTGTAGGGCTGCAAAGACAAACACATTTTATTTTGCTCAGGAATATTAAGACTATTGTTGTTTTGGTGTCATATGGGTACTTTGTTGTTGAATCATGTCCTGGGTTGGTTGACTCATTGTGTACCTCTTCAGGGTTTTGTTTGTGGTTGTCCTGGGCTCTTGTTATCTCCTCTCTGGTCTGTCATTGCCTGCCACTTCTGCAAGCCACCTGTATTTTGGTGGAAAACTTATCCAAGTTTGTATGTTTATTAGACTAATTTTTTTCTTTCAATGCCAATGCAGCAGAAGTGTGTGCCATATCAAAATACAGCACATTATTTTAGTATTACTGATACCCAATTTTTGGTAAAAATGTAAGGCTATAATAACAGTTGAGTAAACACCATTAAAAAAAAATTGAAAAAGGGAGAGGTGGACAATTTTTCAGCTGATGTAAATCCCTTCATAATGATAATGGGGTTGTGGACCACACTACTTCACAGAACCAGGGTCCTGGGTGAGTGCACAAAAGCCATGTGTCTAGGGTGAGAAACCATACTACTTCTGAGGACAGACCCCAGGCAGGTGTAACAAAGCCACATGACCTTGACTGGGAAATAAAACATGTTACCTCCAGAGGGCAAGACACTGTGCTAGTGACGACAGACTCTAGTCACCATTGTGCCTCTATGAGATAAATGTAAAATGGAAGGAAGTGAATGATCTCACCTAGCCAAGTGTCTTAAAATTTTATTCCTAACTGATACAGTACAAATCCTACCTCCTGTCTCTTATTACCACATTCAAATAATATTCAAACACTAACTATTTTTCAGCTACAGTTAACTGGATTCTACAGTTGTGCTCTCAACGACAACTGAGCAGGAAGCTCTGAAGTGATTTTCCATGAAGACAACTAGCACTGGCCCTAGTCCTTATGTACTTTTGAGGGCTAGGGAAAAGAGTGAAATGGCAGGGCATCCAGCCACACTGGGAATCACATTCCCGTTTGTCTCACTCAAACACACCTGCACAGAGCATTGTACTCCTTCCAAAACCACTGCCCATGTATGGCAGCATGATTTACTTTGTATAACCATTTTGAAGTACTTTTATAAACATTATATTTCCAACATGTTTTCTATGATTTTATAGTGAAACATTTTCAGATCCTTTTGATGTGTTCTACTATCTATGTACTTTTTATAAACCCTGTTCACCCACCACAGCCGCAGGTATGTGTTGTATAGCATAATTGTAATCATTCTAATGGTAATATTCTTTATTTAGATTATTGATTTGTAATGCACATGCATCATTGCTGTGTGTGTAACTTTTCTACAATTTTATTGCTTACTCATTATACAAAAATTGTTTAATTTTTGTTGCCTACTTATTAACATTAATATGGCACGCATACTTGTAATTTTTAACATGGTGTCATTAGGCTAGCTAACTTTGTTTTACATTATGTTAGAGAACTTAGTGGACTTGTGTTCAAGAGTTGGGATACCTCTGGGTCAATTTTAAATAAGAAGTTTATTGTGATAGTTGGAATGATGTGGTTGTGAAATTGTGGTCATAATCTTTCATTTAGGGCAGTTGCCTGCATTTCATACTTTTTCCATATGTCAAAGGCAGCGGACTATTGGGACAGAAGGTGGTGTCTGTCATGTGAACACTGACTGTTCTTCCGCTACATGAGCAGTCCTAACTGGAGGGATCAGGGAACCTTTGCATGTCTGAGGAAGTTTCAAGGTGCTGGCGACAGGTGGTCACATGAGCCAAACAGATGTGCACGTGGCAGGGATTAAGTGATAATTTTCAGAAATTACAACTGCCATTGTGGAAGATATCAAGTGTCTGAAAAAAGCTGTTCATATATCTGGCAATAAAGTTTGCCAAGTTTAGATGTGACTCACAGGAATAACTGAAATATATTTACTTCTTTCATTGTTTTAATTTGAAGTTTAGGCGTAGAACTAAATTATTACTTTAGTCATATCTGAGCGTGAAAAAGAGATGGATCTCACCTCCCCCTTTTTTTTTGTCTGAAGGGGATTAAATACTCAGATACACAAAAGTAGGGTGCCCAGTTGGTAAATAATTAAAGTATTGACATGTTTAGAAAACATGGGGCCCTATTCTACAACATTTTACTGTCTTTATATATACACAATTATCATGTAAATATTTTTATGAGGTGAAATGGTATTTTTTAACTCAAAATGTCATTATGACTGTTTTGGAATGCCTCATGAATGTATTAATATAAAGATAGTAGTCCAACAAAGGTGTTTTTATGAATGAAAGTGAAAAGAAAATGGTTATTGAATTAAAGTTAATTCTAAAAAACACACTACCGAAAAAAACATTTTTAAATGCCTCAAAGAGGAGATATATTCTATAATTATATTTCCGCATAAATAAATTATGTCTGGAATATATTTAAAAAGTATATCTTATTTTTTGCCAATGATAATCTCCAATACTTTGCTCTAATATAAGCATTATGCAGTCTTTACACTAGAGCACCCCTTAACCGGAATTCCCTCAAACGGAACTCCCCTTATCCGGAACTAATTTTCCAAAAAAAATTCAAACCACGCAAAGTTGTGCTATAACTTTCCCGCACTCGCAAGAGGTCTTTCGTTGCTCACACCAGACTAGCACGATGAAGAGACAGCCGGCCCGAGTAGCACAGCTACAGCTATGCTGCATAATGACACAAGTGACTGTGACTAATGGCAATGTGGGACACATGCCGTTGGTTTTAGTGGTGCGACTTTCAGAATTTAGTGTTCTAACGTGTTAGTGTACAAGTACCGTATTTTGGCGTGTATAGACTGCACCAGAAGTTTTTGATGAAAAATTAAGGATAATTAATATTTCAAGTATAGGCCGCACTGAATTTTTGTATTCCCGTAAATATTGCCAGGCCTCATTGTGCTAGTGCGGCAACAGCAAACTATGGCAACGTCAAACTAATAAATTTGCTATTGAATGTTATCGTTGCCACACTGCCTGCTGAAAAATAGCAACAGCGCAGTATTCCACGAAAATAAAACTTTTGTATATATGTCAAAATGCCTCAACACTGCGTTTAAATTGCGGAACATGTGCGCCGTGCGTAGCCTGCCAGCTCAGCCGGCTGTTGCCGGGCAGGCAATGGTATGGTGCATGTGTGCGTGCGGTGTCACACACACACAGCTACTGCTGGTCGACTCATTCCACCAGAGAGAGAGAGAGAGAGAGAGAGAGAGAGAGAGAGAGCGAGACAGAGAGAGCGAGACACAAAAAATAGGAGGAAGGAGGGAGAAAGAAAAGAAAGGGTCCGAGCAAGCTTGCTTGGTGCTGGATGGCTGTTGTGGACGAGGGAAGGGGGTGGTGTAAAGGAATGATGCCAAGCGAGGGGGTGAAAGAAAAAAGAAAAAAGAAGTGCGCAAGCGGAATGGCGGCTAGAGGTGATAAAAATCAGAACAGTCAAGGACAAGCAGGCTAAAGTATGATGTGACCCATACGCGTTTAAACACACGTGATGAGCTATTCATTTATTATTATTTTTTTGACTTCCTTAGAAACAAAGTTAAAACATTAGAGCGTATTGTTCGTCGACAAATTTCTGAACATGTTTTAGGGCGAAAATTTTTTTTATGTCAATATCTCTTAAATAAGTCGCACCCCACTTTTTGTCATTTTTTTTGTAAAAATGTGCGGCCTATACATGCTGAAATACGGTACTTTGTGAACTTGGTCTATAATATGTCCGCCCTGCTCTTGTAAATGTATGTTGTGCCGACGTGCCATGCAATATGGGAAATACTGTCAACGGAATTGACTATACTTTGGGAAGTTTTATCAGATGCATGTCTTCACAAACAGTAACATGATATCCAGATCTCACTTACTCAGGCAGACACGCGCCCCGCGAAGAGATAAGAAACCCGCTAGAAGGTTGAGAATGAAGGTCATTAACGTAGCACCGGGAGTTTTATGACGTGTCACATTNTTTTTTTAATGGTTTTGCAACTTTAAGAATAAAACTAATAATTTACACTCATCGATTTCTTAAGTTAAAATTATGTGCTACATATACATGAGTTCAGACTAAAAATGTATTATTTTTCACACCATCCCACCCTCATTTCCCTCAACTGGAATACCCCTTCCCCCAACGATTCCGGTTGAGGGGTGCTCTACTGTATTTAAATAATTACTTCTACCTAAAATCTAGAAAAATTAAAACATATACATGTAGGTTACAAAACGTCATCAATGATTAATGAAAAATGACAGCAAATTTATTATAAATTATATAAGTTCCCACAGGAGAGTATAAAAGAAATAATTAAAGTTGTGTGAATGTAACTTTTTCTCACAAAACGAAAATGAAAGATTTGTTATGAACTTTGAGAAACTGAAACAAAATTGAAAAATAACATTATTAGTGCTCAGCCTTAACGAAATATTACCGAATTTCATAAAATTTTAGCAAGTTATTCATTATATCAAATTCATTGCAAAATCAAACCAACAAAATTATAGGATATGGAGTATTTGCCACAGAAGGTCTTGCCTACATTTAAATTTCCATTTTATGTAGTTATTTCAGTTATAAAATAATGAAAACAAAAAAGATGATATACAGGCAAAAATTTTCTTTGCTGGTGCACTAAATAAACATTTATTAAACACCAGAAAATTAATTGAAATCATGATTTTTCATTTTGTTACAACATATGGTAACCAAATTTCTTACCAAAACAAAACTGATAGTTGTCATTTTTCGTTTTCATTTCAGTATACCGAATATTCGCACAACCCTAGAAATAATGCCACAAGTCAGGAGGAAACTAACTTTTGATATATTTTAAACAAAAGACAAACTTTATAATGATCATAACATGCATGATGCAAACAATATTTACAATAAATAAAAGAGGAATCCCTTTACAATAGGTCCATAACTACAGTCTCTTTAAATGCAAGGAAATTAATCTTTTCTTTAAGGTACAAAAAAATATCATGAAACAAAAATGAAAGTTCGTTTAATGTAGTATTTTCTTGTGGAATATTATTTTTGGAGCTAACTTTTCTTGATGATGGATAACATTCAGTTTAAAAAGTAAAAATTCTCAGTATGTGGTTTTAATCAAACATGAATATGAGCAGAAATGACCAGCGGTGACCGATAAACAAAAGAAGCCATGCTCGTTCCTTGATGAATGTGACGGGAGTCACAAGTATCACATCACAGCTAAAGGGTAGGACTACAAGCCTGCAGTATTCCCCAAACTATGCCTTAGTACTGGGAACTGCTACTCTGCGATCAGTGACTCTACAACCTCTGGAAAGGTTGGGTAAAGTTTAATGAATAATACTGTTACCATGAAACGGGGTCAGGAAAACAGTAGAGAAACATTTACCGATAACTGAGATAGAAAATACACTAACGTAGAATACAAAAACTTAAATAAACTATGTTGCTTGATGTACTAAACTACATAACAAAATTTAGATATGATTTGTAGAAACTACATCTCAATCACTAGAAAACACAAGTCGTGCACGTCGCTGTGAAGTCTGTGTTCACCAGGCCAGCAGGAAGGAAAAGATGTGCTTGATACGCTGCAAGTATTGTTATAACCACACGGCTAAGCTTTAGGTGCTTGCCACTAGATGGCATAGGCTTACCCAAACTGCAGCTTTCGGAGTGTTCCGTACTTGGAAAAAAGGGGGGAAAGAGTCAACATTAGGTGAAAATTTACTGAGTTTGAAGGACATGACACAAAAAAAGTGAAAAATATGCAACATGTTAAAATACATATCCAGAGAGGAACTACGCGTGCACTTAAGCTGCACAGAAATGCATCTGCACTTGGTTGAAGTGTAATTTCTGAGAGGAGGCTAGGCCAGGTAAATGTGAATGTAAGAAATTCCCTCAAAAAAATTAAAATGAATAAAATTAACCAAAAAATTATTTCTCTTAAAATCAATAATATCTAATTGAAATAAAATAATACCCCCATATAAATTAAAATAATAAAGTGAACATGTTAAAAATTAACCATGAAAATTAATTTAAAAAATTTTTAAACTGTACAGAATCCCTTTCCTTCACGAAAGCAGACGCTAGGGTGTTTCTCTCCATACATACGTATTGTTAGAAACCAGATCAGTAACACTAAATACTGGTTACGTTGAAGTTAATATCAAAGTATACAAACTTATTAGTAAGCAAGTACAAAAGCATAATAAACATACACAAGAAGAATGAAACAAAACATGACACTGATGATAATCACTTGTAATCAATGTACATATATTATACTATTTATGCTTAAAATTAAATGTGATACCTATTAAAACTTACAAACATCATTATATAGATGGTGAGTGCACTCTTAAGATTAAACTTTCATAAAAATTGCTTCTGAAATAGTACCCACATTTTTTTTATGAAAAAAGAGCTTTGCTCCTTTATTTAGCTTTGATTAGCTTTATATTGTTTTACTTAGCTGAAGCTAGAAGAGATGCATGTCACAAGGAAAGAAACTGGCCCGGTGGATGATTAGTCCACATGACCACTAATGTGACCATACACAATTGCTTGGGCTGGCTAACCTATTTTAGGTTAGAGGAGGTTTTCTTTAAATGGGAGATGTGGGCATATGCCACGAATTTCCTTTCGACTGAGTCACAAAATGCAACCGTAGCTGGGGTGAGAGACCTTTGAATTTGGCAAGGACCTTTCCACCTGTAGACAAGTTTAACTGCTGTCTTGTCGATGGCTTGACTCAATGTGTGTGCACAAAATTTCATACTTTGAAGGGGTTTTGTCTACAATCCTTATTGTATCTTCTCCTGGGTTTGCCATGTGACAACTTCAAGTTTTCACAAGCTCTTCTCCAAATCTCCTTAATGTCCTTTGTATCATCAAGTAAGAGATCAGCTAGCCTAGTGACCTAAGATTGGAAAGAGGAGTGTTTGGTTTGTACGTGAACATTGGTTCGAAAGGGATTTACTTGTATCCCTCATGGCAAGCATAATTAAATGCCATTTGTAACCATTCAAGATGTTGATCCCACCTATACTGGCTGTCAGCATGAAAAGCAATGAGTTCTAAATGGAGATAAACTGTGGACCATTGTCTGCAAAGATAACTGATGGATTTCCAGAAATTTTAAAATTTAATTTTTAAATACAGATATTGTTGTCTCTGAAGTTGCTTTGCACAGTGGAATGAGCCAAACAAATTCGGTAAATGCATCTACACACACCAACAACATGTTACTACCTGACTTGGAGCAGGGGAAAGAACCAACAAAGCCAATGAAAATTTTCTGTAAAGGTTGCTCCGCAATGTCAGATGAAAGTAAACCAAGTTTGGTATCTTGCACAGGTTTGCTTAAAGCACAAATCTTACAAATTTTCACTGTATCCAAAATGTCCTGGTTCATACCTTTTCAAACAAACATATGCCTAATGGCATTAATGGTTTTGTAAGTACCTAAATGAACTCCCAATGGGGATGAATTAAAATATTGAAAAACCATGTCATAGAGCTTTTAAGGCAAGACAATTTTATGATATCTGGTGAAACAGGATTTGCAATGAAAAATGCCTTTGGTTACCTTATATTGCTTAGGTGTGGTAACTTTTGTGAATTTGATTCATAATGTCACAAATGAAAGCATCAGATTTTTTATGAGTTTCAATATCCTGAAATGCCAAAGGAAAATCCACCAGCAGTATGCTGCAATGATTGGTTTCAGGTTCTGAAGAGGATTTCTCCAGATAATTTTTGAACATAGTAATGTGGCACGCTCACAGTTCTAGCCGGCTGGAAATTACCACTGTTAGCTCAGAGGTAGTAACATGAGCCTCCTTAAAAAGGACACCAATTAAATATTAAATAAAGTCAAGTTCCGGTGTATTTGTTCTATACTTTTATTTACCAGTCAAGTGACACAGTTCACATACGAAGTTCAGAATACGAACAGGTTTCAGATAACCAAAGTGCAGAACAAGCGCCACAGTCGTTTACGAATTATTTCATTTCCTAAAAACTTGCCCGAAGAAATAACAAATGCAGCGACCTCCCACATCTGCGGAGAAATAATCTAGCAAGTTCAAGTTTGCCGGTGTGAGGGTTCGCGCCACGCCCGACGCGGCCTAGGCGAGCACACTAGTTGACGACTGCTTCAAACGAGTGACTTGATTCAACTGCTCGATATCAACGGCGACAGGCACACGTGTACTTGTAGCTGCCCATCACCTCTCTCTCCCCAGATAAGGGTCTGGCGTGGGCTGCCACGCACGCTCTCCAGACGCTATCGAAACTGCATCGTAGGAACTTGTTGAGCAAAACTGTCGACACAGTCTAAAAAAAGCTAATCTAATGTTGACGCTACTGAAAACTAAGACGTTCAAAACGAAACGGCCAATGTATGCCTGATAAACAAACTATCACGATAAAACGAACCACCACGGCTTTTAATTTCAAACCCAATAAAAATATTATGAAGCTTAGCAAAGCTAAAGAAAAATGAAACACGTATCCTGAAATTAATAATACTGCGTCATTACAACATGCATGACAACGCATCAGCAGCAATGTTCTAGGTTCTGTGAATATGTTGGATTTTGAATTTAAGTGATGAAATTTTGACTATCCAATGCCCTAATATTTTGAGTAGTTTTGGATAAGCAAGTAACCATGAAAGAGCTTGGTTATCTGTTTTAAGTAAAAATTACTGTCTTCCAAAAACTGTCTCAATTTGTCCGTTCCGAAAATAAATTATAAACATTCCAATTCATAGACTGAAGACTTTCTTCCTTTCCTGATGAGTGAGTGTTCATGATGCGAAAGTGACGGGTTGCCTCTGGCCATCGATTTCTTGTAATAACACAGCACAGAGTGCTGTGCTGGAAGCATCCATCTGGAATATGAAGGGTTTTGAAAAAACAGCTGTTCTAAAAACTGGAGGGTTAGCTAATGCTTGTTTTAAAAAAATCAAAAGCATCCTGTTGCTCTTTAGCCCATACAAATTTTGCTTCCTTTTTCCTCAATGCATTTAAATGGGCTGCATGTTCAGCAAATTTTTGAATGAATTTGAAGTAGAAGCTGACCATGCCATTAAACCGAAAAATGCCTTTTGTATCTTTTGGTGGAGGAAAATCTTGCAAAACCTTGGTTCAATCTGTATCAATTGAAACTCCTTTCTCTGAAACTACATGGCCAAGAAAATAAATTTTTCAAACTGTGAATTTCACCTTTAAGTTGGTGATAAAACCTGCATTACACAATCTTTCAAGATCTTTTCTGAGATGAGCTATATGTTCCTCAAAACTGTCCGAGTATACAGCCAAATCGTCCAGATAGTTTTACATTAAACTTGAATTTTACTTTGCCTTAACACCTGATTGAGTAGGCACAACAGTGTATTGGTACAGGTTCCTTAGAACACAAAAACCGGTAACATGTTTTGAATTCTTGGTGAGTGGGATTTGATAATAAGCTGAATTCAGAAAAAAATGCTAAAATACTTGGTTTTACTAAACCAATGGAAAGCAGAATTAAAATTTGGAAGTGGAACACTTTCAATGTCAATTTGTTTATTCAAATGACAATCAATTACCAAATGATGATATTACCTTTAGGCACAAGAAAGGCAGGTGAACTAAAAGATGATTGGGAGGGTTGTGTAAAAGATCCTGAATTTTCGCTCACATGATTTTTGTTTTTTGAGGTACCAAATCATAGGGATGGCATTTCACTGGTTTATTGATAAGGAGTTTAACCACATATTCAATCAGATTTGTGCATCCTAGTACTGGGGTGAGAACATCTGGAAAATCTGCACATAAATTCTTAATTACGTGTTGTTTTGCTCTATCTAAATGATTCAAATCAGGAGAATTTGAACTACTTGTTACTTTTGATAACTTTACTTCCTCACTATGCTGTGATTGTGAACCAGAAACTGGAATTATCACATTATGATTAAATCTAAACATGATACATCTTGCTTTCAGATCAATGAGCATATGGGTCTTAGAAATGAAATAAGCTCCTAAAATAAGAGCTGTTGCAAGATCATCGCACACAAAAACTTTTCTTTAGGTAACCACTTTTCTTACGTTTTCTGTCACTAAAACCACTCCAAGTGATTCCTAAGTCGTTGACAAAAGCAATATTCACAAAACATAATATATCAACTTTTTTGACAGGAGTGATTAAATTTGTTTTCTTTGAGAAACCCTTACTTTTGGTAAAATTGTTTTGTTTAGGTGGCCTAAACTTCCCATGTTTAGACCACTGTCTTACACATTTTTAAAAGTGTTTCCTTTATATTCTTTTCTGACAAAATTCTACACTCAGAAACAACATGAACAGGATTTTTAGAAAAATTGCGTGATTTAATAAGTTTGCCTTGGTCCATAGGAATGAATTTAAATTTATTATCAACTTGAGATGGTTCAGACACTTTCTTAGAACTGTGCTGTTCAGATTTAAAAGATCATGTGGATTGACTTATGAAATGGTGGTTAAATTTACCAAGGGATTGGTCTGCAAAAGCAACATTGGTGGAATAAATGCACAACAGTCCAAGTCTGTGGTTTGGATGTGAAAATAGCATGTGAGCACTCTGTGGAATATAACCCATCTAAGATGGTAGAGACTATCTCAGCCTCCAAAACACACTATCACAAAACCATTGCAGCATCTTTAATTTCTGCAATATAATGGGCGAGAGGTTCAGAGAGTTCCTGTAATCAATTGAACCATTGCAATCAGATGTTGACTAAAAGTCTGGCTGGGATGAAATAATCCAGTATATCCTGGTGATACTGGTCAATAATGTAGTTATTGCCACTGTGGTTCTGTCACTTAAGGGTGAGCGGGGAAACGGCTGGTTGTCGCGGGGATGTTTCCTTTTTGTTTAATTTTAATTAATTCTCTCAAAAACTTGAGCAGCTGTGGAATGATGAGACTATCTGTCTTGGGGAATGTCGCAAGAACTCTTTCGGGAGGGTGCGAAAGTTTGCCAAAAACAGAAAATGATGCATGCGAGTTGGAGGAGGAAAGAGATTGGGGGTGTGGAAGGGGTTGAGAATGTAGGGTGGTAAGGTGGGGTGAGTGTAGTAAATGGGCTGTTGACTTTATGCCAAAATGTTGTGAGTGGGGTGGGAAGACGTGGAGAGGTTTTGTGATGGGGTGGTAGGAGTGGGAACTATTAGGTGAGGGTAACAGTGGTGGTGGTGTTGTGATAGGTTGCGTCAGAAATTTGTACTGGGGCTAGGAAACTAACTATGTGTTGAGAACACAAGGATTGGCCTAAAAGGGGTTGTGGTTATGAAACAAAGGGGTGTGCAGAGGGAAAGGGTGGTTGGGTAGTCAAAAGGGTTTGTGAGGCCTGGGGTGTGGCTGTGGATGGTATTTAAGATGCCTGGGGAAGAGCAGAAATTTTTTTGGGAAATATGGGATACAGGAGATGGTTGCGCAATGACAGGAGTTGAGAGATGTGTATGTGAAATGTTAGTGGACACAACTGCCACAGTAGTCAGCACACTATCATCCTCAATTGGTTCACTATTACATAAATGATCAGCAATACAACACACTGATGAAGCTTGGATGGGTTTCTCAGGAATTCTAGAGCATGACACTGTGATGGGTGGTGTGAGTGGTAAGAAGGATATACTTGAGTCCCTTGACTATCGTGACACAGGGTCTAAGCCCTGGAGAATGATAATTGGTGCTGGCACTTTTGAAATATTCATGTTTTCCAAATTATATACTAGGTTAGATGTGGCAATGGGGTCAGCTGAAGGCTGTGTGGCAATGATGGTGATGGGTTGGGTTGCTAGATATTTCGTAACTCTTTTACAATCGGTTTTGTTTGTTTTAAATTGTCAAGTCATTTGGCTACCTCTTGCTCTAACTTATATAAATTAGTGAATCGATGGATCACATGGTTGAGCCTAGTAAAACAACTGTTTAGGCTCGTGCTGCTTGGAGCAGCCTGCAAGGAAATCGCTGTTTCGCTTAACTGTTCAGCCTTGTCATCACAAATGCTGAACAGTCCATCTAATCCATGCTGTTTAGATTAGCTATAGAAGGCTGGACACAATCGTTAAATGCCAATCGTATTTTTTTGCGCAACCTGGGCACATCACCTAATGCATCTATGTTCGGGACAACCAATTCATATTGGAGTTCATCAAGGAGTAAAAGCTCCAGAACCATAATGTTAGCCATTTCAATCAATAATATTAAAAATAAATGGTGATGGAATGGGGCTATAACCTATGTAAAAACATGGGGAGTGGTATTACAAAGACTAACACAAGTATAAGAAAGTAGGTATTAATATTATTAACTAACAACATATTTTAGAGAAATGCCCTCATTATTTTTTTATGAATTACTAAAACAAAACATTTGGGGGAACTGAGAAAGAAAGACATGCATGATAACTTGCAAACAAAACACGAAGACAGCCGTGTGCAGCTACGTAGAGCAACGCGTGGGGTTCAAAAGCATGCGGCCAAGTGTATGGAAGTAGATGGAAAAATTTTTGAACATCTTTTGTAAGATTGTTAGATGCAATTGTTGTGCTCAACTGTAAACAATACAGTTTGATAATACATTACTGCATTTACTTCTGAAAGGGTTATTATTTTATTCTTCATTTATCAAATGTTTTGAATTACTCTGTAAATATTGGGAATAGGTCCCACATGTATAGTCGGTTCATGACTGGAACAGACTTTCTTGAAGCCCTGCTAAAGATCTACTTTCTAGCCCATTTCGTATCCTTCTGCCAAAGGATAAACAAACATTGCCATGTGGCAGTCAGTCACATGGCAATGTTTACATGCAATGTTTACATTCCACTGTGTGTGTGTGTACATGTGTTCGTACATGCACGTACCCATCATAAAAGTAATGTATATATTAGTAATGGATATTCCACAAGCGTAAAGTTTTTAATCTTGAGAATTTCTCACAAAAGAATATGTGATGCAAGCGAAAAACATTTCATTACATAAACCCAAAATGTGAGTATTAAAAATTAGATGTTTCGTGTGCGTGCTTGTGTGTCTCTCTCTCTCTCTCTCTGTGTATAGGTTTGATTTTGACTGGGGGATATTGGGTGGGGGAGAAAAACTTTCACTTTGATTACATATTATAGACACAATACTTTGCAATGAAATGTGTCAACATTCAAGGAGTCCATCCAACAACATTAACATGGCAACGCCAATCTCTCATAAGCCCCCGGATGGCCGTGCTGTAGAGAATTTGTGCGATTCTTGTTTAACCTAATATTTCATTTATCGGTTTTTTTATACTAATATCAGCTCTTTATTATTTGATTTTTCATAACGTATGACTTTAATTTGTGCTAACCTTCTCGTACAGATTCCTTTTGCTTTTGAAATCTGTATAAGAGATTACTCATAGTGCGTTCTAACGTGTTTAATATTTTTCAAATTTATTTCAGGTTTGCTTAAAATTTTATTTACTGTATTTTACGTTGTATGTTGCGGTAGTTTTTGTGTGCAGTCATGAGTTCTAGCAAGGTGAATAAAAGAGAAGTCACCAACGCCAACAGGACATCATTAACCTCACCGAATCGTTGTATTCACTAATTAGCTGAGGGGAAATGAAACCCTGCAACGTCGCGGAAAGAGCGGCAGAAATGTTGAAACTCTCCAGATCTACAGTGCTAAGGTATGTTAAAATATCTGTAGTATTAACCATTGCGTTTGCAAGTTGTGTGTGTTAAGATCAATTACGTTGGCCCACGAAATGTGTTTACAAGAACATAAAGAAAATTTGTTAATAACTTGATAACATCGTCGAACGTTGTCTACGTGTATTTTTAACGTTTTATTTTGGTAATTATTAAGTTTATAGGGTTTCCTGTAAAAATAAAAATAATTCATTGAAAATCTTATATTTCCACTCTGCTAATGATGCAGAACACGAATATACGAGGGGCATTAACGTCCGACTAATTTCGTAATATGTGCCCACCTAACCTAACAGAACCTAACCCCACGATGAGTGAATCACTATTTTACATTTTTTAACTAACCTAGGATTGTAGGGTTATATAGTAACCAATACCTGCCACCTATTAAACTAACCTAAACTAACACACGGCAGAGCATATCACATTGTCACACATCATTTGTAAACAAACCCTTGTATGTTTTTGGTATCAGTAACTGTAGTTGACCCAGTAACTGAATTATGGTCCTTTTTAAATTATGCAAATTAGGTTGGCTATGTAGCACTGAAAGTGAAAAATATGACACTGATAATTTACAATAACTAAAAGACAATGGCTGTAGAACAGTGGTGTTGGGGAAATGCATTAATACACAATTGTTTTCTTAAAAGATTATGACTGCGATTTCATCGATTACGATGTCCTCTCATGTTTAGTGAAGTGATACAGATATGTTTAATAGTAGGGGAAGTTCCAGTTATATCGACTGTAATCTATTTAGTGACGTATAACAATGGCAATTAATGCCGCAATGTAACTTATAAATACAAAACAAGCTCCTTCTTCAGAATCTTAAAATGCACCATCTCTCCATAACCTATATAAAATTAATTGACTATAACAAACTCACTATAGAGGCAATTTTCCTTACCATTGTCAGTTGTCTTTATAATAAATTTCCACTGTATATATTGGGTTGTTTATGAAGAATCCCTCGCAGGGGTACACAAATTCCAACACAAAGTAGTTTTTATTTTTAATTACACATTGTAATACCACCTTTTGGTTAGGTGATTCATACACTCACATTTGGGTCTATATAACCCTACAATCCTAGGTTAGTGTAAAACCCAACAATCCTAGGTTAGTTTAAAAATGTAAAATAGTGATTCACCCATCGTGGGGATAGGTTCTGTTAGGTTAGGTGGGCACATGTTACGAAATTAGTCGGACGTTAATGCCCGTCGTATATTCGTGTTCTGCATCATTAGTGGAGTGGAAATATACCATTTTCCGTGAAATTATTGTTATTTTTTTTACAGAAAAGCCCCCTAAACTTAATAATTACCCAAATAAAACGTTAAAAAGACACGTAGACAACGTTCGACGATGTTATCAAGTTATTAACAAATTTTCTTTATGTTCTTGTAAACACATTTCGTAGGCCAACATAATTGACCTTAGCACACACAACTTGCAAACGCAATGGTTAATACTACATATATTTTAACATACCTTAGAACTGTGGATCTGAAGCGTTTCAACATTTCTGCCGCTCTTTCCGCGACGTTGCAGGGTTTCATTTCCCCTCGCCTAATTAGGGAATACAACGATTCGGTGAGGTTAATGATGTCCTGTTGGCGTTGGTGACTTATCTTTTATTCACCTTGCTAGAACTCATGACTGCACACAAAAACTACCGCAACATATAACGTAAAATACAATAAATAAAATTTTAAGCAAATCTGAAATAAATTTTAAAAATATTAAACACGTGAGAACGCACTATGAGTAATCTCTTATACAGGTATCAGAAACTAAAGAAATCGGCACAACGAGAAATAATAAAGAGAGGATATTAGTAAAAAATTTAAAAAACCGGTAAATGAATTATTATTGGTTAAACAAGATAATCGCACCAATTCTCTGGCACGTGTGTCGACCACATCTCGCCAACAACACACGGAACGAAGGTTTGTAAACAAATGGCCGCTCTACTTTCACCTTGAGCGTGATCTTGTGAGTATGCAAGAAACATTGAAATCAAAGTACGTTAGCATCACGTCATTAATAATTAGCATAATAAGATACAAGTCTTTTCAAAACCCATTTGTAAGCGATAAATTAACAATTACGTTAAAACTTTAGAACTATTTCCTCTCTTTGTGCTGGCAACCTAACGGAATAACTGTATCCGCGCTCGCCGCTGTTTGTAATGTTATATGCATGTAGCTAACGGCTAGGGTGTTTTTTCAAATGTTGATTTTCAAAAGTTTCTTCCCGTTGTGAACAGACTATATATTACTTATTTTGCTCCAAATGATGTAAGGAATAAGCCCTGTAAGTGGCAGTAACTCCTTGTGAATCATCCTTTATATTTTTAACATATTAAGTCTTAGTTTATACTGTACCAGTCCCTATGTTATTTTGATATTACCCTGAAACGAGCAATTCTATCTCTCATAGTTTATACAAATGAACTTCTAAAAAACTCTAACATACCAAGATAACCAAGAATTCTAGGCCAGACCATGCTGATTGTTAGCTCCATCACCATTTTTGATTTTACATATTAAAAAATTAAAACAATATATCAAGACAGGCTCAATTCTTGGCTACAACAATATTTCAATATATTGTGGAACTGATATTGGCTACTTCATAACATTCGTAATATTATTTTATCAACTAAGTCCGTGGACACCTCTAAACCATACGCACCTCTTTTTCCTTTACCAAACCAATTTCCAACAACTGTAACTACACCTGGCCAGCCAGTTGTTTGGAATATTCCAGCAAATATCTGCAACAATGAAAAAAAGTAACAATTTTATTTAAACACCTATAAATTATACAAAAATACTTGAACTTTTAAACACAATCGGACCACAAATACAATTACAGAAGTTTAAACTAATCTTTTTTCAGTAATTTACCAATTAAACCACAATTTTGGAAGGTAACAACACTAAAATAAAACTTTTAAAATAGTTTCTTACGGTTGTCAGTCGCAATGCTAATAAAAGTATAATTGAAGCCATGCATCAGTGACTACAGAAAATATGCAAATATGATAAAAATTTATTAATTCAGAAATATCTGTACCAAGAATATCATGGAAAACAAGATTTTATTAATTTAAATGTCATGCAAATAAGATCAGTCAAAGAAACCATTCCCTCCTTTTCCACAGTGATTTTATATATTGTGGATTAAGCAGTTTGAAAGGTGGCAGGGTCAACAAGAATATTAATTTGAATGACATTTGCATTTTACTTTCAATGCTTTGCAGTAATAATAGTAATCATTTATTTTATTTATTTATTTCAGAAATTTAAAGTGACAGCAAAACACACCATAAGACCCTAACCAGACTGGTAATGACAAAAAAACAGACACTAAATTCTATACACTATTATACAAACACAGAATTTTGGATAAATACACAGGAAAAGAAAACACACTAGATGTTTACTACTTTGTTTTTGTCCCCAAGCGTGAGAGGCTGGCGAGGTTATCCTGCCTTCCAGCCACTGTTACTCGGGCACATTTAAATAAAGAAACAAACAGAAACACACTAAATAAAACAAACAAAATATTAGAATAATTTGGAGTTAATACATCAATCAGACTTTAATTAACATGAAGTTAAAACAGTTGATCATTAATACTTAATTTAACATATTTGACAAAGTCTATATCTTAATAATTGTAATTAATATTGATTACACATTGTTTTATTATGATGGAAGAGGTTTGTGCTGATGTGAAGGTCTCGTAATTTCTTTTCCTGTAGGATGGAACTCTCACACATTTGTAATTTCGCTGCATTCGAAACCTCTTAAGAAAAAAATAGGAATCTAAAACAGAGTGGTTGTGTTTTAAGGTGTGAGTTTCGTAGTATAACAACATATCTTTATAGTAAAAATTTGTGCCCGTTGTGTGAAACCTGTCATGGATAAGTTTGAAAACTTTAATCTGAATATTTTCTAAGCGTTTAGAATCAGTCTCTGTGAGGGAGTTCTATACTATAGAACTATATTCTAAATGAGATCTTATTAAAGAATAGTACAGATATAATGAGTCGCTCTGGGTAGAGTATCTGCTAATGTAAGTAATAAGGCCTACAGATCTAGATAGTTTCAATATAAGACTATATGATGATGAAAGTAAAGTTTATGAAGACTAACACCTAAAACACACACACATGATACACGTTTAACTTCATGATTATTAACGTAATAGTTCTTGAGTATGCATCCAGTTTTTCTAGTAGATATAATGCACAGAATTTGTCATAATTAAGGTCCATAGAATTTTCAACACATCATTTGTATACTGCTTAAATATCTTGTTGCAGTTTCCATTAATTATGTATATTAAAAATGCTTTTATAAATTTTAAGATCAGCAGCGTAAAACAAAATACTTGAATTCAATATAGCAAAAGTTATGTCATTGAGAAATATATCAAAAAGTAAACGGGAAAAGGTACCACCTTGTAGAACACCAGAATGTATAGAATAACTATTTGAAAATATATTAACAATTATTACCTTGAAATTCCTTCAGTTAAGATAACTAACAAACCAGTTAAGATAAGTTGGATCTAGACCATAAGCTGACAATTTTTGTGGAATGAGTGTTGACAAGTATCAAAAACTTTGGTAAAATCAAAATAAATAACATCACTTTGCTTTCTTGTTGTGGCATCAAGATGTACTTTACTAATAAAGTTAAATAAATTTGTTGTAGTGGATCTACCAGTAACAATGCCATGTTGTGCAGTGGAAAGAAATTTCATAAGGTGAAAGGATATGTCTATGTACAATATTTTCAAAAACTTTCTAAAATTATTATAAAAGCAAAATATGTCTATAATTAGTAGATTTTTGCTTATTCCCTTTTTAATGAATTGGTATAACTATTGATGTTTTAGATATCTGGAAAGATACCATTTTGTAGGCTAAAGTTAAAAATATGTGTAAGAACTGGAGTGAATATATTTGCACATGCTTTAATAAAAAAATTAGGGATTTCATCTCGTCCTGTCGATTTACTTGATTTAAGTCTTTTTATCACCCAAAGAACAAGACTACTTGAGATTGCTGGTACTGTTAAATAATTAGGAACATTAGGAAATTTGTTAACTGATCTTACATGATCGCTAGATTTAACAAATGCTTTGGGGAAGTAATTGCCGAAATAATTAGCTATCGATTTAGGATCAGTAACTTCCTTGCCATTTATTTGCAGTGTGATGTTCTCATTGTACATTCTTCATTATTTTAACATAATTACAAAAGGTTTTTGGATCTACTTTAATTTTGTTGGTGATATTGGTTAACCAATTTTTCCTATTAAATTTTAATCCATTCTTAACTAGTTTCCATTGAGCAGAAAATTGATTATACAGTGCAGTGGTTTTGTATTTCTTATATGTTTTATGTAAACGATCACTCTTTTTCATAAGTCGTATCAGAATTTCAGAACCCCAAAACAGGATATTTACTAGTTTCTTGGGAATTAAAGGGGATAAATTGATTAATACAATTTTGTATTGAGTAGTTAAATAATGTACCAGTTCGTTGACGTCATTGCTCTCATAGATTGGATTCCAATCAACAGAATTAAGTTCTAAGTACAAAGATAAATAATCTCCTTTACCATAATTTCAATATGTAAACTTATGAGAAATGTCATTAGAAATCTTATACTTAATATTAAATTGACATAATAATGCAGCATGAAAACTATCCTCATTAGCCAACGGATCCTCACACTTGACTAATTCATTAAAATCTTCATTAGTAAAAATGAGATCTAGTAAACTTATGTGTGTTGTAAAATTAAATTGTTTTAAATTTAAGGAATTTATTGATGCAAGCAATATTTGTGCTTTTATTTTATTATAATAATATGAAATATCTTGTGTGTTTAAACAATCAATTAATTTATGGAACATTAAAATATCCAAAAAGAATTATTTGATTTGAATAATAGATTAATTTCAATCCTAAAAATTTCAAATAAATTTGAAAAGCAACCACTTTAATATGAGGGGGAAATAAATTTTCAAATTAAAATTTTATAACTGAGGGTTATAGAAAGTTCTATCCAAACTGATTCAATGTTTTTTAATATGAGATCATTTCTATGTATTATACAAGGAAATATGTTCTTATCTATAGCTATACGAACTCCACCTCCCCTTGTTTACGAGGACGTTTCTAAATCTAGATCATTTCAATAAACTGCACAATTAGAAGGAAAGTAATGTAAGTTTAAATTATTGCTTGTCAACCAAGTTTCAGTAAGATAAATAATTGGATAATTATTTGCATTTAAATTTGTTGCAAAAGTAGAAGCTTTTGTTCTTAGTCCGAGGACATATTGATAATAGATTAGATGTTCAGTACAGCTGGTTGTCATGATTTGCATGATGCCGCAGCCCCTCCGCTGGCCCCAGGAGACTGTTCGGAGGTGGGTGTGGACAACTGCGATTCTTTCTGTTGGAAATCCTGTGAAAAAATTTGGTCAGGTTTCAGTCTTCCATAGAAGGGACAAATGAGACATCCTGTAGGCCAGAACAGTTTTTTTAATGTGCTGAAAGTCTTGTTTAGCAACTGACACATGGAAAGAAGAATACGAGTCGTACTTTGTATGTAGTTTTGTCACTTGAATTTGTCCAAGGTTCAGTTCTGTATTAATATAGTTTGTTATATCCTGTTTATTTATTTCAGGGGCAAAGCGACATACGAACAATGCCTTAGTTCTTCTAAGAGGTTTGGAAAATGGTTTTAAAGTACCACTGTTACGTATATTGAGCTGCGCTTGCTTGTGAAACCGCTCATTTTCCGTACTTTGTTTGGTTTTACGTCGGTAATGTACCTCTGTAAAACCTTTGCCATTTGGATGGACACATGTAGCATCATCATCTTTTCTTGCTGGCCTAATTGTGGACTGCTGCAAGCTCCGGCTGTTGACTTCCACTGCAGGGGGGGAATCTCAGGTCTGTCTCGGAATTTGCTGACTGGACGTTGTGATTGTTTCGTGTCGGGACAGTGACTTGCCTGGGTTCGTGTTCTGGCTTCTAGCCGCCTGGCTGAAAGTTATCTTCTATACTGGATTTTCTACAGTTGGAACAATTATTTTCACAATGATTACAGCAAGTTGAAGTAGCAACAACTTTGATGTTCTGGACCATGGCACGTAGGATAGAGTTCTCTTCCTTTAATTCCACTACCTGATTTACTAAAAAGTATATTTTGCTGGTGAAAACCAAGATGAGTACTTCCATTTTTGTGTTAGCTATCTGCAATTGAGAAATACACATCTACGAATAACTTAAGACATATTTTGAGATGATGATTTATCTTGAGTTTCCATCAGGAAAGATGAATCCCTACGCAATTTCATCGGTGATCTGAACATGTTAGAAACACAATGACTCTTGTAGTTTTCACAAGTAAAGTTTTTATCACCAGTGAGTGCAGATTTCTCATGAATACGAGTACCACAGTCACTTGCACAACCGATAAATTTTTGACGGCCGTAAAATGGTTCACCAGAGACAGAACATACGTTTACACTAGGGGGCATGACCAGGCCCCTTTTATCTAAACAAAATTACAATTAAACACACGGCTGACACAGAAACACACTTCGAGACAGCAGCTCAAAGGTGCCGCACCGCACGCGTCCAGAGTTTACCTCCAAATAATAACAATAATAATATATTTTATTTATTTGCCATTAGCTAATACTTAAACAAACAAAAACTAGATAAATATAGAAAAACTATAGACAGTGATCACCATAATTATATTGATAAGAAATAAATAATTATTGCATAAAACTGACATAAATTTAATTAATTGAGCAAAATTATGTTTACATGTAACTAATTTATGTGATTTTATGGATAAAATCCTTATCACTTATACAGATTGTGTTTCATTGTGATTTTTCTAGGAATAAAGGGATCAGATTCTATCAGACACTCATTACAGTTGTCAGTAAATTGTTTTGTTAAATAAAATATTTTATGATTTGTTGTAAAAAACCTACAGATCTATAATGATACCGAGAACCTTCAAATCTGACTTTATGTAACATTTCCATACTATTGTAGTTACTCAAAAGCAGTTGCTCAAAAACATTGCATCACTCCCTTTTCTCCTAAAATATAATGTATGTTTATTAAATTTGTGGATGATCTGCTCATAATTAAAATTTCCAGCATTTTTTTAATATCTGGTGTGAATGTACCAAAAAAACTTCCTTTGAATTTTTTAAATTCTTTTAGTCAGTTGTAGTTGAGGGAGTTCCATACTACAGGGCTATATTCTAATTTATATCTTAACAGAGTATAATAAAGACATAGTATTGAGTCAGGAATGGTTGCTGTGTAAGTTAAATATTTGACAAGACCTAGACTTTTGTTAGCATTTGTAATTAAATTATCAACATTATGATCAAAGTATAACTTAGAATCTAATAACATTCCGAGGACTCTTATACATTCTGATTTTTGTAGCAGTGTGTCGTTTAAAGTACTGTATATTTAAATTTAAAGTTATGTGTTTTCCTAGAAAAAGTAATGCAGTAGAACTCCAATTATCCAAATCAATCCGAATTATCCGGACCCCATTCGGATAACCAAAAATTCGGATAATTGAATTTTTCCGAAAAAAAAAGGGTCTATTTTAATTAATTACTGTATGTATGTTGAAAATGGGAGAAAAAAACTATTTGTAAAGAAAAAGAGTTTTTAATTAATTAAATGAAAAGGCATCACTTTCACATGTTAAGCGTACTTACGAGTGCTGTACATTAGTACAGTATGTAGTACGTACTGTAAATGAAAGTCATTGATTGCTGAACATCTCGGTCAAAGTACTCTGTTTGACTGTCTTCAACCGTTTTCAGGCAGCCAAGTCGCGCATCCGCTTGACAGTGAGAAGTTGCATGTGGTCACACTCGGGATGACGCTCCATCCACTTCAACACAGTGTCAAGGCCAGCAAATGTTTCACTAGCTGATGGTCCCGTGTCTGCTTCAATGTCTGCTTCAACTTCGACATTAAGGTCATCTTCTTCCTCAACACTTTCTTCTCTCACACTTTCAATAAGTTCATCATCATTTAGAATTTGAAACCCAGGGTCTGACGAATCACACACCATCCACTCTCTTATATCTTCAGCACTAACTTCTGAACATCCAGGAATTTTCAAAAGAATGTTTCTGAATTTCTCAAGTGACAAGTCATCATCATCTTCTCCTGTCTCTTCCCTTTCCTTTTCTTGAGCTTCTTTTTCCTTTTTCTCCTTTTCCTTTTCTTCTTCAGTTGATATGCCTTTCAACTTGTTCCATGCACGTCTTAATTTGACTGCCTTAACCAAGCTCCAAGCTTCTGCCACCATGTAAGCACAATCTTTCAAATTTATTTTTTTGTGGTTAGCCAACACACCTTCTTCGTCTTCGCCCTCTACCAAAAGTTTCCTTAAAAGTTGCCTTCTGTAATGGCGTTTCATGGTTTCGGTAACAGACTGGTCCATTGGTTGTAATAAGCTTGTGACGTTTGGCGGTAAAAAGATTGTTTTAAACTGGCCATTCCCTCTTTCCAACAATTCTTCGGTGGGATGAGTTGGTGCATTATCAACAATTAAAAGCACTTTATTGCCTTCTTTTCCAAGACCTTTTTGGTGCTTTTTCACTTCAGGGATGAAAATTTTGTCGTACCACTCGGTAAACAATGCTGCAGTCATCCAAGCCTTGGGTTGGTTTTTATAAAAGAGGGGAAGCTTTTTCAAATTTTAAAATGCTCTTCGGATGTTTGACTTCCCTATCAACAGAAGGGGTATTTTATGGCTTCCCGTAGAGTTCGCACAGTTAAGCGCCGTAACACGGTCTCTACTAACTTTATTTCCTGGAGCACTACACTCCCTTTTAGATGCTTAAGTGGTTTTAGGCAGAGATTTCCAAACAAGACCAGTTTCATCGGCGTTGTACAAAAACTCAGGATCGTAGGAGTCTGCTGATATCTTCTCGCCACTTAAATCTAATTCACGGACACCGTGCCAGGACTTAAAATTTCTTAGCCAGCCGTTACTTGCTTTAAAGGATGAACAACCAAGCTTCTGAACTAAGATCTTAGCTTTTTCACAAAGAATCGGACCCGAAATTGGGTTTCCCATAGAATGTTGCTGAAAAAAAACCACTTGAAAACGGCATCTTCTAAATCTTTGTTTGTTGCTGCCATTATTGATTTTCTTGAAGTACTTCCATCTTCGTTTTCAAACACTGACACAAAGTTTAAAAGTGTAGGTTTGCTCCTTTTAAGGTTCCTGCCTGCCTACAGCGCGAAGTATGGTGTAGAGCTTTAGCTAATACGCTTTTTTATAGAAACTATTGCACGTGTGGTTACAGATTTTGTAAATAAAAGAAATTAAGGTACCTTGCCTGTCTCATGAGAATTTGGGTATAACTCAGATGTGCTAATTAAGAGAAAGTTTACGAAGAATATGGCAAAATGACTACTTTTCTCGGTCATGTCAAACTCCTATTTTCTATTATTTTTACCTGAAACTTCTTAAAAAGCATAATATACATCTTTATCTTTCATTGCGTGTACAATTTGCACTAGGTCACAACTGAAAATTTTGAGAAGAACGTAATCTTCCACGGCGTGTTTTGTATTGGAACTCTAGCCAGAGAGTGGCGCCGCCACGACCGCTCGACAAGGCGAGAGAGACAAGTTGCCTCGCACCAGGATAGTCTTCTCCCTTTGTCCTCTTTACTTTCGCACCTTCTCCATCTCCCCTTTAGTTGCTTACTGTCTGCTTTGGTGAGACGTCAGGCTGCGCGCTCCTTGCTGTTACCCCAGCTGCCAGTGATGAACATTCACTCCATCCCAAGATGAGGAAACAAGGGAAGGTTACGACTCAGTGCATGTTGCAAAAAGAAAAAAGCCCTCAAAGGAAGAAAATGCTGCGTTCATAAACGGTCAGCGAACGCAAGTCCCAACATAGCGTCTACAATAAAACGTTCTACTAGTTTAACTCTGAAACGCTAATGTAATACAACGGCTGAAAGTGTCGTATTGAGCCATTTCTATGTGCACATAAAAAGCAGAACATTATTTCCATTTCAACACTATTGCTTTTTGGTTCAAGTAGTGTCCCCATAACTGTCCGCAAGTACGCCTTGCAGTAGATTTCCAACGCAAAAATTAACAACGTAAAAATTTTTTTTTTTAAATACATCTTATAGGTAATGTAGAGAGTATTTTAACTTCTAAGAAGCAGTAGTCTACTTAAAATAAAATCGCCAAATAAAACTCGTAAACATGTAAATAATATCTCGTGCAATAGCAGTGGAAAGTTTTCAGTAAAAACAAATATGTTTGAGCACATTTTTGGCGTTTTGTCAATTTCACATTTTAAAACTATGTTGATGTAAAATGTTCTCCGGAAGCAATGTTGTGAGCTAGTGAAAGACAAGCATAACAAAAATAACAGACAACCACACTTTACGGAGAATTGCAATTGAAAAATTTGGATAGTGTTGCATTTAGTAACATACGTAAAACTTAAACAAATTTTCTCCACTGCTGAGTTGAAGAAAAATACGAAACCAACCGATAAATACCATATAATGTTTTCCTTGATAAAATATTCCTGTTTAAAAAACTCACAAGTTCGTTCAATCTTGTACACTATAATTTTACAAGATATATTTATTATAAACAAGACAATATTGGATATGTTTTATTATGAAACGTTTTACAGGATATGGCAAACATACAATACTAGTTACATTTTTTTAAAAATATTTTTATTGAATTGGTTTACGTTTACTAGTAAATGAAACTTTTATTTGACATACAGCATGAGAAGTGCTATATTTACCAAATGATTTTAGGGTACTGTTATAAAAGAAGATGATCCGAGAATGAACCTTTTATGTTCAAGTGATAAACAATGTTCTCGAATTTAATTAATGTTATATGACAGGAGTGCCAGTGAACTAAAAATATTGTTAAATGTAATTATTCGAAGTAAATATTCATTTTCTGGACATATAGATTATCTCGTTCCCAGTTATATCCATACTATGTTATTTCTGTGGGTATTTTTTTTTTTCTTAGCTTTCAACTGTTATGCATTTAATGATATTCTGTCATTTACAAAAAACCTGCTTAGCTGTTTCTATAGCAGCATTTTTGAAACACAGTTGTGTAGTGGTAATTATTAATTGGTTAATTAAAAACACTTTCAGGTATTATTATGTAAATAGGAATATACAATTTACATTGATTACCAAAATTTGTTACTGAAATTCTACTTTCTGCTGTGTTTTGTTATTTCAGATTTATTTTCCTAACACCAACTCAGCTACAAGAAATGAAAAGTAAACCCTCGTGTGAAACGATAGCACAAAATATAAAAACAGTCCATAACGATACCAAAATAGTAGCTACAAATTCTGCAAAGAAGTAAATGAACTATCTAGCATTTGTACGTGTTATGCAGGGACTGTAGTACACTATTTATATTAATTGTGTGTACATTATCTTAACTATAAGCAGATATTGCACAACTTTACAGGAGCACTAAAGCGACTTGGCCAGAAAGTGTGTAAATTGAGAAAAAGGTTGAGTAGAAACAAACTATTGTTTTTGGAACATCCAAATTACTTAGTTAAATACTTTCAACCATGTGTGTGTGTGGTTTGGTACAGCAAAGTTATTTATTTTGTATGATTATGTTATTTCAAGAAAACTATATTGTACGGCAACCAAACGTTTGACTTGGAACAAGAAATTATTTATTTCTTATGAACTCGTTTCCAGAAAACTGTTGCAATCAAAATTTAATATTAAAAAAAAATTATTTACTACTAAGACTGGAATTTAAGTGAAACACAATGCATTACCTTACACTCCATTTTTCCAAAACAATTAAAAAAATTATATAAAAAAAGATATATTTCAGGCCATTTCTACTAATGTGCAATACAATGCTGTGACGCTCTCAACCAAACTGACTGACGGTATGATATATCGAACAGACAGTGCTAATGTATATTGTTTAATTTTATATTTTTCAATTTGATATTTTATAAAACTATTTTATCTCGGCCACGCTGACTTGTAAAGGCAAATATTTTTTTCTTTCTAAGTGAACTAGAGGTGATGTGGATACACAATATTCAGTTGTAAAGCATACCATATGTTTTTCGTTGGAACTGTTTCTTTTGAATTGTCTGTACCACGATATTTTCATTGTGTAGATTACAAAACCTACTGCTCAAATAGAAAAAAGAAAACATAATTTACACAAAGCACGATTAGAGTAAAAACACTTCACCTGATTACATTTTAGTCAATCAAATAATATTGTTCCAGCAGACCACGCATTTATTTGATCCTAACAAAATATTAATGTGACTACCGCTGTGTGGAGAGTGTTTGTGGCAACGTATATGACATGTACAACGTTCTGTACAAATGGTTTCGTGAACAAAATATATGTAAATCTTAAAGTAAGATCAAAAAAAAGTTTTTCCTTCAACAAACTATTTTAAAATATTGTGTTTCTATAAAAGTAACTAATTCATTCGTAAGGAACAAGCTTTGAGTACATTTGTCAAATAAATATTTTTTGAAGTTAGTAACATGCTCCCATTTAATTTATATGGTACCTGTAAGATAAATCTTTTTCTCGGTGTACGGAAGAGTTTAAGCCATCTTAGCAAAAGAAAGACGGGAGTAATTAAAACTGAATTTTGCATGTAAATGCAAAACAGAAAATAATGGTGAATTACCTTAGTTACATAATAATGTTGCATTAAAATTATTATCATAGGTTATAGTGCTACCAACAACTACTGAAAACTGAAATAAACTATTCACTTTGTTTGTACCTGTTGATGACCGCCAGGTTCTAATGGTTGGTGTTATAACCCTCCGAAATCCCTACTGGTCAAACCACTGTAAAAGCCTAAATGTGATTATTACAAAAAAAAAATTAATAGGAACTTAATTTGTAAATATGAGTTTAAACCCTGTGGTACCTTATTTTACTAGAGATTTTTAACTTATGGTTAGACTGATATTGGGTTTCGGTACTATGTTTACTACTTTACCATCATCGTATCAAACAAATGACAGATTTAACTTTACCTTATGACATTTTCAATAAAGTTTTGCACACCTTAAGCAGCGGAATGTATCTTAAAACATAGTATTTTTTTCAAGCATCTTGTATGCCAATAATTTCAATTTTATTCGAATTTTCAGGCAAAAACTAAAACATTCTGACGATACTGCAGAGTCAACCGTAATTAAGGATAACGCCGTCAGTCATAGGAAAAGGTGAGATTGGGAACGTTTAGGTGTTAATAACTCCCTTCTATTAATATTGAAATACTTGTATGTATAATTTTTTTTTTAAATACGAGAGTGACATGTCTACCTTTAATAGAAACAGTAATCTTCACTGGGAGCGAAATTAAATTCTGGAATTGTGTAGTCAAAAATATATCTGTGAAGCTACCACGCCTTCTACATAACATAGGTAATACAGAGCCTATATAAGTTGTCATATCCCAAACACTTATCAACAAAAAATTATTTCATAATTGTTTTTTTTTTTCAGGGATTCTCTAAAAACATCAACTACCTTGTTTACGACAAACATGAGCAAAGAAGAGAATGAGTTCATAATGACAAATGCTCTGCAAGTAGATACGCCTGGCTGCTCCTTCTGGCCTGGTGAAAAACTGCCAAAAATCATTAATACTGTCCGTGAGACTGTTCTGGATGGCATAGATGGGATCAATTATTTTCCTCATAGTCCTCTGAATAATGAGTTGTCTATGAACCAAAGCACTGCATAAATGGAAAACGTGCACAATTTAATAACTGAAAATGCAACCCAATTTCTATTTCTTAAGAAAACACCCGGGGAAGCATCTTTGACCACGATAGTATCTTCACCATATATCTTGGCAATTGACACCGGTTCAAATGATCAAATCAAAAAATTGTTTCCCAAACCTGAGCTCTCAGGAAGAAGAATATTTTATGTTGGACATATGTTCAACAAAATTAAACGAATGAACAATCATGGTGGATTATTTGGGTGCTCCTTCTCCAATATAGAGTTTGCTAAAGAAGAAAACAGAGGCCTCGTCAGCATTTTCCATTTTGAATGCAACATGTGTGGCATTAAAAACAAATTTCATTCCGAAGATCCGAAACGTAAAGACAGTTGCATGGACATTAATGCAGCTGCTGTAAGTAGTATGTTAATGACTGGTCAAGGTTATTCATCTCTAAGTAAAATAACAGCTACTCTTGATATGCCATGCATGTTGAAAGATACCTACACTCAACATGAAAGCTTGTTATCAACAGTTATTCATGATATTGCCTGTAAGAAAATGAATGAGGCTGCAAAGGAAGAGAGAGAGATGGCAATTAAAGCAGGTGATATTGACGGAGATGGAATACCGTTCATTACCGTTGTTACTGATGGAGCTTGGTGTAAGAGGTCCTACAAGACTAATTACAATGCATTGTCAGGCGTGGTAAGTACTCCAGTTGGTACTAACTTGTAATTATTTCTCCCAACAGTAATCAGCATGAAGTGATTATGTTAAACTTGTTTCAGGCTTGCATTTTGGGTAAAATAACTGGCAAGGTGCTATTTATAAGTGTCAGGAACAAGTATTGCTGCATTTGTGCAAGAGCACACAACAAGAAGCAACCAGCTACAAATCACACTTGTTTCCGAAATTGGAGCAAGTCATCGACTTCAATGGAAGCCGACATCATTGTTGAAGGCTTCCAGAAAAGTTTATCTATGTACAATTTACGGTACCGGTGTCTGATAGGTAAGATAATGAATATTTCCAGAGTTACATGTTTATAAACTTGTTATCTAAGTGTTTTGCTGTGCTTACCTTATAGTAAAATTGTCTAAAGTTTCTTACCTCGTTTAACGACTTTCAGATATTCTATTCTTAAAAAATAGTTTCCATAACACGTGGTTACTATTGCTGGATATTAAAGTGAACAGTTATGTTTACGTTGTAGCTTTCATGCTTCTTCCCTAGGCTATTCCAAAGCTGTTTTCAGATACCGTCCTGTCGTCTTGATATTTTAGCTACTTTATTTTCCTCTGAAAAAGTAAATTAGCACGTTTTGAGGGAAACTTTATTTCACTGTTACTGTGTTACCTTGTAATTTACAATGACATGTTTTTATTTATTACAAATAAAAAACTTTCTTAATTTGTACTAGTACTATTCTTATTTCGCTCCAAGATCTCAATGTAATCATACTAGCTTCAAAATTAAGTGCTGTAACATTTTCCAGTCAAGGATGCTGCATTATGGTCTGAGACCTTATTAAGGAGCGACCTGGGAATTTAGGGAAAAGGGAATAGAAGATTCCTGAGAAAATCCAGCGATCAGGCGGCATATTTCGGTATGATCTCCAAATGCGAAAATTGTTATATCCGTGCCGGGAAACTATATCAGATCATTGTGGCAGATCGTTGTACCAAAGCCACTATGCCAATAGCAGTTACTGTGTGACTTTGTTAATTACTACATTTCACAATATTCTTCATTTGTGACAAACACTCATACTTTGTTTAGTAAATTGGAATTATGCAAAGATATATGCGTAAACCAAAACTGCATATAATTGGACGACACAAATTATTTTAAGAAATACGTTGAGATATATATACAGATTTATAAAATGTAGACTAATATACAAGACAATATTGCATGATATTACCGAAAAAGTCATGTTCCTTTTACTACCTAACACATAATTTAGTCACACACCTGTGCGGGCCCACACATACATGTATACATACATGCATACATACTTCCATACACACATACATGCGTGCATATAAATATATGCATACAGGCATACATGTATGTATTCATACATGCATGTAAACCTGCATACATACATGCACAAACTCGAACACATACACGCCTATATATTTGCATCTTAAAAGTTTTGACTTGTTATGTGGAAAAGCATGAAATGTTGTTGATGTAAAATTGAAAGTGATGTTTTCGTATGATGTTATTTTCCCAGGTGATGGCGACAGTAGTGTAATGCGACAACTCACTAAAGCGAAACCATATGGTCCCAACTACTACATCAAGAAAATAAAGTGCACTAACCACATACTAAGGAACTATCTTTGGCATCTGAACGAAATAGCATCGAAAGTGAAAACATATGTTGGTTTAGTGCCTACTGCATTGAGATCAAAAATAAGAAACAGAATCCCGCGACTTCAAGCCACAATCTCTGGGGCCATCAATCACAGGAAGTCGGAACATTCTCTAACACTTCAACAACGCATCGAGATGCTTCACAAAGACGTTGATAACGGGCCAGATCATGTTTTTGGTGATCATTCCAGGTGTGGAGACCTTCACTACTTTTGTACATGAATGGAAGACGAAGAGAATTTAGTTCCACTTTTGGAGAGCTTTGGTATGTGGCAAGAAATTATAGCTGCTAAAAACATTGTCACTCACCATGCAGAAAGCCTGTTAGAAAATGTCACCACAAACCTAGTTGAAAACTTTAATTCTACACTTTGTAGATTTGTTGGTGGAAAAAGGGTAAATTTTGCCTTACGCGGTGGATACAAAATGCGAAGTGAACTGTCTGTCGTACAGCACAATACAGGAGGAAAGGTGCAGTGGTGCCCAAGTACTGAAATGACAGGGCATAGTCCCGGAACATTTATCAGAGCTTATGAAAGAAAGAAGCAAAAGTCTGAAGAAAAAAGAATGTTCAGAAAAGCCAGACAAAGTGTTTCAAACAGTACAAGAAGGCGGCTTGGGTTCACTGGGACTGATAACCAATGAAGAACTTCCATGGCTTGCGGCTTCTCCTGATGGCCTACTTGGTGAAAATGCTATAGTTGAAATCAAATGTCCTGCATTGGCATCAGCATTAACACCTGAGCAAGCGATACTTGAGAAGAAAGTAAAATTCTGCACCTTTGCCAACGGAAAGTTACGCTTAAAAGAAACACATCCATATATGTACCAGGTTCAAGGTCAACTACACATTACAAAACGCCAAATTTGTGTGTTTACACTTTGGACCCCACAAGGAATGCTGGTACAAGAGATCGAGAGGAGTGACAGATTTTGGGAAGAAAATATGATGGATAAGCTGACAAACTTTTATATGAATTGTCTGCTACCAGAAGTTATCGATCCGAGAATACCACGCAACATGGAAATCAGAGAACATTCCCACGAAATCTCAACACGAATTCACTAAAAGACAAATAAACTGAATTGAGCAGAAATCAAGACTATTATGTCAACTTCCTCAATGTGTAATATATTACAAAATTTGTGTTGTAAATGAATTATTCCCGGCGAGTGAAATGGTGCAAAAATATTCTTAGAAGATTTGAGAAGATGAATCAAAAGATATCCAGTTTTTTCATACATGTATAATTAAAAGGTACTTAATATCAGTAATACAGAAATAAAATTTGCTGGGGGTAGTGTTAGTAAAAAAAAAATGTGTTCAAACGATAAAATTTAAGGGGACGGAGATTTTTCTGTTGTACTGTTTCAGTACATGGCATGCATATGTGATAACGTACATGTAATTCTAAATATAAATTTAAAGAGAATATTCCTGTTTTGAATATTTGGCTAACCATTATAAGACTGGTATGTATTTCATTGTTATCGGAGGAATATGTGGCAGGCTTTTCATAATAACAAAATTTGTTAGCCCAAATGTTTTGGTGTAATATTAAACATACCTTCTTATTTATTTTTATAAAATAGTGTTACTTAATTTCATGCTCTATTTTTGTGAGCTTTTGCTTATTTGAAATACAGCTTTATGTGGTCCACAGAAAAATGCTATTTCATAATTTTTTTTTACATTTGTGCAAGTAAATGCTATAATTTTATGTTGCACGGTTTCGCGCCTACGGTTTAATTGTGGCAGCATATTTAAGCTTTCCATGAATTCCAAACAATTATGGCCATTATTACATGATAAATGTTTATATGCGTGGAATATTGATATATGCCAGTTGCCAGTTTTCTTGCTACATAAACATTAGACAATTTTCTGTGTATATGTGGAATATGTTTCAAGATATCTTAATGTATTTTAATAAGTTTGTTTTATTTCACAGAGTATTATGGATTTGATTAGCACAAAACTAGTTTTATGCGTGTTGCTGTCTTGCACTTTCAGGAATAAAATATAAACATTAACTTGTTTTGACTACGAAGCAAATAAATATTCATTTCCCAAGTGTACTTCCAAACCCTGACCTATAGATAATGAAATTACTTGTATTGATTTCATCAATCATTATAACTTGATTTTATAACATCATTACTACGTATATAAATTATTTATTCATGTAATATTTGTGTTGTATTACGTTCAGGCACGCATACACAATTTTGCTTATAGCTACTTGTCACATGCTCTGAGGATTCAATCGTTTTACCCCCTCTTCTCAGTAAAACAACCCCTTTTTTTTATAAAATTACACTTACGCCCCTGCCACAGACCGCAGAGGCATTTAAAGATACTTCAGTGGTAACAGAAACACTACAATAGTATTATATCCCAACTATGTCACAGAATTTATTATAAGTAAAGGTTTTTTAAAACATTCCTTGAACTAAATCCAGGCTTCACCACCAGTGTAAGCAGCCTACAGTACAATAAGACATAGGCTTACCGACTGAAAGCCACGTGTAAATAAAATAATATTAAAATTTTTTTACATGTTATCTTTAAGTAACGTTGAAGTATTCTTATTTCTTGCAAAATATTTAGCCGAAAAAATTAAAATGAAATTGGTTCTTAACTATTTCGTGAACATAACAAAAAAATTAACTAAAATGTATTATTTTACCAAAATTATAAAATAACAGCCTTGGTCACCATTTTTTGATTGTTTTCGAGATGTAACATTACCTATTTTTTCACTTGGTTTAACTTGCAAAATAGCACACGAAAAAACATGTGCTTTTAATAAATACTTCCAGTGTTCCATGTTTGGTTTGTTTTGTTCAAGCGGTTTAGAAGACATACGAAATTGACATAACATATTTATAAAACCACTATTTTGAATGTCAGCACTCAGCATTGCCTAAAACTAATAAATGCAAAATCCTTGTGTACAATGTTAAATTAATTTCAGTTCATAATTTCAAAATATTGTAGGGATACACACGCACACCTACACACACAACTTATACACACATAAACAAATAATAAGAAAGTGATCTCTTCGGAAAGTAAGATAAAGAGTATATTTGCAAATTACAGCTTTGCCCAACTTGTACAGTGTGAGACATGCGGAGCGTCTGCCTACTTTGCCTGAGCATATTTTCTTGTTTTTCAACCTAAACAACGCTGCAGCAGACAAGCCGGCTGTTGACAGCCAAAACGGTAGTGTGGAGGGTAAATGACGAAGGGCGGGAGGAGAGAGAGAGAGTCGGCACGCAGCTCCGAGAGTGGCGTGGTAGCGAGCAAGAGTGCCAGGGAACTAAAGCACTGTAGTTCTGAAACCTGCCACCCGCTTTAGTGCAAAAACAGCACGAAATTCAAGCAACAGTGCTATCCCGGCCCAGGCAGGCAGGCGCCTTAATGTCTGAAATCGTTGATTGTCCAACACCGTAGATCTCAGCCAATTGTTTACCCGTAACTCCTTTATCTGACTGCTCTATACATTTTTAGTTTATGCTCTATACATTTTTAGTTTATCCGCTAACGATAACACAACAAGTTTTCTTTTAGAAGCCATGGTGAACGACGAAACGCACTCACAAACAAAACAACGCACCGACACCGTCACGAACAAAACACGGTCACAATGACTGACTAATCAAAACGAACAGTGACAGGTGGGCCGGGCCGGCCAACTGGCGACGAATGACAGCCAATAATAGAACTGCACTATGAGACGGTGACTCATCATCCCAATAATGTTCGGCGCCTACACTAGCTTCACGGAGGGAAGGACAAAAGCGGGCGTAGACAGAATCATTATTTTGCGAATTCGGATAATCAGCGATTCGGATAGTCAGAGTTAGGATAATTGGAGTTCTATTGTAATTTGAACTTATTCTTTATTCAGTTTCATAAAATGTTTTGGAGTGATAAAGAGTATTTTATTCCTTTTATAGCTGTACAAATTTTTAAATCATCAGCATATAAAAGTACATGTGAGTGTGTTCAAGCGCATCAAAATTATCATTTATAAACACGTTGAATAACAGAGGTGATATAGTTCCTTCTTGTGGTACCCCAAAAGGTGCATCAAAACTAGTTGAGCGTGTGTTGTCAATTTTTACAGAAAAAGTTTTCTTGGTCAAATAACTTCAAAGTCAATTTACACTATTTATGTTAAGACCAATATTTTCTAATTTTTGCAAAATCACATTATGCTTACAAGTATCAAATGCTTTACTTAAATCAAGATAAACAGCATCTACCTGTTTCCGAGTGATAATTTCGCTGTAGATGTAATTGACGAAATTGAACAAATTTGTTGTAGTTTTACCAGGGATAAAACTGTGCTGTTGAACAGTTAATGATCTGTTAATGTGGAAAGAACTACGTCTGTAAATTATTTTTTCAAAAATTTTAATCCACACAGAAGTGATATTGGCCTATACTTAGAAAGTAAATGTTTGTTACATTTCTTATGTACGGGAACTATGACTGTATGTTTACACTGAGTGAGACATGTACAGGCAGATAAACTCAAGTTAAATGTGTGTGTTAACACTGGAGCTAGGATGTCCTTACATCCTACAATAATAAAATTAGGTATATTATCTAGGCCTGTTGATTTTGTAAATTTAATAGATATTATGGCCCAAAGCACACGGCTAGTGGTTTCTATCAGTAGGATAGTATTTTTGTAATTTTTGGGAGCAGTAGATTCATTATATGTTGCATCATTATAAACCTTCATAAACTGTTTAACAAAACAATTTGCTGTTTGAACTTTATCTGTAATGACTACATCATTATATATTATGCTAACAGTTTGTTTGTACCCACCCTTCATAATTTTAATGTACTGCCAGAATTTGGAAGGATTTGATTTTATCTTACCATTGATACTCGTAAGCCATTAATTTTTATCCCTTTTTATAGCAATTTTTTCTTCTATACAGGGAATATTGCTCATAGTTTCATTGTTTTTGGTTTTTTTAAACTTGTTAAACAATTGCTCCTTTCTTTTTAATAAAGAAATTAAATCATTAGAGAACCAGTGTAGATATTTGGACTTAATTGTAGTACACATTGATTGGTATATATTTGTTCATCGCATCAACTATGTTTTTGTTAAGCAATCAACCATGTCATTAATATTAGTCATTTCATAGATGATTTGCCCATTTTTTTATATATAAAGTTTGCTAAAGGGAAAGATAATCACCCCTGCTACAGTACTGAAATTTAGGTGTTATATTATTACTAACCTTTGTAGGCTAGTTACTACCAATTCAATATCCAGTGCTGGATGTGCCACATCTTCATTAACAATAGGATCCGGGTACTTATAAAGACTTTTAATGTTAATGTTTGAAAAAATAAGATCAAGTAAATTATTAAATGATAATGTGGTATTAAATTGCTCTAATTATAATGAATGAATTATTTCCAAAATAATTTGTCCCTTGATTTTATTATAGTAATGGCCAACATTTTGCGTATGTTTTAAATTCCAGTCAGTTACAGGGACATTGAAGTTACCAGTAAATATTATAGGGCTGTGGTAACATGAAAGTTTGCTCTGAAGACACGTAAAATAAGTTTCAAATTCTTGTACGCTAAAGTTTGGAGGTATATATATAGGCCCAATTAAAACTTTTTCTTTGATACTCTTACCAATTTCCACCCAAACTGCATCTACATTTGGTACTTCAGGTTACATTTTTGAGTAGCATTTGGGGAAAAAAGATTTATTAATTGCTGTAAGTACTCCACCACCCTGGTTCATTGCGGTTATGTTATAAATTTGATATTTGCGAAAAACATAATATATTTTTGAGAAATATTGCGAAGTTATAGAATTATCATTAAACCAAGTTTCCGTGAGGCAAATTATTGGAAAATTTGAGATTTATAAATTTGAGGATAATTCATTAGCTTCTGTGCACATGCCCCAGACATTCTGATAATGAAGATGCTAACAATCCAAGTTCTGAGCCAATTCAGCAAAATTGTTTAACTGGTTACTTCAACCATCTAATTTTGTTGATCAATGACACGTGCTGGCTTTTAAAATATCATTTTGCTTCCTGAAGCAGAGTTGCCTTGTGTTGTTTCTGGTATCGGCACAGTTTATTTAAGCAATTTTTCCATGTTTGGATGTACATAAATTTGATCATCATTAGCCACCCGTAGAAAGGGATTATTAAGCAGCTGGATGGCCACGGCTGAATGGCCGAAAAACAGTATTAAAAACTCAATCGTAGTCACATTCTGTTATAGCTAAGTAAAAAGATGAGTATGTGTCATATTTAGTTTTTAACTTAACATCCTTGAGGTTTGTTACTTTTATTTCTTTATTAATGTATGAGACTATATCATTTTCTTCCATTTCTGGATCAAACCTAGACATAAAAATTGACTTAATGCGTGGTTTTAATGTCTTATCAACAACCATTATTTTTAAATTGTTCCAGACTCCAACTTGCATTTGTTTTTGAGCCGTGTTGGATTGTGATACCAATGACCTAGTTTCTTGTTTCCTTGTTGCAATGTCTGCGGACCACCATATATCCTTCCATATCAGCAGCAGCAGATGGTGATGATGTGACGACATGTTGTTCCTATACTGTGTCTGTCAGATGTGTGGGCAGGGTTGTGTTACCATATGGAATGGAAATTGTTTGAGTCTGTGGATTTAAACTAGAAACAGGAGGTGTAGTTAGTTACCTTGTTTTTATTGTGTCCAATTACCTGGCTGTAAGTTTTTCTGCTCTGATTATTAATAATCTCTGTTTGAGAACAGTACGCACATCTTGACTTGCTATTGTCAGCAGATTATATGCTCCCAAATAAAGCCTGTAGCATAGAATTATCTTGTTTGAGTTCTAATACCTCTTTGGTTAATTTATTGATCTTTTCACACAGTGCGACAAGTACAGTTCGAATATTGGAATTTTGATCTACAGGAGACACTTTGACATAGTTCATTGCCTTGTTACTTAATGCCAGTGTGTAACACTTCTCTTTTTCAGTATTGATTGACCTTTTTCAGTATTGATTGACCAAGAAATGTTATTAGTGTCTTTACCAACACTTTTGGAAAAACCTAAACTAAACATAGTTGAATTATCTACATCAGATGCACAAGACACACATTCAAATGTCTCATTTTCCTTAAGGTTATCACCTAAACACTGCACATGTACATACGTTCCACAGCTGTTTGCACATTTCACAAATTTTTGTTTCTCATACAGAAGGGCTAACCACATTTCACACATATGTCCGAGCTTAGGGGCATATACTTATGCTTGAGAGTTAAGAAGACCTAATTATTTACATTTATAAACCACTAAATACGAGTTTTGAATACACGAGCCGAAGAAGAGCTCTTTCACCCATGAATAATAATAACAACAGTAATAAATTTATTTTATTTATTTATTTTGGGCTTTACATGCTACCCAACAGTGTAAATTATTAACAGGGTGACATTCACATACAAACATACAAAATAAAACAAAAATTGACAAATAAATAAACACAAGTAATTAAATAAAAAAGTCATGAAAAACAACATATTATATAACATAAACAGAAAATGGACAAATACACAAACATTCAACATAACTATGCTACAAATAAAATTTAAATAAAAAGAACTGAGGAGACAAACAGCAATTGTAAAATTTAACACAATAAAAGTTAGTGACCCAATATAAGTTAAATACAAATGAAAATTATAGTGATATAGAGCTTCATCTAATATAATGCTTAAATAGTTTATGAAAAGTAATTTTTTATCCCATAAAGGGATTCAAATCAGAACACAATTTGTTATTATTTAGAACACACCTTTGGATTAAATCATTTTATTATTTAGAGTACAAACTGTATTCAAAATTATATGATTATAATTCTGAATCTTTATAAACACCAAATTATAAACAGGAAAAAAATTAAAGAAAAGCCATTATTAAAAATAAGGCATGTGTAATATCTCATCTAATTTTCAGGATCTGGGTTTTATATTTATAAAACTCCATGTTGTAGTTAAAATCTAAATTATTTTGTTGAAATCTGCAAAATATAGCTACAAAAAATTTTTTTCTGTACATTTTCCATTATCCTTGAATAATTCCAAATGACTGAACAGTATTCCAATTTAGATCATACTCAAGAATAATATAAACACAGCAATGGGTCTGGTGTAGAAGCAGTGTAAGAAATAAATTTAATTAAAGCTAGGTTACAAGTAGAATTACTAATAAGGCTATCTACATGGTAATGGAAGGATAATTTAGAATATAATCAATTAATATAATCAAATATGTTAATAACATTATCATAAACCACAAATCTATACACAATCCGATTTGTTTTCCTTGTAAATGAGATATTAACTCTAAGTTAAGTGACATAACAATGCAGGTACACCGTTCACACACAGCAGAAATGTCTTCTTGCAACAGAACACAATCAGTCAAATATTTAATATTTTTATAAATTTTCAGATCATCAGCATAAACAGAGTATCCACTGAAATTCCATTTTGGAATTCCCTGTTTTCCAGACAGAATCTTAACATTTTCCCTGGCCTATTTTTAGGACTGGAACCTTCCAATACTATATTTTTTTACCGCTGACAGAACAAATATCCTATCAGTGAAGAAGAATTAAGTTACACTGCAACAGACCAAGCAAACAGGACCCCCATTTTATTCAGTCCTGTTACATTTCTCGTGATATATGCTATTGACTGCAAACAAAAATAATTTATTTTGTATATATAGACCCTATGTGACTTGGCAAAAATGTATTATTGCCAGTTCATAAACTTAAAAATTAAAATTTTAACTTGCATATGCTTATAATTCCATTACCCTGAATTCACAGAAATAACAACTTTTTCAGAGTAGCAAATAATACAAATTTTCCCTGACCGAGGAGAAAATTCCATAACATTTCCTTGACTTTTCCCTGTAACATGAAATTCCCAGACTTTTCCCTGTTTTCCCTGCAGGTGGACACTGATAAAGAAGTGACTGAGAATTATTTATGATACTGATAGTATAATTTTTAAGTATATTTAATAAAAGTGATGATAGTGGGACACCGGAGGATACATTTAAACATGTTGAAAGTGAAGTTTCTATTCTCAATGCAAACTTTCTTTCAGAAAAATAACTAGAAAACCAATTGACATAATTATAAAATGACCAAGTGTTGACAGGTTATCAAATGTTTTACGTAAATGAAAATATATTGCATACATTTGATTTATTGATATTACATCGCCATATAAATTGTTAACAAATTTAAATAAATTAGTAGCAATTGTTTTACCAATGCTGACTATCTTATGATATATTTTTTGTATAAAAGTATTTATATGCCTGTGAATTACCTTCTCAAAAACCTTTGAAAAACAACATAACGCTATTGGTCTAAAATTATTAACGTCATGTTTATTACCTATCTTAGAAATAAGAAAGACCATTGCTTTTTTTCCACAAGCTTGGATAGATACCACACAATAGATTAAAATTAAAAATATGAGTTAAAAGTGGAATAAATGTATTAGCACATCCTCTGATTATAAAGTTAGGGATTTCATCAATCCCTGCAGTCTTGCTGTTTTTGAAACATTATATAGCCCATATAACCAAAACTTGGGTAATTACCGGAGTTGGTAGGTGGAAATTATCACGATAACTACTACATTGAGAATAAACACTGTTAGTTGACTGAACATACACTTCAGCAAAATGATTAGCAAAATTATTGGCAAGAGATTCAGTATCTTAAACCATAGTATTGTCAGATAATAATGTTATTTTCTCTCTGTAACTATTTTTCATAATTTTTACATATTTCCAAAAATTTGATGGATTAATTTTTAATTTATTATTGATATTGGCTTGCCATCTTTTCTTATCTAGTTTAATATTTCCTTTTACAACTTTCCTGTGAGTGGAATAAAGAGAGAAATTATTATCAGTTTTGTTTCTTTTATATAACCTAAATAGATGTTCTTTCATTTTTAGAAGTCTAGTAAGATCTTTTAAAACCATACTAAATATTTGCTATTTGAAATTTTTACCTTAGGGATAAATTGGTTAATTAACATTTGAGAATTGCTTGTAAAGTAAGTTACCATTTGATTGACATCTTGCATATTGTATGACTAATCAAAGGCACTGAATACTGAAAATAATTAAAAGTACAGTAGACTCCACCAACCCCCACGGGACCGAGACCCTGTTCGGATAACGAAAAAGTTGATTTAAATGAAAATCTACATTTTATAGATTCTAAATTATATTGCATTTCTATAACTGTTAAAAAAAAGGCCTATTGTAATTCAGCAACAGTAATTTTACTTACCAAAATCAGAAGTTTTGACCACAAGCTGTTCTAATGACACTCAACTAAAGTGAATACTTATACAGTATTAAGTAAAACACACTAAATTATCACACAAACCATACACTTATTTACATACAGTATTGATTAAAGAAAAACACAAAACTGAAAAATGATGATTTGGCCTACAATACTGAATGAAGTTTTTATATACACATACATACTTAAGCTGAAGAATATAAAAAAATTACTTAAAGTTTGTGATTTTCTTTTGATTGTTTTGTTCAAGTGATTTCTTGAATGCGTAGTCACGCCACTTTTTAAAGAACATCATGTCGACTGTAGTTAAATCTCTTTGTTGTTCAATGTATGGTGCTGCCAACTGAAGTGCTTTCATCCCATCGGCATGACTAATTTTTTCCTCCTCTTCTTCCTCATTTACGCTGACTTCTTCTTCCTCGTTTACGCTGACTTCTTCTTCTTCTTTAGTTTAAACCATTACAGCCTGAACAATTTCTTTGTCGGTCCAAAATTCATTTCCACTTTCGTCATCGCCGCCAGTAACCCATTCTTGAACATCTTGAACTTCAAGCTCTTTACTGTTAGGCAGTTTTTGTAAGACATTTAGCAAAGTCACATCATCGGATACATTTTCGTCTTCTTTGTCGGCTAAGTGATGTCATCTGCGTTGATTTTTAAACTGCTTTTTAGATATCAGGCAAAGTTTTCCTCCATGATTTTACAAACATAGAACATTGGATTTCTTCAAAGGATTTGGCCACCATATAAATTATATCTTTTATGTTGATGGATTTTAAAACCAGTACTTTACTTTCTAATTTCATTTTAATCAGAATTTCTAAGAGTAATTTTCTTCTGTAGTGTCTCTTGAGGCATTCAATAACTCCTTGGTACATTGGCTGGATTATGCTAGTCACATTTGGTGGGAGAAAGAAGCATTCTATTCCAGGGTGACCTTCACACTCCGCTCCTTGAGGATCCAACACCAAACTGCCTTTATTGGCATTTTCAGGTTTCGAAGGTGTTTTTTCGCTTTCGAAACATACTCATTAATAAACCAATCCTTAAAAATATACTCGTCAATCCAAGCTGATTTTTGGCTCTTGTAACAGATGGGCGGTGATGAAATATTTACATTCTTGAATGCTTGTGACTTTTGTGACTTACCGATGACAAGAAGAAGCAGTTTATGACTTCCAGAGGTGTTAGAACACAGCAACTATAATTCTGTCTTTGTTCATCTCGAATCCCGGAGCTGATATCTCATAACTAGCGGCAAATGTTTTTTTCCGGCAAGCTTTTAAAGTTCAGTCCTGTCTCATCCATGCTGTAGACTTGTTTTGGGTGTTAATCTTCTTTCTCAATTAAATCCTTGAGTTTATTTTTCCACTCATCAGCTGCTGTTGGCTGACAGTTTTTCTCCACAGATACTAAAGTTTTGAACACCATGGCATTTTTTCCATTGCATTAGCCAGCCATCACTGGCAGAAAATACACCTCTGTTTTCAAGTTTAGAATGGAGAATTACTGCCTTTTCTTTCAAAATTGGACCACTTATAAGTGTGCCTTTGCAACATTCCTGTACAAACCATAACCATAACGCATCGTCAACAACTTCATTGGTTGGTTTCTTTAGTGTACAACGTGTTGATAGAAATTTTTCTGATTCAATCTGTGTGCAAAAATCTTAAACGGATTTCTTATTTTGACGCCAGTCCATAACTGTGGTCACTCCTACACCAAGCTAGTCACTGATGAGTTTTACAGATTCACCTTTTTCAAACCATTCTATTGCTTTTAATTTCTGTTCTATAGTCACTGCCTTATGTTTACGCTTTACTCTCACTTGAATCGAACACACTTAAGTACAGTACTGCACTACGTAAAGACAACTGGATAGCACGAGAGATAGGAATCAACTAAATCAAGACAAAAAACCATAACTTGTAGAGATTTGTTTATTTATAGTTCTGGAGCACCGAGCGCAGGTGATAACGGAAGTGACTCATTTCCTGGAAGACGGGCGGTTAAGCCGATGGGCAGTTAAAGAGAGGGCGATTAAGAGGGAGTCTACTGTAGTCTCCTTTTTGATAATTCCCGTTATAGTATGAATTGTTACTGTCCTTATAATTTTCAGAAACAAATTTGTAAGAACAGACTAAAGCAGGATAATAATCATTGTCCTCTACAATAGGATCCACAGACTTTTCTACCTGATCTCAATAGTAATTAGAAAATACTAAGTCCAGTAATTCTGGATGTGGCTTGGTGAAATTAAACTGCTCCAAAATGAGAAAATGAATTTTTTCTCTAAGGATCTACCCTTTTTGTTTATTATAGTAATAAGTAATGTTTTGTTTGTGAAAATTACTCCAATCAATACCAGGAACATTAAAATCAACAACTAAAATTATTTGAAGAATATAACTAGACAATTTAGAATTTAATAAATTAAAGTAATCATTAAAATCAATGACAAATAATTGAGGAGGAAGACATATATTTCCAAATAAAATTCTTTTTGCATTATTACTAGTAATTTCAACCCAAACAGCCTCAATGTTATCTTCAGAAAATCAAATTTTCGTACTAATTAACTGCTGTAAGAACACTGCCTCCTCTAAACAGGTTAGTGATAGTAAGGATACTGATCTTTATGAAAGAAGTACATAGTAATTTTCTGGAAAATTGTGAGCTTCAACACAATTACTATTAAACCAGGTTTCAGTTAAACAAATGGCTGAGTAATAAACACAATTAATATTGTAAGAAAACAAAACAAATTTGGTTCAAGACCCCTTACATTTTGATAATAAAGATAAAAATCATCCTTCCCTGGAGACAAACATGTTAATTAATGACACCCCCGGTTGCCTGAACAGACAGACAGTCCAGATTCTACATTTAGACAAGATAATCTAAGTAGAATCAATTATGACTCCTCCAGCCATTTCACTATTATGTACTACATCTTGTGAAGTATTAACGATGACAATAGGATGATTAGCACTTGGTGTCACTATGTTTGGAGACTTGGATGCACTTGTTGCATCAAACCGTTGTTCGTTCTTAAGCCTACCATAGAAGGGGCCAATCAAACAGCCAGCCGGCGAAAAGACAGTATTAAAAATACGACCATAATCTGTTTCCATTACCGACACATAAAAAGAGAAATATATATCATACCTGGTTTTCAATTTTACAGCTTTTAAACCTGAGACTTTAAGTTATTGATTAATGCATGGCACAATGTCATTCTCCTGTACATCAGGAGCAAAAACGAAAAATGGAAATAGCCTTTATAAGAGGTTTTACAGGATTTGGAACTATTTTTAATTTATATTGTTTCTCATGCCAAGTTGAACTTGCTTCCGTGCCGCAGATGGTTTGAAAGCTGGTGGTGATCTACTTACGGCGGCTGGCTTTGTTCTATGTCTGCGGACCTCCACAAATTCATCCGCATCAGCTGCTGGCTACGTTGAAATTTCCTGCTGGCCTGTTGCTTTTTTGCAGTGCAAGACTGTCCCGCGGTGTTACCATATGATACATTATTTTCCAAAAACAGAGTTTTTTGGTTACTAGATGATGCAAGGCTAAAGCTGGAAGTACACGCCTGCCATTGGCCATTACTTCACTCTAATGTTTTATAGATTGAGGGTGTAATACCCCAGCATGAGAACAGGAAGCACACAATTGTTATTCTTTGTTTGCTTGCACACTTTCAAACATGGCCTGAAGCAATGCATTATCATCCTTCAGAGATCTTACCTGGTTAGATAACTCGTCAATTCTAAGACACAGTGCCTCAAACATTGATCTAATATTGTCCATCTTCTCCGTTGGCTTACTAGACATGTACACTTGACCTTCCACTTCACTGTCAAAAAGTGTCACTATGAGCCATCATTCTTTTGCCCGATGTTTTATTTAATCTTTTCAGATGTTTCAATAGAATTGTTCACCTTATTTACAGGTTAAGGTAATGTGAAACTAAACATAATTGATTCATCACTGCAATTTTTACACTTTTAACTCTCACTCTCGCTTGACCTATTTAGCGACGCACATTGAACATGTAAACAAGTTCCATAACTTCCTGAGCACTTAATAAATTTCTGCTTCTTGTAAAATGTCTTGCCGCAAACTGAAAAAATGTCCTAACTAAGGGGCATAAAATTACACCAAATATTCAGCTGCCACCACCCTATTAAAACCACAAGAAACAAGAAGCAAGCAGGAGCAATTGTGAATCATATCCTTCTCCTATAAAAATCAATTGCATAATAATAATTATTTATTTATTACGGCTTAATGTGCTACCCAACAGTGGAAACCATTAACAGGATGACACACACAAACATACAAAAAAAAAAAAAGAAAATAACAAAATTACATAAAAAATTAATTACAATCACAACACACATGACAAAATAAAAAACAATATAACAAACAGAATATAGACAGCTATACATACATACTACACAACCATGACACAAAACACATAAATAATATTAACTAAAACAAAATCAGAAACATGAGAATCAGTTTTACCAATAATATATACCTTACAAAAAGTTTGAAATATTGTGAGATAAGGCAGTTTGGGCAATAAGAGTTACGTAGTTCTTTTGGGTTCAACAGGGTGCAGCAATGCATTGAACATGCCTCGGATAAGCTGAAAACAACAGTTTATAATCGTCCACAACCTCCAAACCCACTTCCAGATCTCATAAGAGCTGCCCAGATGGAATGGGACCTTTGTCCGCAAGATGACAATACATTGATTACAAGCATGCCACGGCATGTTAGGGACCTGTACAAAACACATGGACGCCATACACGGTATTAAGCTGTAGCAGGAAGAAAGAAACCCTCCCTAGTTAAGAGACACCATTACATTAATATTGTTGTTCTTTTGCATTTATTTGTCTGTGATATTGGAAAATGTTTTTTGTTAGAAACACTATAAATTTCACGTTTTGTATCAATAGCGTTGGTAACTTCTAATTGCTATGCTTTCTTTTATGTATATTCCATACCTTTTTGCATTCTGCATGTAATTCCAAACTTTTTGTGACGTGTTTAGCGTGTTTAGTTATTATCCAATGAATATTATACTAAGATTACAAAAATAGTGTATTATCTATTAAAATGTTTAACTAGCTCATGAAATATCATTTTCCTTCCCAAGAAGGGATCACACTCATAAATCAACTTTTTGTAATTTAGAACACATGATTTCACTAAATCATTTTTATTGTTTAGTGTACAAAAATTATTCTGAATTCTATAGTTATAATTTGGAATCCTAAGAACCACCAAGTAATTAAGAACAGAACAGAAAAAGTACAAAATAAAATAATTGACAAAAAACAATACATCAATTATATCTCGTCTAATTTTCAAAGCCTTGGTTTTATATTTGGCAAGCTCCATATAATAATTAAAATTTGAATTATTTTGTGAGAATCGACATAAAATAGTTTTAAAAATATTATTTTGTACATTTTACAGTTTCCTTGAATATGTAGTGGCGATATAATTTCAAATAACTGAACAGTATTACAATTTAGATCGTACTAAAGGGTAATATAAACACAACAATGAGTCTGGTGTAGAAGCCGAGTGAATAAAAAATATAATTATACCTAAAGTTCATGAAGAATTATTTATTAATGGAAATATAATTTGGAATCCAAGATCACGAACATAATCAACTCTATTGACATGATTATGAACCAAATATTTATGCACAATTGAATTAGTTTTCCTTGTAAATGAGATACAAACTATTTTCTCTAATTTAAGTGACATAAAATTATACATGCACCATTCATACATAGTAGAAATGTCTTTAAAATGAACACAATCTGTCAAATTACTGAAATTTTTATAAATTTTCAGAGCATTAGCATAAAGAAGTGATAGAGAATAGGGATTTTTCCTGGAAAATTAATTACACTTTTAATAATGCCATTAATATAATTACAGTGTATAATACTATCACGCAAAAAATATTATTCCAGTGCGCACTATACACAGTTGAATCACATAATTATGAACACCTGCAAATATCCAGAGTAACCGAGGAGGTCCCACAGATGTTCAATTGAATTGAGATCGGCGCTGTTTGGGGGCCAGGAAAGAACTTTGAAGTCTTGATTGTGCTCTTCTAGCCACGTGCGGTCACTTCTAGCCGTGTAGAAAGGTGCATTATTGTGCTGGGAGATCCAATTCTCCCAAGGAAAGACAATCAACATGTACGGGTGGAAGTGATCGACGAGGACAGATTCATAACCAAATGGATCAAGAGTGCCATCCACACTGATGATGGGAACTAGAGAATACCAAGAGAACATTCGCCAGACCATACACCGGATTGTGTTCATCCAGCAATGGATGCAGGGTGTTGGTTCTCCGACGTTTCTTGCCAGACACGCTGACATCCATCCGTTCTATGCAGCTGAAAACGTGACTCATTGGAGAAGGCTATCCGTTGCCAATCAGCAGCGGTCCAGTCGCCATACTGTTGAGAAAATTCCAGTCTTTTTGTTGATGCACCTGTGTTAACATGGGTGCAATCGCCCTCCATCTACCACGGAGCGCTATTCGCAGAAGGGTTCGTTGAAATGTTGCTGTAGATACGTGTCTGGATGCCCCATGGTTAATTTGGATGATGAGCTGTTCCACTGTAGCCTGTCGGTTGGCCTTTAAGCACTGTTATACTTGACGTTCACCTCGGACATTAATGGCGCATGGAGCTCTGCAGTTTCCATGATGGATGTTCCCCATGGTGCCATTTGTTCACTCACGGTACACCTTTACCACAGAGGCACGTGAACCGTTCACAAACATTGTCATTTCTGAAATTCTGCCCTCCTTGGCCCGAAAGCTGATGATCGTCCCTTTTTGCAAATTGGTTAAATTGCTTCCCTTACCCATGACAGCAAAAAGTGCAATGTTTACAGCCAGTCTGTAAGTCACATTATATACCTACTTCACCAGCCCACGTCACGGGCCATACGTCATTGGCTACGCGCTGCAGATGGCACATGTAGCAGGTAGTCATAACAATGTAATTTGACTGTGTATTTTTCAAATTAACACACTTTCAAAATTTAAAAAATTAAAACTCTTTTTTTAAACAATTAAAATAGATTCCTATTTGCTGACGTGCACGTGACATAATTGTGCATATTTTGGTCTCACCATATTAATGTAAGCATGCCTGTGAACGTATTTTTGGCCGGTTGCCTGTATTACAGAGAAACTTTAAAAAAAGGGATGAAATTTTTTTTGGAAATATTTGTTTCTTGCAAAATTTACTGATACTTTCAACATTATTTTTCTTCAATTGTCACCGCCTTTGTCGATGTTTGAAATGTAGTCAGCGTTTCAAAACACCATTTTAGTACAATTGGCAGTGAGTTTAAAAGTGTAGGTAAATATTTTATTCAAGAATTTATCTCTCACCAATAACCACTTTTCTTTCAGACTTAAGTCGTTACGCTTAATTCAAATGTTTTTCTGTAAGCACATACCTTACAATTCTCAAAAAAGGTAAATCCATTTGTGGTCACATTTGACGAGCATTCTATTTCCGTATGCATATTAATTAGTAATGTCATTTTGGAATCCCAGTTTTTGAAATTAGACCTAAAAACTAAGAATAAGATTAATAAGCCTCTACAGATTAAATTAGCATGACACGAGTTTTATTAAAGAAATATTTTAAACATGTGCTTATGTAACGGGCATAAACAGGAGTATATAACTTCAAAATTATAAAGCAATTTTCAACTATAACATTATTAGTATTTATATCCGACAAAGGACGTTTCCATATTTTAATAACAAAGTGCAAAAAACGTACCTGTCATACAGTGTAAACCACAAAGTTTTATGAAACATAAAGGCAACATCTCGTTGGCTGTACAGGCACTGCCTTTAAAATAAACAATACAATGTTACGAACTAGGCCAGCACAATTACGATAGTAAAACACAATTACTTAATGCTGAAATGATTTTCACAAACAAAACATGTACTTTTGTCGCAAATTGCGTAGTGTTTTACGGTTCTTAACTATGTTTAGGCACATTTCTGGTTTTGTTTTTTCACTTAAACTATTTGTAGATAGCTTATCAGGAGTACATTTCATTGTATTTTTGCTTAGTGGAACTATGCAGCACTTGCTGGTGTTCAATAACACAGCAATAACATTCAAATCCTCAGAAACACCAAAATATAATAAAAATTCCAAATTCACATTTGCATGTAAACAACATGTATACTCACATTGCAGGCACATAAAAATGGCGGCGTCCGTTTTTCCTGCGCAAAATCATAGTCTATTTTAAAATGTGTTATTCTCGAGCTGTACACACATAAATAAAGAAAGGACCACATCGTGAGTCTTACAATTTATCGTACTATCACATGGTCAGCAGAAAAAAGTGGGAAAATTCCTATTATTTATGACACTGATGACATCATTTATAAATATATTAAACAGAAGTGGTGATAATGTACCACCCTGTGGGACACTGGAGGATACATTAAACTGAGACGATAGAGAAGTTTCAATTCTTGCTGCAAACTTTCTATCAGAAAGATAACTGGACTGAGGCGACAAAAGTCATGGGATACCTCCTAATATCGTGTCGGACCTCCTTTTGTCCGGTGAAGTGCAGCAACTCGATGTGGCATGGACTCCACAAGTCGTTGGAAGTCCCCGGTAGAAATATTGAGCCATGCTACCTCTATAGACGTCCATAATTGCGAAAGTGTTGCCGGTGCAGGAGTTTGTGCATGAACTGACTTCTCGATTATGTCCCATAAATGTTCAATGGGATTCACGCCAGGTGATCTTGGTGGCCAAATAATTCGCTGGAATTGTCCAGAATGTTCTTCAAACCAATCGCGAACACTTGTGGCCCGGTGACATGGCGCAGTGTCATCCATAAAAATTCCATCGTTGTTTGGGTACATGAAGTCCATGAATGGCTGAAAGTGGTCAGCAAGGAGCTGAACATAACCCTTTCCAGTCAATGATCGGTTCAGTTGGACCAGAGGACCATGTACATTCCATGTAAAAACAGCCCACACCATTATGGAGCAACCACCAGCTTGCACAGTTCCTTGTTGACAACTTGGGTCCATGGATTCGTGGGGTCTGCGCCACACTCAAACCCTACCATCAGCTCTTACCAACTGAAATCGGGACTCATCTGACCAAACCACGGTTTTCCAGTCGAAGAAGCCAAGGTTTTCCAGTCGTCTAGGGTCCAACCGATTTGGTCACGAGCACAGGAGAGGTGCTGCAGGTGATGTCGTGCTGTTAGTAAAGGCACTCGAGTCGGTCTTCTGCTAGCATAGCCCAGTACAGCCAAAGTTCGCAGCACTGTCCTAACAGACACGTCCGTTGTACGTCCCACATTGATTCCTGCAGTTATTTCACGCAGTGTTGCTTGTCTGATAACACTGACCATTCTGCGCACACATCGTTGGTCTCGATCATTAAGTGCAGGCGGTCGGCCACTGCGTTGTCCATGGTGGGAGGTTATGCCTGAAATTAGGTATTCTCAGCAAACTCTTGACACTGGATCTCGGAATGTTGAATTCCCTAACCATTTCCAAAATGGAATGTCCCATGCGTCTAGCTCCAACTGCCATTCCGCGTTCAAAGTCTGTTAATTCCCGTCGTTCGGCCATAATCACGTCAGAACCCTTTTCACATGAATCATTTGACTACAAATGAAAGTCCAACCAATGCACTGCCCATTTATACATTTTGTACGCAATACTACTGCTATCTGTATATTTGCATATTACTATCCCATGACTTTTGTCACCTCTGTGTATATGCCTGAGAAATACATTCTCCAAAACCTTTGAAAAACTACATAATAATGATATTGATTTATAATTATTAACATAATGTGTATTACTTTTTTGAATATAGGAACGACAATAGATTTTTGTATAAGCTTGGATACCACAGGATAGAATAAAATTAAAAATTTGAGTTAACAGTGCAGTGAAGATATTACCACACCCTTTCATTATAAAGTTAGGAATTTCATCAATCTCTGTTGCCTTGCTGTTTTTGAGTCCTTTAATACCCCACAATACCAGAACTTGGATTATTACTAGGGTTGGTAAGTGCAAATGATTACCCTGGGTTACTACTACAGTAAAAACTCGAATTTACAATTACTGGGTTTAACGAGGCAGCAATTTTGCAAGGCCATTCTCATGAACCATCGAAAAATCATAAAAATTGTTGAAAAAATACAAAATCCCCATGAAAAATGCAATAAACCGCAATAAAAACTGATTAAAAGAATGTTCATGAATCCAGTAATAAAACACATGGGTTATAGTGTTGCTACTCTTAATTGGCATGCCCTGAGATGAAAAAAAAAAAACCAGACAAATATTTGTTAAAAACTGCGGCAGTTGTGATTTGAAATGAGCTCGCCGCTCGGCGCCTGAAGGGAAGGCTGCCCGCGTAACATGTGAAGGAACAAAGGTAGTAACTGTTCTACACCCCCCTTACCTTTTCTTCCTTTGGCTACTCCAATATGCAGTCTCCGCACCTAGCATAGTTATCTCACCTTGCCATCGCCCGCATAGCATAAAGTCCGGCCAATAACATGGTGAGGGTGAGGTGAGTGACGTTTCCGCTAGTGGTGAATGAGAAGGGGAAGGTGTGCCACGGAATTTGAGGGGGAGAAAGGGGCGTGAGCGAGCACATTCTTTGCCTGTCACCACGTACATGAATTTCAAGCATAAAAGAAAAAAGAAGGGACCAATGAGCAACACCTGCTCTACAGCTTAGCTGGCTACACTGTTTCTGCACAGATTTTCTTGCATGAGTGTGATACAGTAGTATACGAGGGAAAGTATATAATAGATGAAAAAAAAGTGCAGTTACACTTTTGAGTTCAAGTTAAAAGTAATTAATTATGTAAGATAAGATGAAAAACCAGTTGTCACGAGAAAATATGTAGATCCTGAAAGTGGCATACGGTGATATACTAAGAAAGAGAAACTAGACAAGGCGCCGAAAAATAAACATACCTTTCCTCAGGCCGCATTCTAATTTGTTTGGAATTCGTTTTTCGTAATTTGTATTTACCATTTTGTAATCTTTAGTCAGAACACCATGGCATTGAACTGTCTAGCACGCCAAGCTGGTATCATTTTGGTGTTATCAAGATTCCAAAATTAAAAGTCCACAAAGTCTTAAAATGGTAAATTACTGCATTTACCATACGTGTAAATATTGGTGAAAATGATGTACGTTTCATACATCCTTTATAAAATAACTTTTAAGTTGACAATTTTGTGTCGCACTAATCCAGTAAAACTATCATATTTTTGAATTGTTAGGGGCCGAAACAAAAATTACAATTTGAGGTATTTACCAGTGTATCACTGGCATATTTTCCCAGAAATAAGGTGGCCTAAATGGCACCACTGGAACGTGGTTCCGACAAAAGTTGAGTCGTTTAGGCACGCTGGTGTTTTGGGTTGGTTGCCGGCGGCAAGATAAGTTCTGGCGTAAGCACGCGTCACATCTTGTTTGTGTTATGAAAAGAACAAATATAATAGAGCTCACAAAACCTGTTAAGGGTGCTTCAAACCAGGACGTGTCCAAGACCAAAATGTGTGGGAGCGATAAAGGCAGTAGTAGCACGCATTTCACGCATTACCCCGCCTCTACACTTAACTGCACTTACTATTGTAGATTCCCACACCAGCCTTCTTTCCCCCACACCCCTCCGTTTCCACCCAAGGCCAGCCTTCTTACCCCCACACCCTTCATTAGCCAATGCTACTGGCAGATGTCAAGCACTTCCCTTCCCCCCTACATATATGTGACCCACATTCCTGTCAGCGGGATCTCTCTGTCCCAGGAGACAAGACAACTCCCCTCCTGTGAATTGCATCTCACAACTGCAAAAAAAAAAGGAGAGGACAGCTCGTAAACTACCTGCTGGGAAACAATGCTATACAGCATCACTGTTCCGCCTTTCTTTCTCTAATGCCGCCCGTCTCAAGGCACACTCCGCTGGCTGCTGCATTAGACTTTATGTTCCTTGCACTCCCGTTATTTTTAATATAAAATAAAAAAGAAAACCGAAGTGCCACAGGAAAATTATTTGTTTCACAGGAAATTCTGTAGCCCTCTTTCTTTCTTTTCTTCCAGAAACGCAAGTAAAGGTGTCCAGATATTATCTTTTTGGTTTCGGATTATTTGGTTGTGGTGGCAATACAGTAATATGATTTTCAGATTAAGATTTAGAGGTTATTGTTTAATTAGCACTTACAGGGTAGTAAGTATTGAAATTGGTAACTCACTTGAAATTAAAGAAAATTATCCTGATTGGCTCTTGTCTCGCCATTGCTGATTGGATGAGGAATGTGGCTGGTCAGCTGACAGCCTATCAGGAAGCAGGTTACAAGAAGTGTGATGCAAAAAGCTTTTTCCTTTAACAGACACACAGCCACCAACGTCAAGAATGGACGTGTGTGTTAAAAGAAGTACAATAAAATAATGATTGACATTATACATATTCATATTTGTTATAATTGCTGCAAGATGTATTGAAATTTCGTCATCAGTAATGAAATATAATGGATATAAGTAACATAATAGCGTCAAGATGTTTGAAATTGAAATATATTTATTTGAGCTTTGAAAAAAATTACGAGTCAATAAAAAATGCAGAACAGAACTTCTGCATTCTAATTGAAGAAAAATGTTACAAAGGTAGTGCTGTAAAAAAAGAGAGAGAGACAAATGAGGCAGAAAAAAGCAGACAGACAGCGGGAGTTCTTTATCTGCGGACTTGGGGGATTGCAGCTCAATTGCTTTTCCTTACCGCCCGCCCGCGGCCCGCTGACACGTCCGTAGGCAAGGCAGCCGCGTGCAGCAAAATTCTTCGCCGCCTTATGCGCATACGTAAAGCGGCCGGCCTTTTGCAATGCAGCATATATAAATCATTTGAATTTTACACACACTTTGAGAAACTTTACTTCAAATTACATATTATGCATAATTTTGAATTAACAAAAAAGAAAAAAAAAACTAATCTTTGCACAAATCTTATAACAAATCAACAAAATCTACAAATCCCAAAGATTGTGTGGATAAGGCAATTCTTAGATTTAGTCGCCCCGTCCCTATTAACAAAACGTTGTCTCATGATAAAATACCAATTTTATGAATATTTTAGCAACTTGCTTTGTGAAATTATTATTGTGAGTATAATAAACATTTGTTTATTCCAATAACATCACCTATATGTGAATTTAAATGTTTTAAACCAGCAAAACTATTATGGCAAAGGTTTAGTAATTTGTATTTTGTAATTTTTCAGCTTTGAAGTGGACAAAATGCAAAACGGAATTACAAAAATACGTCATATATTTTGTAGATAAAATGGGTCACGTACCATTTTGTCCACAAAAAGTGCCAATTGGAGCAGGGCCTCATTCTCCCCCCTTTTTTATCTCATTCTCCCCCTTTTTTATGACTGCCGTAACCTTGACCTACTCTGCCAGCCTCGCTCCTGTCGCCACAGCGCTCCTTGTGTTTATTTTGTGCCTTTCACTTTCTCACTTCCACCCAAACGTGTATGGGGGAGGGGGGGACCTCCTCCATCCCTTGTGACAAACACAAAAATGCAGCATAAAAAAACATCCCTTGATAGAAAAAGGTCATCCTTTGCCTGGAACATACGGTGTTTGAGTAGTTCTTGCTTTAGAGACTGGTCCGCCCTTCACCATTCTGAGATATGCTGTCACTACCGGCAGAGCGCAGAAAGTTATAATGCTGGTTTGAGTTGTCCCCCAATTGCCACATTATATCGGACTTGTACTGTATAATCTTGTTTGGAAAACATTTGCCTACTGAATTAAAATAATATTTCATCAATACATTGTCTGATTTTCCCTCAAGAAGCTACTGGAAATGCACTTTGCACATGTTATAGTCCATCTCGCATATAAAGGCCACATTCTTGACAGTTGACGATCGCCGTGCCAATGTTTACTTTTGTTTATGTATCCATTCACCATCAACAAGTGTGTCAAGAAGGTTTTGATGCGACGAGTCAGCTCGTCCAGGAGGTACTGCTTCGTGCGACAATTGGTGAACTACTTGGGTGTCGCGGCAGACGGCTAGAGAGGCCTCGGGCGAGTGTAGGGTCGTTCGTAAACGCTGTACACAAAATATATGTTACTTTAAAAATTATGCAGAGCTCGCGAAAAATAAGACTATTGGTATCTGTTCGAAATCTGTTAGCATGGAAGCTTTCTTCTCTGGCTGGTTATGCTTTGGGAAAAATCCGATAGGTAGCGTGCACATCCTATCCGGAGCGAAGTCTGAGCTTCTTATTTTGCTAAATAGATAGCGTATTTTTTAAGTAGACTGTTCTTCTATTACCGGCTCAGAACGACACGAATTAGAAATATATTTCTTTAAATTATAACAAAAAATAATTCAACAATATTATTCAATATTTCTGTATGCTTTTGGAATTAATATCAAGCACGTAATGAAAGCGGGGTTGGAGAGGGTCGATTAAGACGTGAGAAAAGGATTTGAAATTGTGTTTCACTTGGATACGGATAGTTTTAACGTACCTTTAATTTTGAACACCTATACATTTCTACTTTAGCACGAAGTTTAGTTTCTAACACTAAAAACCGCTGTTTTATGACCATATACAATAAAATGTATTAATTAACCTAGGAACTCTTCCTTATCGCGTGTATTTTCGGCTGGTCTAATGTGCGTCTGCAGTGCACTCAGAATAGCCAATGTAATATTAACTTTTGTTCGTTCGTGCATCAGCTGATACAGGATTTTGTAAAAGGCACGTTGTTTGTTTCAAATACATCAAGTTGCCACTCACTGACTGTCAGAATCTGACCAACTTATATGAAATGAAGCATAGTAACTCGGTGGCCGAAATTTAAATTATTTTTGGGACAAGAGGAGTTTGTATATGCCCTCTGGGGTATACACAATTCGGAAGATGTCTGTCTATTAAAATAAATTGATATTTTCTTTTAAAAACATGTTATTATTGCGATTAGAGAAAATTGAAGTAGACTTAACACGAAAGATACTATTTTAATGCAATTTTCGGGGTTTTGGGGGGTCAAAATCTGTTGGAAACGAATTTGCGAGTTCAGCAATTTTGCGAGGTCATTCTCAGACACCGTTAGACTTTGCAAATTTGGGTCTCTACTGTACATTCAAAATTAACAGTGTCAGTTGAATGAACATACATACATCTCAGCATAAATATTGGCAAAAGATTCCGAATATTAAATCGTAGTATTGTAAGATAGCAAAGTTTTTTTCTCTCTGTAGCCATTTTTCGTAATTTTTAAACATATTTCCAAAATTTTGATGGATTGCTTTTCAATTTTTTATTAATATTGGCTTGCCATTTTTCTTGTCTAGTTTAATTTTCTTTTATTGAAAAAACGAGAGTAACTATAATCAGTTTTGTTTCTTTTGTATAGACCAAAGAGATGTTCCTTCATTTTTAGAAGTCTGATATCATTTGAGAACCATACTGGATATTTATTTTTGTAATTTTTACCATAGGGATAAATTCATAAATTAATATTTGAGAATTTCTTGAAAGATAATCTACCATTTAGTTGAAATCTTTCATATTATATATATATTCACGATTTCTTCACACTTTTTGCATCAAACCTTTGAAAAATCACCCTATGAATGAAGTGTTTAGGCATTTCCTAAATACGCCATGCATCACAAGCATTTTATACCTCTGTATACCTGCCAACTTTAGAAAATCATAATTAGGAAGATTTTTTAAACACAATAAAATCATTAAATTTTTTAATAAATATTACACTAAACAATGCAAGCTTACCATACATACTACCGCTTAACATGAAAAAGGCCCATTACACTTTACTACACTAATAACATTACTAAAAAACATATTATGTTAATATTTTATTACCTTTCCACTTTCAGTGGAATGTGAGACGAAGCATCAGAGCAAAACAATTATAAAGATGTAACTAGCGCCCTTAGCTTTCTCCAAGAATCTGCATTGCGTTGTTAGCTTAATTGGTTAAATCTGCACTAAAATAATGAACTAAAACTAACTTTCTACTTAAGTTAGAGCACTATGGATTCATACAACTATTATTAATTTTTGCTATGTTGTTGTATTCTGCTGCTCATGTTGAAATGGAATACTGCGGTTTTAAAGAAGCAGCTGTGGCTTTCTCTAGGAATTCTGCACTAAAATTTTGTTCATAATATAAGCCTGATTTCCTGCATTTCAAAACCGAAATTCAATCTATAGTGTCATTAGACATGGAGGATCTGAAATGGGTCCTGTTTTTTTTTCACAAAACTGAAAACACGCTTGTATTCTGCATTGCTGCTTGGAATTGACAGGATAAATAACATTATTCTACATAATCTATTATATTTTTTAATGCCATCAACACCACGAATCCTGGATAACTCGGCCCACTTAACATCATCACTATCTCCTGTAGCACTAAGCGCTGAAATGTTGTCTACCTGAAGAGTTGAGAATTGTTTTTTAGTTTCGTCCATAGCTGCATCCCCAGTTTCACCTTCTTGTACAGGCAAAATCAAAGGAAACAAATCCACAAAGTAGCAAACAGAAGAAAAGTTGGCATTGTCGAGATTATTCGCTCTTGCCACAGCTGCATTTTTTCAAGACTTAATTTTTTTATGGGGAATTTGTGAACAATGTAGTTACGTGCTGTAACAAAATAAGTCCTGACAGATGCAAAGAAAAAAATTTTTTTTTTCTTCAAGTGTTTTCACAATGTTTGATATTTTAATTCCTATTACTAATTCGGTGTTCGTCTTAAGCTTTTGATTTTACAAAATTTGATAGCAATGCTTTTAGAAAATCAAGCAACAGTTCTCTCAAAATATGAATGTGTGGAGATGTTGACTAAAGAATTACATTCAGTTTTTCAAATGTTGGGAGGACACCTAGAATAAATGCACAAAATGCTTTATTTAGGTCAGAAGAAAGGGACATAAATAGTTTTTCTTCCCGATTTATAAAAGGACTTGTATTCTTCAGAATAGGAGCATCACTGTTTGCTGATCAAAGCAATTCTCTTTTTGTTGGAGTCAGTAGCAGAACCCAAATTCTTCCTTTTCTCATTTATGTTTTTCTGACATATCCCATCAGAGGTTGAACAGGATGATGATTGTAGTTTGGGAATTTTGTAAGAGGTGAGACTCGAAAATGAAGGTTTCTCATTTACAACCTCTCCCTTAAAGAAACTAAGCAATGGTTCCCACTGTTCAAAAACCCTCAACAAACTTCTTCCAAGAGAAAGCCATCTTGAACAGACATGCTTGAGTATTTCCTTCGCTTCTGTATCATGGAGCTCTTGAAATTTTTGTAATCTTTCTTTTCTCTTTGTACTTTTTTCCAAATAATAAAAAAATGTCCATAAGAATGTCATCAACTTTTACTGGCAAAGCAGATACGGCCTTTTCTGCAGATAAATTTATCAGGTGAAAAATGCAACCTATCACAATAAGCCCAGGGTGTTTTTCTATTTCAACACTGCTGCAACACCATTTTTATGGCTAACCCTTACAGCTACATTATCTGTACAAAAAGCCACACAGTGTTCAACAGGAATGTTATTGCATTCAAGCTGTGCAAGCACTAAATTACCTATATTCCGTCCAGTAGAATTTTTTTCCAGGGCAGGGGTAGAAAGAACAGAGTTCACAACTTTTTCCTGTGTATCATCGTAAAACGTCGCTACAATGGGATACAACTTTTAATTGGTGCCATTGCTTCCGTAAGTTGGAACAGAAAACGGCGCATTCTGCAAACATTGTACTACACTAGATTTTGCATCAGAAGCCATTTCCTTTATAATTGCTGAGGTTTACTTCTTTGCAATTTCCGAGTCCGGGAACATTTTTTTTAGTAGCAAACCTGCATAATCTGCAGCAGTTAGGGGAATGTTGTGTTGTTTATGTCGCATCAGCACATTCTACAAAAGCCAAACCTATCGCCCTTGTCTGATTTTATAATACATGGAAACTCTACACTGTATGATTCCCGGAATGTCTGGTAGTAATACTGCTTTTTTCTACTCATCTTTAGTTTTGAACTTTGCAGAGTCGACAATAAGTAACCTATCAAGACCTCACAAAACATGGCCGGCAAGAGACATAATACACACCACATTGTAATCACAGTCCATATGTAGTTACATACAGCTTTTATCGCACACTGTATTAAAATCCTTTTAACACGTATTTCAACTAGACTTAAAATTGAAGCAGTTCACGGTAAAATCAATGTCCACACGTATTTGTATTCACAAACAAATCCGGTAGCTATCAAAAACTCCACAGACGAAAAAATGCAACTTCAGCAAACAATAGATATGCGAAAATCGATTGTAACCCTCTCGTAACGTTATCTCTTGGATGCAGGAAAAATCAGTATCAATCTATATCGTCACAACACTACGATTTCCGTGTTTTAACGTAAAATAATCGAAAAATAAATTCTGAATGAAATAACTAAAAATCGGAAGAATGTACATGTTTCCGGAAAACAATATGGCAGCTTTTTCCAACTTCCGGAAAAATCGGAAAGGTTGGCAGGTACGACTCTGTTAACATAAAAGTATCTCACTTTTTGTTAAATTGAAGTTTAATCTATAAATTATTTATAAATTTTAATATTTCATTTATAATAAATATGAATACAAACAGTGAGAAAACATCTGTGTTGGTAGCGCCTACTAAGAAATAGTTCTCATGCAAAATATAATTACAACTGTGTGCGCATAAATTTGGTGCATTGTCCTTTGGTTTAATTTTCTAGAGTTAGTTAAGCTTAATTTGCACGAGGAAGAGGAATATCCTGGAAGTAGAACTTTAGCAAGGTTTCAGAAATGTGTAGTAACAGTTAATGGATTGTAGGACTCCAGTTGAAGGGATTTATTGCTTAAAATGAAGATAAATAGTTACCTTTTTGATAATTATGGTTATAGTAACAACTGTTACATTCTTTATAATTTTCAGAATCAATTTTGGAAGAACAGACTAAAGCAGGATTATACTCATCAATGATAGGATCTGCAAACGTATCAACCTGATCTAAATAGTAGTTAGAAAAAACTAAGTCCAGTAATTCTATACGGTAAATGACTTGGTGAATTTAACTGTTCGAAAATGAGAAAATTCATTTTTTATATAAGAATATGGCCTTTTTATTATAATAATAAACAATATTTTGTATGTGAAAATTACTCTAATCAATACCAGGAACATTAAAATCACCAAATAAAATTATTTGATGAGTATAACTAGACAATTAAGAATCTAATAAATTAAAGTAATCATTAAAATTAATGACAGATAATTGAGGAGGAAGATATAATTTCCCAATTAAAATTCTCTTTACATTATTACTAGTAATTTCAACTCAAACAGCCTCAATGTTATCTTCAAAAAAACATATTTTTGTACCGTGTCAGGGTATTTAAATTAATTAACTGCTATAAGAACACAGCCTCCTCTAGAGAAGTGGGTAATAGATGGGTCACGGTCCTTACGAAATATATAGTAATTTTCCGGAAAATAGCGAGATTCAACACAATTACTATTAAGCCAGGTTTCAGTTAAACAAATGGCTGAGTAATCAACACAATTAATATTATAAGAAAACAAAACAGATTTGGTTTGAAGACCCCTTAAATTTTGATAATAAAGATAAAAATCATCCTTCCCTGGAGACAAATATGTTAATTAACGGAACCTCCGGTTGCCACAACAAACACACAGGCCAGATACTACATTTGTACAAAAATATTTAAGATGAATCTTTAACGACTCCTCCAGCCATCTCACTATTCTGTACTACAGCTTGTGATGTATTAATAATGACGATTGGCTGATTCTCACTAGGTGATGCTTTGTTTGGAGACTTTGATGAACATGTTGAGTCAAAGAGTTGATTATTCTGAAGCCTACTATAGAAAGGGCTAATCAAATAGCCAGTCGGCCAAAACAAGGTCTCGAAAATATGATCAAAATCATTCTCCACTACCAACACGTAAAAAGAGGAATATGTATCATACCTGGTTTTCAATTTTACAACTTTTTAACTGGAGACCTTAAGTTCTTGATTAATATATGGCACAGTCATTCTCCTGAACATAAGGAGAAAAATGGGAAACAAAACTTGACCATACAAGGTTTCAGGCTTTGGAACTATTTTAATGTATACATTATTTCTCATGCCAAGTAGAACTTGCTTCTATGCCGCAGATGGTTTGGGAGCAGGTGACCCACTTATGGTAGCAGACTTTGTTCCACACCTGTGAACCTCAACAAATTCATCCACGTCAGCTGCTTGCTGTGTTGAAATTTCTTGCTACTCTGTTGCAAGACGACCATGCTGTGTTACCATATGGCACATCATTCCCAACAAACCGAGTATATTGGTTACTAGATGAAGCAAGGTTTGTGTTGGAAGCAGATGACTGACCATTTACCGTTTCTTCACTGTAAGACTTTTTAAAAAAACCCCAACATGCGAACAAGAAGCACACAATTGTTTATATTTGTTTAATTGCACACACTTGAACATGGCCTGAAGCAATGCATTGTCCTCCTCCAGTTCTCTTACCTGACCACACAAATCATCCATTTTTGACATAGTGCCTTGAATATTGATCTAAAACCATTGTCCATCTTTTCCGTTGGCATGCTAGACATGTCCGCTTGACCTACGACTTCACTGTCAACAAGAGTCACTTTAAGCACCTAATTCATTTGCATGGCATTTTGTTTAGTTTTTTCAGATGAATCTATAAAATTGTTTACCTTATTTCCAGGTTTAGGTGATGTAAAACTAAACATAGCTGATTCATCACTGCAATCCTTAAACTTATAATTTTCACTCTCGCTTAACCTATTTAGTGATGCGCACTGAACATGTAAACATGTTCCACAACTTCATGAGCATTAAATTAACTTCTACTTCCCGTAAAACGACTTACCACATACTGAGCAAATGTCCAAATTTGGGGGCATAAAACCATGCTGCAATAATCACCTTCTGACAGGTTGAAACCACTAAAATTCAGAGACAAGCAAGAGCAGTTGTTAATCACATCCTCCTCCTACAAGTGCCAATCACTGACTGAATTAATGAATAATAATAATAAAAAAAAGTAATGAAATTGGACAGGTGTAACCCTAATGTAAGGATATAAATGACTGAACAACATTATTTTGAAAAGGCACACACATGTGGTCATTATTTCTAAAAGGTCAAATGGTACGAGACCTTAAGATGGAGGGAGCAGTGGCTGAATATAGGGGTGGGGGAAATGGGAGAACTTCAAGGAAACATACCAGCCAACAGGAAAGATTGTAATGTTTCCTAAATAAGGATATCTGAATGTGACCTTGGTGGGAATCAAAACTGGATCACTGTGGTAGGAATCCAGCACATCAGCCACATGGCTACCACTGCCCTATTGCCATGAACGTCGCATACAGTAAAACTCCTGTGTGACAAAACTGAAGGGAATAAGAATCTTGCAATACAGGAGAAATATATTGAAATGATTATATTTCTTTGAAGGTGAACAATGCTACCTCCGGAGGACTGAGTTAAAATTATTTTAGTCTGTGGAGATGAGGGCTAGACACAGAGAGGTGACAAGAATTCAACAGACATCACATTAACAGATAGGTGTAGCAAGGCAGTTTGCTGTTTACTGAGCTAATTCAAGAAAATAGGATCAGTTGCTTACATGCCTCATTAAAGATGTTGAAGTGCCTCGCCAGGGGGTTGTGAACAGTTGGCCAAATTTTATACCAAGACAGAAAAAAATCTTTACGATACAAAAGTTTTCAACTGAATATACCAAAAAGCACTAGCCATGATTTTTTTAATAAAAAGAAATCTCATTCATTTATGCGTGTCGCATGCCCCTGCCTAGTGTGAATTCATCCCACTGCCCCTGCACAGTTATGATGCGCCCTCTACTGGGGGATCACCGCACCTGAACTCAGAGGTGGCTGCTGTAAATGCTAGCCAGCATGGCATGTGAGGGAACGCACCATGCTGGCCAGCCATCCCACCACCAGTCAAGCAGCTGTCTCACCTTCATGTTCCCAAGAAGTAACTCTTCTGAGCATAACAGTTCAGGCCAGCCCTCTACAACAGAATTCATTCCCAGTCACCAAAACATCTGGGAAATGAATGCCATGATGAGGATTCAGCAGTTACTGCATGCTCGTGACCCCTCATGTGCCGTCTTCATCCCACTTGTAACTCCCTCTCTTTCTCATAAGCGAATTGCGAGCTGAGCTCTTTTGGAAGCATTTATATGTTATATTAGGAATTCATAAGTTCTTGAAGGGGGAGTCACAAAAAATTTATGAAGCCTTCACATCACAATAATCATAAGGCCTTAACTAAGCTTAAAGCTAGTGGATCATTAGGAAAGTAAATAATGTAGACTACCAGGCTCTCAGTTTAGGAAAATAATCCATTATATTTATGGATTTTGGATTGTACAAACTACAGTTGCCTGCATCAAAACAGCTTGTTAGTGTCCAAGTATTATTTAACCAAATAAAAATCAAATTCTTAACAATAGATGAAATTTAATTTATATATTGAATATGACCAGAAAATGTCAAACAAACTACAAGTTAAATCCTTCATTGACTTCAATAAAATAATAGACATGCGTCAAATTTTTCAAGGGGACCGGTCCACCTGTGGATTAAATTACCTTATCCATTAAAAATACATTAGTTGGAAATTCTGTTAACCAAACTAGATAAAAGTAACAATGTTATATTAAATTTCTAAAGGTTATTTGTCTGAAAGTTCTGGAGTTTTGAACACTTTGAAAATCTTAAGTTCTTTACATTATAATTGAAGTAAAGTTTTCTTTTAACAATGCCAAAGCATGATTGTAGTTGACAAAGAAGAGTCCAGAAGAAGGTATAAAATTTGGAGGGAGGAATAAATTAAAGTGAAAGCAAGGCACTCACCATTATGTTGGAAGATTGTTGAAAGCCATTGTAGGCAGATTTCTTCTGCACGCACTACACTACTAAACTAAATATAAAAAAAATAGTAAAGAAATTCTTTCATCGACTACATCTGACAGAGTTGAATTAGAAGAAAGTGATTCAGGCAACAAAAGTTCAGTAAGGATGCAATATGGCGGGATGCGCGCTGGTAAGTTATACTGCCTGGTGGGAGGCAATTCAGTGGAGGGGGAAACAAAGCGTAGTTCAAAGTTTGACAACTTGACAGCCCTAGGGATACCTCCAAGGCATAGGTGAGGACCTGTTTGATTCTTACCATCGCCACTAGATGGGACATGTAGGTCAGGAACAGGATAGTGATGGTTGCTCAGGGGGTGACGGAGGGAAGCATGAATGTGGATGTGTGTGCAATTTTAACATAAAAAAACTGCCAAGGTGCGCTGCTAAGAAATCACTTGAAGCGTGAGAGAAGACGGCACACCGAGGCGTTATCTGTCTAAATGGAATGCGTTGAACATGATTTAGAGCTTGCAGGCAGGCACAGTTGTGACAACTCTGTCTGGTGACAACTCTGTCTGGCTGGTGTGGGACGCTTGCAGAGGCTGAAGACTGCCGTAGGTGGCAGAGCAATGAGATTCAAAGCAGTATTATAGTGTAAAAAAATTCCCAACAAATTAAAATTTTAATTCCTGCAACTTAAAATTCCCTCAAATAAATTTAGCCTCTTTTCAAATGCAACTTAAAATAATTGTAGTGATGCCAAAAATAAAAATATCCCTATAGGCGGCACATACTCCAACTCCCAAAAGCAGAGCTCAGGGTTAGCATGAGCTGAACCATCTACATGATGTGTTACTACCTAAGATAATCAATATGATGATGTACATTATATCATCTAATGTCACTAAGAAGTACCTTCTTACTAAGAATAGTCTTTGCTAATCTAGAAGTTTCCTTACTTAGCTTGATATCTTTTATTATGATTAGGGGGGGGGGGCCTTAATATACTTACACTAGTACATAGGTTTTGTTGAAGTTAGCTTAAAGTTAGTGCTCTGTAAAGAAACTTGTGGTGGATTTGGGTACCCATACATATGAGTTTGAAGGTGGTTCTGTGAGTAGTGAAGCGGTTGATCAGGCCACAAGATTCCCCAAAGAAAAGTGCTTGATACCAGAGAATACCTGGTGAAGACTCCTTGAAAAGGAGGATAAGACACACATCTTAGTTCATGATGTGTCTTATTGAGATGGGAGATATGTGCTCACGTCACATATTCTCCATTGCTAGGGTATACCAATGCTACGATAACAAAGTTTAGCAGCCTTTTTATCTATGGCCTTACTTTGTGGATGTGCTATACACATCACTGTATCTACTACCTTGAAGGGGTTAAGGGATCTATATTTATTGTATTTGGTCTTGCTCTTTACATGGACAGACTTGAGGTTTGTGTGTGCTCTTCTCAATATCTCCCTAATGTTCTTTGGATCATTGGGCAAGAGATCATCTAGTGACCAAAGATTGGAGAGAGGTGTGTTGGGTCGATATGTAAACATGAGTTAGAACGGATTGGATTTGTCTCCTTCATGGAGTGCATAATTAAATGCCATCTGTAACCACACTAAATTACTGTCCTATGTATTGTGCGCATTTGCACGGTAGGCAATTAGAGCAGAACGGCGGTTTCTGTTGAAACACACTGCATGCAATGGCTATGGATAATAGGGGCATGTGGTAACGTTGCATGCCATGGTAGAAGCATGTGTTTTTTAATTGTTTGGAAATGAATTAGGAACCATTATAAGAAACAATGATAGAAGGGATGCCTGAAATTTTGAGATTATTATCTTTCAATGCTGAAATGGTGGGGATGGCAGTAGCCATTCGTAAAGGGATGAGCCAAACAAATTTGGATAATGCATCAATGCATACCAGCAACATGGTGTTTCCAGATTTTGAACAAGGGTAAGGACCTACAAAATCAATAAAAATTTCTGCATAGATCGATCTGCTACATCCAAACTTGGTACATTGGGCAGGTTTGCTAAGAGCACAGAGTTTGCAAATTTTAACTCTTCATGAAATATCCTGTTGCATTCCTTTTCAAATAAAATGATACCTTATACTTTGGATAGTTTGATAGGTATCTAAATGTGCACCCAATGGTGAAGAGTGATAATACTGAAAGACCATATTATGTATATTCTGGGGAAGAACTACTCTGTATGTTTTTTAATTTTGTGAATGAGCATACAGGTGACCTTGGAAATTTTGTATAATTTTGGTGCAGACCCGGTTTTGAACTGATCCATGATATTGGAGATATTTGAATCTGCTTGCTGGTGAAACAGGAGGTCTTGAAAAGCGAGAGGGAAATCAGTGAGAAGTACACCACACAAATTTGAGGTTTCAGGAGGTGCTTTTTGTCAGATGGATTCTCAAACATTCGAGACAATGTATCAGCGACTATATTTTTGCTGCCTTGGATGTGCTGGATTTAAAATTTTAAAGAAGAAATTTTGACGATCCAAAGACCTAATTTACTAAGTTGTTTAGGATGGGCCAAAAGCCATCCCAAGGCTTGGTTTGTCTCTGTCTAATAGAAATTCTGTATGTTCCAAAACTTGCCTAAATTTTTCTATACCAAACACAACAGCTAGAGATTCAAGTTCATAAACAGATGAAGCCTTTCTCTCCTGATGGGTAAGGGTACGAGAAGCAAATGTTATAGGTTGCCAGTGTCCATCGAATTCTTGGGACAACACTGATCTGATTGCTACACTTGATGTGTCTGTTTGAAGAATAAAGGGTTTTGAAAAATCTGTCATGCGTAGAACAGGTGGGCTGGCTATTGCTTGTTTTAAAAAATTCAAATGCTTTCTCTTGGTCAGGTCCCCACTGGAATTGGACATTTTTCTTGCGTAATGCATTTAATGGGGCCGCATGCTCAAAAAAATTTGGAATAAATTTGGAATAAAAGTTACCCATACCGGTAAATCAGGCGATGCCCTTGGGATAATGGGGAGGTTTGAAATTGTGGATGGCTTTAATATGCTCAGGATCAATAGTTACTCCTCTACTTGAAACTAAATGACCTAAAGTACTTCTTCCAAATGAGTTAAATGTTCTTCAAAAGTTTGTGAATAGACATCATCATCCAAATAATTGAAACCAATTTGAATTTTACTTCTCCCAGAACTTGGTTGAGCAATCGGGTCAGCACCTGTGCACCGGTAGCTAACCCAAGCGGAACTACCTTGTACTAGTACAAATTCCAAGGTATGACAAAAGCTAGTGATGGGTTTCAATGATTTTGTTAGGAAGATTTGGTGATAAGCAGAATTAAGAATAAAAAAAAGTATTTTGCTTTACTGAACCATTGAAAAGCAACATTTAGATTAGGAAGAGGGACTGACTCAATATCAATCTGTTTAAGTTTGCGGTAATCTACAACCATACGGTAATCTTTACCTTTTGGGACCAAAAATGCAGGTTAGGTGAAAGAGGAGGTAGAAGGTTCGATAACATTTTTATTCAATAAATCTTTAATTTGGTCACACAGGATTTCCATTTTGGGTACAGAGGGCAGGTAAGGGTGAAACTTTACTGACTTTGGGTCCAAAAGTTTGATATATTTAATAAGATAGGTATGGCCTAAATGTTGTGTTAAAACATCAGGGAACTGACTGCAAATATTTTTGATTACCGATTGTTGTTCTTTCATTATATGTTCTACATTCAAAACATTTTTGTTTTTTGTATGTGTCCCCTTGGTTTGAACTACTAATATTATTTACCTGTCCTGTTTCTGCAAATTGAATTTTCACTTGCTTATTAAATTTGAACTCAAATTTCTTTCTTTGGAGATCAATAATTAATCTAGTCTTAGCAATGAAATCTGAGCCATAAATAAGATCAGTTGCTAACTCATCACATACTAAAAATGGAAAGTCCAAGAGAATAAGTCAATTTTTACCTTTATTACAGGAACCTTTTCAATATTTTGAGGTTGCTCAGATGCGGTAACACACTTTATTGCTATAGGCTCTGTTTTCTTAACTAAATTTTTCTCCTGCAATTTCTGAATAAGGTTTCGCACTGAACATGTATCCAAAAGACCATGAATCTGGTGAGTACCAATCTCTGTGATAACGTAGTGCAATATTGGGGGAATTTTAGCAAAAATGTTATAGAATTTACTTTTTCTAGGATCTTTAGGTTGTTTAAGACAGAGTTTACATACTTTTGTCGACAAAGAGGGGTCATGACTATTCACCAAATATTTACAAGTATTACACAATTACTTGTCCTTGGTTTTTATATCCTTATGGGATTTTGATGACTTGCTTTTTGGAACTATTTTTCAACAGTTGCATNAAAAATGTTATAGAATTTACTTTTTCTAGGATCTTTAGGTTGTTTAAGACAGAGTTTACATACTTTTGTCGACAAAGAGGGGTCATGACTATTCACCAAATATTTACAAGTATTACACGATTACTTGTCCTTGGTTTTTATATCCTTATGGGATTTTGATGACTTGCTTTTTGGAACTATTTTTCAACAGTTGCATAGATTTTCCAGATTTTTTATTATCTGATTTGGTGTGGTTTTGGAAATTCTTAGGTAGCTCAGAAAAATGATCTGGCCACCGCATTACTTTGTTGTTTTTGTTTTGGAGTAACCTACAATTTTCAACAGTATGATTAGTTTTCTTAAACTATTTGCAAAGCAATGATGTATTCTTTTGTGTATGGCCTGAATTATTTGATTTTTAATTGTTTTCTGCTTCGGAACCCGGTGGATTAGTTGTTCGGTAATGGTTTGAAATCTCGGGATGAACAAAATGTGGGTGTTGTTTCTCTCTTTGATAGTCTGCGAATTCCACATTCGTGGTGTGGATACACAAGCAATCCAACTCAGCAAAATTCTGGGGACAAAGTTGGAATACAGCATGTGAACGTTCAACTGGGTTAGGGTCATCTAAAATAGTGGTAATTATTTTGTGTTCAGACACTCATAGACGAAGGACTTGAGTTGCCTCCTTAATGCCTTAACTGTAGTGGGGCAATGGCTCCTTATGTTCTTGAAGTCTATTGCATCATTTCAGCATTATAGTGATTAATAGGCGGGTAGGAATGAAACAGTTCAGTACATCTGCATGATACTGAACAAAAGAATAATTAGAATTTATTGCCAAACTAGTGCGTTTGCTCAGTTGAGTGGTTGGGCAAAAGGAAAAATAATAATTTCCAAGAGTGGCTTATCCAGAATGTTCCCTTTTTGGCGTAATTTCACTAAATGATCCAAAAACTGAATAAGCTGTTTTGGATCCAATCCATTTGCTTCTGGAAGTTCATTGAGTAGGTGCTCAATAGGATGTGCAATTTTTCCATAAAATTGATATTCCAAAGTGGGAGGCACAAGTTGGTTGACTGGCTGAAATGTTGGGAGGGGTGGGGGTGATAGTGGTTGTTGTGGATATGTATGGGCATGTTGTTACTGATGTTGTTTGATGTTACTGTGAAAGGGGTTTGTTTTTGGGTTGCGGAAGGGGTGTGAGGTGATAAATGAAATAGGGGTGGGTTCTGAATGTTGGTATGCGTGAGGACAGGAATGGAGGTTATGATTCAACCATCTTGATGAAACAAAACAAGCTCAAACACAATTTTACCTGATGAAATATTCTCGCCTGGAGAGCTGAAGCAGGGATAAATAAACAAAACAATTATACCTACACATATGAATACTAACAACCTTCGACAGTAATAAAATAATTAAACTGAAACAATATTTACAAACTGTAATTGTTGCATATTATATACATACAAAAAATTTATACTGACCCTGTCGTCTTGGGAAGGGCAGACTTAATTTACAAAACAGACACGTGGCGGGACTGGGCGGCAAGCGTGAACACATGGCTTTGTTTACAAACAAAATGCGGAGTTTGTATCACTGTGCCGTTGGACAATGTGGTTGCGTAACGAGTGAAGGTAAGGAAGATGGGAGGAAAGAGCCGGAAAGATAGAGCTGCCAAGTTGGCTGATAACAGTCGTGTTGACATGCTGTGCTGTTTAAACTACATCACATGGACTTTCAAAGCTGTAATCAAAATAGGATGCTGTCTAATTTGAAAAGTATTTTACAGGAAAGCAAGAATAGTGACTTTTAAAATTTTGCATGAGATGTGCTAAAATAAAATGTGTGTCTGCAGTATTCAATATAAAATGACGTACAATGGCCAAGGAAATAGAATAAAAACACACTGATTCCCTAGTCAGTTGGGCAATAAACAAATAACTACAATTTCCACAGACTTTAAGCAGTTTGGCGTAATGATGAGTGACTCGTATTTTGCGCTATAAAAGACTCGACGAAACATGACAACATTTAAAGGGATTAAATTAATAATGCATGCTTCAGGCGATTACTGTTTCACAAATAACTTATCATTAATAATAAAATATAATGGAATGTTTTCCTGTAAGCATGGACATAAAGTGTTATGACTAATTTAATGTGCACAAAGTGTAAACAAAATATAAGATACGTAAATTATAGCACAAGTTAACCAAATCATTAAATAATTTATGTAATAGCTGTCAGTTGTAAAACCTCCTAAGAAGCACAGCAGAAATAATGCACATTATAACCATTAGAAACATCCTCTGTTACCAGTTGTAAACCCCCTCCTTCTCATAAGCAGAAATTGTGAGCTAAGCTCTTTTGGAAGGATTTCTAGTACTATACATTCTGAGGTTCTCAAAGGGAGAGTCACACAAAAATTCATCAAGCCTTCACATCAGAATAATTGTAAGACCTTAACTAAGCTTAAAAGCTCATGGGTCATAAGGAAAATAAACCAGGCTCTCAGTTCAGGAAAATAATCCATTATATTTATGGATTTCAGGTTGTACAAACTACAGTTGCCTGTATCAAAACAGATTGCTAGCATCCAAGTTTAATTTAACAAAATAATAATTAAATTCTTAACAATTGATGAAATTTCATTTATATATTAAATATGGCCAGAAAATGTTAAACAAACTATAAGTTATATCCTTTATTGACCTTCACAAAATAGTCATTAACTTTAATTAAATTATAGAAATACTTCAACATTTTCTAGGGGACCTGTGGATTAAATTACCTTATCCACTAAAGATACAATGGTTGGAAATTCTGTTAACCATACCAATTAAAAGTAACAATGTTATATTAATTTCTAAAGGTTATTTGTCTGAAAGTTCTCGAGTTGGGAACATTTTCAAAATCTTAAGTTCTTTACATTATAATTAAAGTGAAATTTTCTTTGTAGTTGTAGTTGATAAAGAAGAGTCCAGGAGAAGGTATGAAGATTGGAATGTAGGCTAAAAGAAAAGTTTGATGGCCACGAGTCACATGTAGTAGTGTATTCCTCAAATTACTGGAAACATCAGGCAAATTACTGGAACCATTACTGGAAACTTCTACTGAATTACTCGGATTACTGGAAAATTACTGGAACCCACTTAAAACACAAATCAAAGCAGAATTAGTAAAAGGATATGCCATTAAAAGATGGGGAGGGGGAGGAATAAATTAAGCGGAAAGCGAAGCACTCACCATTATGTGGGAAGATAGTTGAAAGTCATTGTAGGTGGAAGTCTTTTGCACGCACTACTACTAAACTAAATTTTAAAAAGTAGAAAAGAAATTCGTTCGGTGATTACATCCCGACGGAGTTGAAGTTGAAGAAAGCAATTCACATGTGTCCCGCACCAGGAGTTCAATAAGAATGCAATATGGCGGGGCATGCACTGGTAAGTAATATTGCCCAGTGGGAGGCAATTAAGTGGAGGGGGAAACAAAGCATAGTTCAAAATTTGACCACTTGACAGTGCTGGGGATTCCTCTAAATCATAGATGAGGACATGTTTGATTCTTACCATCACCGCTAGATGGTACATGTAGGTCAGGAACGGGATAGTGATGGCTGCTCAAGAGGTGATGGAGGGAAGCATGGATGTGGATGTGTGTGCAATTCTAACATTAAAATACTGCCAAGGTGTGCTGCTACGAAGGTGCTCGAAGCATGATAGAAGACTGCGCACCGGGGCGTTATTGGTCTAAATGGAATGCATTGAACGTGACTTAGTGTGTGCAGACAGGCACAGTGGTGATAACTCTGTCTAGCCGGTGTGGGACGCTTGCAGAGGCTGAAGACTGCCACAGGTGGCAGAGCTGAGTTTCAAAGCAGTATTATAGTGTAAAAAAAATTCCCAACAAATTCAAATTTACATTTCTGCAACTTAAAATTCCCTAAATAAATTTAGTCACATTTCAAATGCAATTTAAAATAATTATAGTGACGCTCAAAAATAAAAATTTCCCTAAAGGCGGCACACACTGTGACCTGTGTATGTGTGTGAAGCGTGTGCACGTCATGTGCAGCCTACAATTCTCCCTTGCATATGCCATATAAATCAACTTCTAGAAAGGTGATAATAGCATTAATCCTGTATTTTACACAGTTTGCATTAAGCTATCTGCACCCCTTCTATAAACTTGGACTCATCCAGCGACATTATTCTATTTGTATAAGATTTTATATAATATTTTTCTCCATTTAATATTTTATGTTTTTCTTTATACAATAAATTTGCTTTCCTATCTACCTCACGAAAGACTTGGAAAGACAAAACCTTACTTAATATCAGTGATGTCTTTCTTATGAACAATGCCCAACAGAATATTTTGTCCCTTTTAACTTTATTAACTAATTTTCTTTTGAAGTGTCTTGTGTAACCTATATGTAATTTCAGTCTTTTTCATGTGATTATTTTGATTTTGTAACATTAGCTTGTTTGCAAGAATTGGCGCCAGTCCGTTTGAGTCTCTAATGGGCTGCTGCCATGTTAATCAGTCTGAATACAGGCAAGTAGGGGACTGAGGACCGGTCGTGCCACAGGCCACTCCCAGATAATGCAACTTTGGTACATATCATGTAATTTGCAATTGTACTAAGCATTCTGTAACCTTTATGGAATTATTCTATCACCCAGGGAGCACCCCTCCCCCCCCCTCCCTCTTCTAAGACACATGCACCCAGTGGCTCAGTCTCACTTAATTCTTCTGAGAGCTCCATGCTCATTTTATTGTGTAGGTTGACAACATACCATAACTGTTATGAAGTATAAGTGCCTTGCAAGAACATTAACGTGTAAAATTAAATATGTGAACTGAATAGCACGTTTTCTTCATGTGTCAGGCCACTTCACAGTCTTATATAGGCTATTCACTGTACAATTAGCACTGTTGAGGCCCTAGTTACTTTTTCCTTTCAGCCATTTTTTTACCCATTAACTATCTTTTGAAATAAATATTGTCATGTAAGTAATAAACACACTGTGTATATTACACCACACTTGGAAGGTAACGTCTAAGGCTAAAATAAAATACATTTATCGAGTATTATTCCAAATGAGAGGGTTTTCACAAAAGTGCTTACTTTACCGTGAATAGCCTATAGAGTGCTGTACCCTCTTTGCAATGTTTCCCACATTTTTCTTAACTATTGCTACGTAATCTGGAGCAACATACCTATAAAAAAAATGACCGTATTTTCTGGTTGTGTGAGGTGGCCCAAACAGTAGATAGAAATCCCACAATCTGTAGGCAGAACTGGACTACCCCTACAACTATTGCCATTTACAGTATCGAAGTAACTGACGTGGTCATGTAATTTGCAATTAAACATGCACAAGCATTTTGCATTCATTGTAATCTATTAGTTGGCAGTTCCAATAAATTATTATACCCAATATTGTAATAGTCAAAGATAGGTGTCAATATCTGTTTTCAAGCATACTCTTTTTTTTTGCTGTAGGAACTTTTAAAGGTGCCATATGGAGTGGATGATGTAGTATACTCTTTAAAAATTATGAATATTAGACACATGCCCTATCCAGTGGACATGTTCATCCATATTATAAAGCCTGAAGTTTCTAACAGTCGAGGAGAGATTTAACTTTGTGTCATCAAACCAGATGTCCCACTAGCACGCAGACCATCCAAGCAGGTGAAGAGCAACTAAAGAGGCGATCAAGTCATAATACGAAACAAGTGGTGTTATCATGGTTTGATTGCTGTATGTGCACATTCGGAACAGCAGACAAATTTCTTTGTCCTTAACTGGAAAAAAAATTCTCACAATTTATTTGAAATAAAAGCAATTCTTTTGTCACCAGGTACTTACTTATTTCCGATGTATACAGACAATGTTCAGTACTACACTGCTTATAATCTAAGTCATTTTAGTGAGATCACTGAGACCGTGCTAGTGGGTGTATCGTAGCCATCTACCATGATAACTCTATAATCGTTTCACATTTTTGCACACTGCACATGAACAAAATACTCGTTCAAAGGATGATGTCAACCAGTTATCCTTAAATCACAAAACAAATATTTTCTCAAAATCTTCTTCTGTTAATGCTGTGCTAGAATGTAATCAGGTGCCAAAAAGTATTAAGTGACTTACAGAGCAGTTACACATTCAAGAAACGTATGATAGTTAATTTGTTCTCTGTTGCAGCAACTTCTCAAAACAAATTCTGAAGAGCACACAACCTAACTTTATATAATACTCCTTGAAAACACACAACTTTTAAGAAGATTTATGTTAGCTGTTTTATATATGTTGTTCAATGCAAGTATTCAGTTTGGATATATTACCTTTGCAGGCAGCACTAGTAAATATCATTTTCCAAATTTATTTAGACTATTTCTCATACTTATTTACTGCTTTGAGGGACAGAGATGTATCATTCACTTAAATTTTACTAACAGAATAAAGGTATAAAATAAAGTTGCATGATCCAGGCACATGAAATTTATAAAGTAACATAATATTATTTTCTAATTTGTTTTAATATAGGCTGTTTCACGGTTTGTGAAATCAACTTTAAAATAATGTCACTGATCTTTCTTATATGTATATTTAAATAAGCGACCAGCATGCACCCATATATGTTGGTAATGACGAATGGAAAGTAGTTATACATATTAACGTTTAATTAAAGGTGCCAGGTAAACAACTGTGAATACTGAAATGATTTCTTATGCTTTCTGTTTTTTCAATGCATATAAATGTAATTTGTGAAATATTTACTTTTCGAATAATTTCACAGTTTTACTTGACAGACAAATGAACAAAGTGGTCAGGCCCACGGCAGTAATAATGTTACATATACCATTAAAAAATATATCACAACCACTGCACTGTTGCTTCACTGTTGTACTGTTTTAAAATAATTTTTAAACCTCATTTTTAGTTTGATTTCAGTAGAAATGATTGCGAGTAATAATTTAATTGTCTTGTTACATTTTTGAGGTTAATTAATGAGGTGAACAATGCTTTTATTATAATTTTGAGCAAGCTAAGGTTTATTGGATTATTGAGTTATAAGAGTCTGTTATTAATTTATTTATTTATGGCATAACTCATCGTATATAGGACGTTATTTACATATTTCAGTTTATTTTATCTTTGTTTGTCAAAATTTTACCATTTAGATATTTTTCTCCTTATTTTGATTTCAATTCAGTTTTGGTCTGTGCTTTCAAAGTTAAGTTTTTAATCCAGTGTCGCCTGCAGACCACTGTTTCATTAGATTTGTTTCTTTAGTGACTGGATACACATTGCTGGGTTGCGAATTCCTCAACTTGTCACCTCCTTGTAGCACGTTTTGCGGTTGATTTGCTGCAGTTGGAGTCCCTTGCAGTTTTCAGGGCATAATCACGCAGTCATTGTGTGACTTCATGTAAAAAATGGGCTTCTATTCACATATTATATCACCCCACCTCTGTGCACTTGAGCATATTTCGCCTCTTCTGGACAGCCTGCCATATCTATCAGCAACACTCTAACATTTTCATTTGACTTTTGTTTCTATCTTCTGTGTGCTCAACGAGCTTTCCTTCTAAAACTTTCTGTCCACCCAGCGTGTCAAGATGGCGTGTGGCCACCTGGCTCTGATGGCTGTGTTCTTCGGAACCTGAGTTTCTGTTTATGCAACTTTAGTTTCATTGCAGTTGAAGCAATGTAGGTTCTAACAATTATTTTTATTTATAATTTGTGATGTGTACTCTTGTTGGCATTTGTTTGGCAATTTACATACACATGTAGATTGGTATCTACTTTTGTCTGTACCCTCTGTGGTGAGTAAGACTACAGTTGCTTCGTTTGTTCTCCATCATGCAATAGGTATTAAATTATTTTATTAATTTTGTAGATTGTTTATTTGTCTCTAGTGAGGGTTTCCTGTACCCAGACCCAGCACTTAAAAATGTATGGTTTGCGGGTCCTAGTTTGTCTCAGTTTCCCAGCTGTTTTCCTGATCTATGGGTTTGCGCAGCCTTTGATATTTCTGTTTACTGGCGGAACTGTGTGCACCCACCTCTGAATACTCAGTCTCCAGGGAAATGTCTGTAAATCCACCTCCGCATCCCTGGCTCTCAAACTACTGCGTGCTAGTCATCAGGACAGTAAAATCTAAGTGTAACTTTATTTATGATCACCTTTCATCATGCACATGTTGTGACATTAAAAAATATGCAATAGAATTTACTGTTAAAAAAAAATCTTTTCCAAACTTAAACTAATAAAACCTACATTGCCAGAGTACCAGTATGCTAAAAGGCAGATACCCCGTGGGGTCAGTGGAGAGAAAGTTTTGGTGCAATGCGTCAAGAGGAGAGAGGAGTTGGTTTATACTAGGACAGATATTTCAGGTGGTAGTACGGAATACTTATAAGGTAAAAGTGGGGCACATATTAAATTTTTCCATGCCGACCATCTGTGACGACATCACTTGGGAATTCAGAGTACAGGCAGTCAGGGAGCAGGTAAACCTCAATTCGCTGAGGTGGGGAGACAACAGATAAGGAAGACCATAGGTGAACCACAGTCTTTAGAAGGTAATAAGGACGCAAGTACAACCAGAGATACAGGAACAAAGTCGTCAATTGAAGCTAGATGAGTCCACGGTAGCAAGTAAAAAAGGGACTGAGAGTGAAGAATTTGATGATCAGGAAAACAGACTTTAGAAGTGTTCTACAAAATGGTAATGGAGGGGCTGAAGCATCCCCTAGAACAGACTTTAGAAGTTTGCATGGCTCATCAGAAAAAAGTGTTGACCAATGTTTTGGTGGGGATGCCAGAAACAAAGTGTGGATAGGATACGTTACCGTTTATAAACTTTAATTTAAAATATGTGCCAATACATGTGCTAAAATACACATAAAGCCTTTTATAATAAAAATTAAGAAGCCAACCCAACTAGTTGATTTGGACACCTTTAGTGGTTTAATGGCCCACTGTACAAGACCAATAGTTATTGTAGGTGGTAGTAAATTATTTTCATATACAATAGGTTTAGTTTGTTCAAAAGTCACGTTATCACTATTATAAATGTTAGTAAAATGATTGGCAAAAGTATTTGCCAATTTATCATTATCATTCATTAATAAACTATCTCAAATTTGTGGATTTTGCCTATAGCCAACTTTTATTATTTTCACATACAGTGGAACATAGTTATAATGATACTCGACTATAGCAAAATAAATTATCGCTATAGATAGTTATCGTTATAAAAAAATTTACAGTGCCCCAAAATTTTTTTTGTAATTGTATTCGCCCTTGTAGATACTGTGTTTACCTAATTTAAACTACGTGTATGCAGCAACAAGTTAATACAAAAAAAATCAAGATGTCACAGCTGCATTAGGTAACGACCGGCAGGCAAGACCTTGCTTCCTCCTCCATTCTTCTTCACCTCCTCCAAGTTTGGGGAACATGCGGGAGGGAGTTAGTTTCCTACCAATCAGAGAGAGAGCACGCGCGCACACACACTCACTCTCTCTCTCTCTCTCTCTCTCTCTCTCTCTCTCTCTCGCTCGCACACAAAGCCTGGTGATCACTGAACGTCCCACCCTACTTTCCTCTTCCCCCTTGTCATTCTACTACTGTCTCTCGCCCCTCTACACGCTTCCCCTTCTCCTTTTATCTCTCACCCCCCTACCTGCTACTCCTCCGCCCCCTGTCTCTCGCCCCTCTGACCGCTTCATTTTTACTCCCGTCCCTCGTCCCTCCTCTCTTAGCTTGCCACAGCACACTTCTCTCTCTCTCATGCAACAAAGCAAACAGCAGATCAATATTATACTTCCTCCAGTGACATGTGTAGACACTGTAAATTTTAACGGGAAGAGCTGGCACCATGAACAGATATTACTTTCTCGTTCTGTTCACACCCGCGGACAACTCATGTATATGTTCAAACGTAAACAAATGTAGCTTTATGGTAGGTTAGAAAAATCTTTCAACAATCAGGAATAATATTTTGAAGGAAATGAAAAATGTCAACACTGAAAACAGACATTTACAACAAATGAAAATAGTGATTTTAACTTGTTTTACTATAGAAAGGTGTGAATTACTGGCATATGTTTACAATTTGTGTACTTACTTAGGCATAAAATTTACATTACCTTTATTTTTTTCACTACTTTTATCGTGCAGAATTCACTGTTTTGTACACTTGTAATAACATCTCATAGATTGTACTTCACAATTGCACACATGCCCTATTTATATTTCTGCTCAACTCAACAGTATAATTAACACAACAGTATGTAGGCTACTATAGCTGGTTGCCATTCCAAATAAGTTTTATTTTTGTTGTGACCAAACAATATACTAGGATGGTTCTGTTTATTTTATAGATGGTGTGGGGAACTATAGTTACGCATCTTTCGTGAGATGTGATTGTTTTGCGGTTCTTCTAATGAATGTTTTGATGATGCCATCAAAAAATTTTTTTGTAGGGAAATAAAATTCAATTTTTACTTCATCTAAAGAAATAAATGCGATAAATGTGTAGCTGTTCGTACTGATGCGGGAAATACTCAAGACACAAAATATTGTTGCATTTTTTATATAGTGAACTACACTAAAAGGGTGTTCATTTAGGCTACGTACATTTGAAAACCTTGCCTGCGATTTTGAACTTTGTTGCAATGTCAAATGTTTTTTTTTATTAGCACACTCCATAATTTAAACAGAACTAAGGTTTACAAAAACCATAACACATAAAGCTATGCTCACGATTTAAATCTGCTCAACATAAGATGCAAAAAATGCACGAACCATCATAAACAATGTTAAATTGTCTAGCAACTGTTAAACATAATCATGCTTTTACCCTTACACGCCTGGCACGTGGAAAAGCGGCAAGCGGCAGAGACTTCCTACCCCCACAACATAGAAATAGCATTAGGCGGATAGCTTCTCGTCGCCCCTCCTACATTCAACAGTACGTACCATTCCCCACCGCCCCCTTCTAGCCAATATCCAGAGTACCCCCCACCTTTCTTGTCCTCTACTAGCTCCACACTTCCAATAGTACCTCTCCACCTTATCCCTCACTACAACACCAGTGCATTTAAAAACTATCCCAATAGCAGATGTGACGCTATAGGCCACACTCGTAATAACACGGTTCCATTGTAATATTAAAATTTAGTTGGATTTGACTTAACCTCGTCATTTATTCTCTTAAGCCAAATATTGTTATCTTTTCTGATTTTAATCTTGACCATACATCAAAAATTACAAAATTGCTCATAGTCATTTATGTTTTTTTGTTTTCTATATATTCTGAAAACATGATTTCTGCACGTAATAAACTGAATGAATTCCTTAGAAAACCAATGAGGCTATTAGGATTTTGTCCTGGTTACAATCAGGATATATTTATTCATAGCCTCAACTTCATTATCAGTTAAATACTCCATTTTTTTTTACTTATATTTGTCATTTCCTAAAGTATTTTCCAATCTATGGCATTTAAATATAAGAAAAAGTAATCACCACGACTATAGTCTCTACATTTCACAAGTTCAGGATTATTATCTGATATGATTTGTATTGTTTTGAATTCAATTACTAATGCTGGATGTGCAGCATCTTCATTGACCAGAGGGTTAGGGTATTTATCAGAATTTATGCAATTCAAATTAGAGAAAATAAGGTGTAAAAAATTTTTATTAGGTGCTGTGTTATTTAATTGCTTGTGTCATGACGATACAAGTCACCAAGAGGCCTGAAAGTGTAATTAGTGTACATACATGATGTCGCCTAGAACAAGCGACTCGAAAACAACACCTGAACTCTATGGCTGCCAATAGATGGCAGACAGTATCAATATACAATAACCTGTTTCTTGTCAATGCATTCCTTTCAGTTGTGTATAAATTAGCAGCGCTATACATACTGTATATTTAAACTACTCACAACCTGTCATTAATATTCTTATTATAAAATGTAACCAATGAAACATGTTATTGTATGTAATAATGCTAATGTATTATTTTGTACTCAGTATACACGGTTGAATCACAATATCATGGCCACCTGCTAGAAGAGCCATCTGCAGCGCATAGCCCACGACGTATGGTCCATGATATGGGCTGGTGAAGCGGGTATAAAATGTGACTGACACAGTGTGATTCCTACTGTAAAACATGTGCTTCCTGCTGTTATGGGTAAGGGAAGCGCTTTAACCAAGTTGCAAAAAGGGACGATCATCAGCTTTCGGGCCAAGGAGGGCAGAATTTCAGAAACGACAACATTTGTGAACGGTTCACGTGCCTCTATGGTAAAGGTGTACCATGAGTGGACGAATGGCACCATTGGGAATAACTGTCATGAAAACTGAGGAGCTACGTGCACCATTAATGTCCGGGGTGATTGTCGACGACGGGCACATGAAGGCCAACCGACAGGCTACAGTGGAACAGCTCACCATCCAAACGAACCATGGGACATCCAGACACGTGTCTACAGCAACAGTTCAGCAAACCGTTCTGCAAATGGGGCTTCAGAGTAGATGGAGGGTGACTGCACCCATGCTAACACAGGTGCATCAAATGAAAAGACTGGAATTTTCTCAACGGTATGGCGACTAGACCGCTGCTGATTGGCCACGGGTAGCCTTCTCCGACGAGTCACGGTTTCAGCTGCATAGAACAGATGACGTCAGCATGTCCGGCGAGAAACATCGGAGAACCGACACCCTGCATCCATTGCTGGACGAACACAAGGCTGTGGAGGCAGTGTTATGGTTTAGGGAATGGTCTCGTGGTAATCTTTAGGTCCCATCATCTCTTGATCGATTTGGTTGTGAATCCATCCTCAGTGATCAATGTCCATCAATACATGATGATTGTCTTTCCTCGGGAAGATGGGATCTTCCAGCATGATAATGCGCCTTTCCATACAGCTAGAAGTGTCTGCACATGGTTGGAAGAGCACGATCAAGACTTCAAAGTTCTTCCCTGGCTCCCAAACAGCCCTGATCCCAATCCAATTGAACATCTGTCAGACCTCCTCAATCATTGTGTTTGCCGTCTGTCTTCTCCGTCATGCACCCTTCAACAGTTGTGGGACACACTGCAGATAGCATGGCTCCAGATACTCATGGAGACTTATCAGTACCTGACGAGTCACTGCCACCTCGTCTAAATGCTGTCTGTGTTATGAAGGGCGGTTACTCTGGATACTAGTAGGTTGTCATAATAATGTGATTTGACTATGTATATTATATGATTTGTGACGGATCACGACCAGAGATCCAAATGTGTTCTTGGGTGAGACAAAAAAGGGTGTTGGTTTGCACTAACAGTTTCTCGTGAATTCTGGTTGCCTCCTCTCCCCTTGCATTAAGTATTGCTCCCTTCGGGTCAGCGGCTCACATCCCTTCCCTCTTCTTCCCCTTGAGTCTTGCCCCCTTCAGAATAGCAGCTCACAACCCTTCCTTCTTCTTCCCTTCGAGTCTTGCTTCCTTCGGAGTAGCATCTCACAACCCTTCTCTCATCTACCCCTTGAGTCTTGCTCCCTCGTGGGCAGTGGCTCAATCCTCTACATTTTTGCCCTCAACCCCAGCAATATATGCTGAAGCAGGCTGGTCGTCGCTTGACTTACTGCACAAAGAGCAACAGCATCCAGTCAACCAAGGACCTGCCTCTCTGGAAGTACTTCACCAAGGTTGTAGCGGGAGCCGACTGAGCCAGCCCCACCTACCTTTCCTGGCGCACCACTTAGCCTGGTGGACCTGAGGGCACATCAATTTGCCGCCCACTGTGGGGCCGAGAGACGAGTCTGGAAAGACTGATGAACCTGCATCGACCCAAGACCTGGCCGACCATGGATCTCCAGAAGTGTGCTGCCTAGGAATGTTGGCAGGCAGGGAAAAACATCACCACCTGTGTCCTTTGCGGGGCAGGCTTCCATCATCTCTGCCTGGGCTGGGAAGATGTTGCCAGAGACTGCTGGAACCTATGCTTTCTCTGCAAAGGATGCAGAGGAAACCCTCCACAGGTGAAGACAAACACCGCCACCCATACGCTTCTTTGGCCCCGACTGTCCTCGGACTGGGGTAGTACTCGCAACACATCAGACCTGCCAGCATGACTATCATCTTTCCTGTTTGGGTTGGGAAGACACCCTGCTCAACCTTGCCGAACTATCATTTGAGTGCCAGAATTGTCATACACCAGTCACCCAGCCTGGCACCATGCAAGTCCCATCAACTCCATGCCCCTTCCAGGAGAAAGACCATGAAGACCAACAACAGTTCCTCTCCCAAAGGGAACAGACCTTCAAAACACAAGGGATTCCCCGTTCCAGCTGGGTGGATTCAGTCGGACTGTTGCTCAAGGGGGAGGCAACTCACTGGTGGCACACTCACGAGGGATTGTATGACTCCTGGGAAGAAAACTAGAAGGGCTTCCTTGCCCATTTTGGCAACCGACCGCACCTAGCCAAGCTAATTTCACAACTATATGGTAAGGGACAAGCCGAGGGAGAAGATACAGAGATATCATTGTTGCAGAAGCAGAAACTCTTCCAGTGACTATATCCAGGTCAGGATGTCCGCATCTTTCTACCTAAACTCACCAAACTAGTTATCTGGATCCTATGGCTATTCTTGAGAGAACCCCGACTAAACAACATGCAGGAGCTACTGACCAGAGCCACCATAGTGCAGAGTGACTACCAGCAGACTAGAGCCCGCAACCTAGGGAATCTGGCATCCAAGGGACAAATAAGCTACTACCAGAACAGAGGGCATCAAATGCTGACATTGCCCAGGATACCACCTACACAAAGACTGTGCAGTGGCACAACAGAAGCAGGAGGAGAGGCGAAAATTGGCACAGAAGGGAAACGACTAAGGGAAAGGGGACCCTCCGCCCTCCCCCTCACCCTGCAGACTGGAGGAACATCAACCCAAGTGTCTGCAATAGAAAGGCCAGAAAATTGAAAGGATAACGAGTACCCACCATAATTAGGTGGGAATGCTTCCCCGTATAACGTTGCAGCTCAAGTCCGACCAAATACTAGCCTTGATAGACTCTGCTGCCAACCCGAATGGGCCTTAGCCTCAGAAACTCACCTCCAACCCTCCACTCAAAAGCCCAACTGGCCCAAGAAGGGGCTACCTACAAGGGAAACCCACTCTGAAGTGACACATTGGGGACCTAAAGGTGGAAGTGGAGTGTCCAGTGGCCGATTATCTCAGAGAGGACCTCATAATGGAACAGGACTGGCTCATACAGGAGCAAGCGGTACTCAATTTTGCAGCCAAAAGAATATACTTTGGGCAGGCACCCTGCCAAACACTATACTGGGTGAAGAAAAGCCAAAGCACATCAGCCCCGCTAGAGATCGAGAGTGGCGAGCTCAAGCAAGGGTTCCCAGAGGAATACAGCGAACAGCTCCAATCACTACTACGGACCTATGCCCAATGGAAACCTCACCCGGACCTCCAGTGCCTGCCATGAGATCATGTTCCAGGGGGACCAGCCAATTTACATAAAACCAACGGCCCTATCAAATTCTAAACAAAAGGTTGGGGAGGAACAAGTGGACGAAATGAGGGAGGCAGATGTTATACAACCCAACAGATCCCGCTTTAACTCCAAGATAGTCATAGTGAGGAAAGACAAGACGCCTTGCTTTTGTGTTAATAAACAGCCCATCAACAATCGGACACTTAGTGCGGCACCACCGTCCGTCAACACACGAGACTCTGAAGGGTATTGGGAAGGCAGGAATATTATCTACCCTCGACCTGAAATCGGGATACAGGAAAATCCCTATGCATCCGGATTCCAAGCCTTTGACAGTTTTTACCACCCTCACAGGCGAGCGCTACCAGGTGATGCCATTCGGATTGAAGAATGCACCCCGCACTTTTCACCAGATGATGACTCAGGATGTATTAGGGGGCCTAAAAAGAAAGTTCTATTATGCCTATCTCGATGATATCAGTATATACTATCAGACCTGAGAAGAACACCTGGATCACTTAAGACAGGTACTCTAAAGACTCCAGCTACACAAACTTACTTGCAAACTCACCAAGTGCCATTTCGGTGAAAAACAGCTGGAACATTTCGGACATCAGGTGTCGGAAGAGGAAAATAAGGCACACCCTGAGAAGGTACAGGCCATTCTGGAAGCCACAGCCCCAAAGACCCGGAAGCAACTCAGACAATTCCTCAGACTATGGAATTGGCTACGAGTTCATACCTCACTGCTTCTCCCTGTGCAAACTGCTCAATGACCTTAGCCCTCAGAGAAGATTTTGCTGGGGAGAAGACCAAGAGCAGGCAATTACCACATTGAAGGAATAGTTTACTTGCATATAAAAACCCAAATGTCTTACATCCTCCAGATAGATGCAAGACATTTGGGACTAGGGGCAGTGTTATACCAAGAACCACAACCTGGCGAAAGACTGATTATCTCATATGCAAGTGCCAAGCTATCACCTGCAGAACAGAAATATCACAGTAATGAACAGGAGTGTCTGGCCATGGTGTGGGCCATAAAATGCTGGAGGACCAGCCTTCCACTCTGTGTACCCACAATCTGGCTATACAATGGCTGGACTCAGTAAAAGACGACAAGACCAAACTTGCCAGGTGGACACTTCTGCAGGAGTTCGATTTCATGGTGAAACACTACCCTGGGAAAGACAACGATTTCACAGATGCTTTATCAAGAGGCCCAGCCAGAGGCACTATAAAGGAGAATTATCAGGACCCAGAAAGGGTGCTGGTGGTGCTACCTCCACTCATCCCAAGGGACAAAGGGAAGGGAGTATGTCTGTAACAGATGGAATATAATATTGCCAGTCTCTATCAGTTGGTGCAGGAAGTTTCAATGGACCGATCCAGCAATCCAGGCACTAATCCAACGACTCCAGCACTTTCTTACAATACCACGACAAGACTGGTCAGACAAAGATGCTCGCTTTGTCTTTGCCCATCAACTATGCTCTAGTGGACTAGTAAGATGGCCAGAGAAGGTGGATAGCCCCCATCTCTTAGTTCTCCGGACCTTACGACAGAAAGTCTTAGACAAGTATGACAAGGCTGACCTGGTGGGACATCCTGGTACAACTGAGACACTACAGGCGATCCAGAAAGGTTACACCCAAGAGGACATAAGGAAAGAGGTGAAAACATTGTTGGGAGTTGTCACCAATGCAACACCGCCAAAGCACACCAACCTGCTGGGCCTGCAGGACATCAACCATGGAGACCCCAAGAACCGTGGGAGACGGCAGCCGTGGATTTGATGGGTCCGTACCCAAGGAGTACCAAGGGAAACTGCTTTCTCCTAGTCGTCACCGACCTCTTTTCTCGATGGGTCAAAGCTTTTGCCCTAAGAACTGCCAAGACACTGAACATAATCGGGACACTCGAGAGAGAGTTGATCTCACGGTGGGGGTACCCAAGACAGCTAATGAATGACAAGGGTAGACAGTTTACGGGGACCCAATGGAAAGCAGCCTGCCAGAGGTGGCTAACAAAACGATCGACTACAGCTCTGTACCACCCCCAAGGGAACCCTACAGAATTCCGCAACCGGATTACGCCTACAGATGCAAGACGACCACCACTGATGGTGATGGGATGAGCACATATCATCCATTCTGTTCAACCTAAGGAGCAGGCAAAATGAAGCGATAGGCTTAGTCCAAGCGAACTGCTACTTGGGACTGATCTCCGGAGATCAAGCGAATGGGAGATCACAGACGCCCAAGTCACTATAGACCTCCCCCCCGCCCCCCGCCGCGAAAAGGGGGACAGCATAGAAGCACAAAAAAGACACCACAAAGTCCGAGATCACCAGGCTCGATACTTACAGTAAACACTAGGGGCACAACAAGCTGATGTCAGCAGGCCAGTATTTAATTTAGATCAGATGTATTGGCGAACACACACCCCATCCTCTCAAGATGCTCAGTTCTGCGGTGGCTTTACTTCTAGATGACAGGGACCCTACAGAGAGATGACAGGCAGGAGCAAGTATATACCCTGCGTACCAGCCAGGGAAAAACTATTAAAATCAACCCACATGAACTGCAGAAAGCAAGCCATCAAGCCTTGTTGACTCCAACACAACCCAAGATAAATAATACGAACCCGGGAAACACCCCAGAAGGGGCTGCCAGTAGCAGAGGTTTGCCCCAGATGGAAACTGATGAGCCCACAATACCAACTGCAGCCCCAAGGAGGGTACCCCAGACCCCCACCATTAACAACTACGACCAAGATCCTGTCTCACCAAACCCGCTAAATACCGCTCCCCTAAAAGTGCAGTGTAGTGCAGTGCAGGGCCCAGGTTTGAGTCAGCACTGGGAATGAAGCCCAGCATGCTGGCTCTGGGCCAGAGCTTAGAGTGCTCAGCAGATAGACGAGGCCAAACGGGGAGGGAGTGAATTGTCTTGCCGATACAAGTCCCCTGAGGCCTCGTCTACCTAAAGTGTAATTAGTGTAAATACAGGAAGTCACTGTCGTAAATCATAATTGGATGGAACTGATGTGTTTTTCCCCTTCGGTAAACAGCATAGGGATTTATATTTCAAATTTGTTTTACTAGTTTCCTCTTAGTTCAGCTGCTCAAATACATATGACAGTTACGGCCAATGAACCATGTTCATATCTATGTGAAATTACACATTCCATGAGTATACAAACAAAATGCTAATGCTTTATGCTTGCGAACACCAAACAGTAAACACTAGCGGGAAATTCACACACACAAGAATGGTGCATTTCATAATGTAGCTTTTTAAAATGTTGGAACACTAACCAAATATATTTTCAAAACGGTTAATTTCAAAAATGTTTCCAGATTGAAAATTATCTTAATTTGTAACTTTTCAGAAAAAGTTCCTTACCAAAATAAACTTATTAAAGTTAAAAGTTACTTAGATATAAAAGTAACTCAAGTTGTTTTTTTTTAGTAAACACTAACTTTTTAATTTAACTTCTAACTTGTTAGTTCAAAAGCTGCTTATTTGATAAGTTGATTAGGAAATATGTGAAATACTATGGTAATTGCAGTAATAAACATGGCAATTATATAAAATAAAAATTATATACAATAAATACTTGATACAGTAAACTCCTGATTTACCAGGGGTGTGCTTAATTGGGTTGCAGTTTAACTGTGGAGCCACCAATTCAAAGTCAAATATTAAACAGCTGCTGCCAGTCACGCACCACTGCTATAATATCCCATGCGCACGCTGTTAATTACCAGGCTGCAGTCAAGTGATACAGTACTGATTTATTTTAATATTAAAAGTGTTCAGGTACTATATTTATACACATTTTTAACAGTGAACATATGTGAAACTTGGAAGAATTATGAATTCGGGGAAATTGAAAAAGAGCACATTTTCATTCATAATAATAAAGTATTTCACGATTAAAACTGGGGTCTGCTCATCAAAATGGCGATATTGTGTAGTTTACAATAGTTTGTACACGCAAAGGATATTTATAAAAATACTGTGGCACCGAGTGCAACTGGATGACAAAATATCACATTAACATTAAATATTATATGCTGCAAAAATGATTACATCGCAAACAATGTGTGGTTTTAATAAATAAATAAATAACATTTATTTTTGTTTTGTTTCTGAAGTGGGAGGAGAGTCAGAACAAAAAAACAACAAAATGGTGAGTTGGCCTCAGAAAGGCTTGGTGATTGCAGGCCGAAACCAAATTATTAGCAAGCAGAATCGCTTCACAAGGAAATATGTTGTTTATAGAACTCGTGGAAAATTTAATACTCTGAGAATTTGTTTGCATATTTGCATTTTACACACGAAAAACAAGTCATTTCATGGGGGCGTAGTTTCCGAAGCGAGCAGCGTGCACTGGCCAACAGATGGCAGCACGGTCACCTATTTCGGTGGTAAGTCGCAAAAGTAAATATATCACGTCCTTTTAAAAGTGGATTTTTCATCTCACGTGGGCTTAAAACAACTCTGGTTTGAAATATATTTTGGCAAATTAATGTAGAAATATTTCAAAAATACTCTGCTATAGATGTGTGGCCTCTTCAATTAATATGAAGCATGCATGTGGCCATGTTCGCAGCAAGCACTTTATTCTGTACCATATAAGAAGGCCACTTTTTGACAGCTCGGCAAAAGTAGCGCCACTGTTTACATCTGACTACGTATCCTTCTGCCGTCAAGTCGGGGCTGTATTTTTTATCAACACGCTGTCAGCTAATCCACTTCTCATTGTACTGTAATGCTAAACAAATTTTAAGATAATTTAAGATTGACATCTGTCTAAAAATATAAGTAGGTTATAAAAGTAAAAATATAAAATGTTGCAAATAATTAGATTTTTGATAACTCTTTTTTAATTTGTCCGAGATAGTGAATTTGGGTAAACATTTGCGAGACGGTCTGTTGTATATATTATCACACGTTGGACGTTATAGTTAATATATTCGAGTTGGAAATATGTGACTTGGAATAACGTTAGAATTGCTTAAAAACTATTCACACGTGTCTACGGAATCAAGGAGATGGGTTTCGAGAGAACAATATGGCATATAATTCACGTAGACGAACGATTACCGGCCGAATATAAATGACTTGTACTCCAAATCGTTGTACATGAAATATATGTTACTTTAAAAATGATGCAGAGCTCGTGGAAAAATATAACTATTGTCATATATTTGTAAATTTGTTATATATCGCGCAGGAAAGAGGTCTATTTCTGGCTGGTAATAGCTCGCAGAATATCCTATAGATAGCGCGCAGCACGTCACTGCGAAGTTTTGAGCAACTCTTTTTATGGTCAACAGATGGCGTATTTTTTAAAGTTGGTAATTCTTATGTTACGGGCTGGAAATATATTTCAAAATTGTGTCGTTTCGTCAAATTATTAGAAAAAATAATTCAACAATATTATGCAATATTTCTGTATGCTTTTGGAATTAATATCATGGATGTGTTGAAAGCAAGGTTGGAGATGGATGATACGACGTGAAAAAGCTTTCTGAAGTTAGCACAACTTCAGAAAACTTTTCCATGTCGTATTGTTCTATAGTACATTTAATTTTGATCACCTATACACAACTACATTATCAGGAAGTTTAGTTTTTAACACTAACAACCATTGTTTTGTGACCTTGTAAAATTAAATGTATTAATAAATGCAAGAACTCTTTCTTATCCGCGTATTTTCTGCTTTCCTGATGTGCATCGGCAGTGCACCCAGAATAGCCAACGTAATTTTAACTTTTGTTCGTTCGTGCATCAGCTGATACAGGATTTTGTAAATGGCGCTTTGTTTGTTTCGTATACATCAAGTTGCCACTCACTGACTGTCAGAAAGTGGCCTTCTTATACGGTATGGACCATACCTACAGACTATGAAGAGACAAACAAAGCAAAACTATCGCATATGGTGTTCCATTTTGTTTAAACTACTACACATTAGTCTTGAATGAAGTTTAATTTGTTACACTAATAACAGTTGTTTTGTAATGATATAAACTAAAATACATACACATTTTGTCTAAGATAATCTTCCTGCGTGTATATTTCTCTAATATCTGTGTGCTAATATAGGCTGTCAAAATAGCCAACGTGAAATTTTATTGCAATCGTTCACGCAACAGCTAATACAGGATTTTGTGTATGTGATGATGTTAATATAATTTATGACATTGCCATACACTGGCTGTCAAAAAATTGAATTCTTACATGACTATACTATTTGTTTACATAACCTACATGTACAGTATATAAGACTAAAGTAAACACCCCCCCCCCCCNCCGTGTATAATTGGTTATCCGTGAACCCTTGGCCAGTCATTACCCCAGAAAATCGGGAGTTTACTGTATTCCTATAAATTTTTTATTCCAAAATTATTAGGACTTGAAAAAAGTATTTGCATTTCACATTTTTGTAAAAAGCTGCTTAGCCATTAAATTTAACGTAATAGCTATATTCTGGTGATTTTAACTAATCCATGTCATTCCCCAAACATTTATTTAAATTAAATCACTTCATAATGTTATCACCCATTATCGAAAGGTTTAAATAATATAGTGTACTACCACACTTATCACTGCCATAATCTCTCATAAACCATGCATCAAATATGTGGAGGATGAGGATCAGTGACATACAAGGGCCCAATGCTGCCTTTCTGCTACTGCTGGCACCACATTTATTGCTGTTGTGTAGTAACTGATCCTGTGAACTGTTGTCAGTTGGAATTCTGGCAACCCACTCTTCCTTCTACGTGAATAATTTGTAAAATACATCAATTTCTAATACCAGATGACATAAAAGCTAACACTGAGGATGTCTCATGAGAAAAACACACTTCAAAAATATCCCGCACTTGTGTATGTCATAACTCACCAAGTCTAATTAGTTGTGCAAGTACATTTAGAATTTAAAGATGGTTGGACATTATAATGTTACAAATTTGGGTTTCACCCTACACTGTTAATTTCACAAAAACTCAAAATGATAGGCTTCCTAAATATAATCAATCTGAATGACTTACTTGCTGACTATGTATTGATAAATGATGAGCCATTTTTTGATACCCTATGAATAATCACTATCATGACTTCCTCACTACATATGTGATCACAGCAGTCAAACAGGAAACATCATACTGTATTCATATCAAACAATTAAACTGTTTTGGTCCTGATCATGAAATACAAAAATTTTGTTTTAAAATATTTTTAAAATATTTCTATGACTAACAACACTGTACACTCTGGCATATATGTATGTTCAACTTTAAAATTATAATACATATTAAAAATCTGAAAATGTATCCAGTTTCTTGGCAATAATATTGTAGTCACTTCGTAACACTTTATATTGCTAACTACCTGCCTCCAATTTTTCAACCAACAATAATCAGGAGTGGTGATACTGTAATCAAAACAGCATGTTAACTGATATATTTAATAATACTTACCAGTATCATATATATATTACACTATAAACTTAATGTCAAAATTAGTTGTTACAAATAGCATGCTACAGAAGCAAAATACTCATTCTAATGCACTCTTACCTGTACAAAAATAAAATACCACAGGTTGTGTATTTCGTAGGTGTGAGCAATGCCAAAGAGATAACTGAAGATTCCAGACCCAATCATTCCCAATGATAAGAAAAATCTGAGATCAACTCTTTCTGCAATGTAGCCACTGAAAACAATAAACCAATATTAGAACCTATACATTACTTATCATAATCTGACAATATAATTTAATTATGCCAACAACATGAGATGCAAAATAAAATTTAAACAGAAAAGTAGTTATGAATTATCTGAAATGGCAAAGCAGTTTTAAATTAATGATATAACCATTCATGAACAGAGTCAAGTACAAGATTTTCTTTAAATCCACTAATGTTTTTGGCATTAATGATACATTATGTCAAACACACAAGTAATACTGTACTTTCAATTCCTCTTTGTAGTTGAACACTTCTGCATTGATTACATGCACACAAAAGAGTGGAAAGCTGGATCTATGCAAGGAGTAATGTAGATGAATGTGTCAATAACACAGCAGTGGCAGATTAAAGAATTCATCTTAAAGAGGGCAGTTCTTCATTTAATATTGTTACTTATTTGGTATCCAACAAAGAGCTTTAGAAAAACGTTTAATCTTTGTATGTGTAAAAATGTTATGGTCAGATCATGCAATGGTGATTAACCCAGTTTGTTGAGTCACTTCAGCTCTATATAGTATCATACTGTCTTCCATTGCCTTAAACCTTTCATTTTGTTGAGAGAAATGAGTATCTACAGTCTCCACTCAAAGTGTTAGGTTACTCACGTGATGTGTAATATCACTCATTTGTTGTGTGAGGCGAGTGTCCATTACACCTATCAGTTGTTTTACATTGTCAAGCTGATCACTCAATTGCNACTCATTTGTTGTGTGAGGCGAGTGTCCATTACACCTATCAGTTGTTTTACATTGTCAAGCTGATCACTCAATTGCTTTACATTGTCAAGCTGATCACTCAATTGTTTTACATTGTCGTCAAGCTGTTCACTCATTTGTTTTACTGTCGAGCNTTTACATTGTCAAGCTGATCACTCAATTGTTTTACATTGTCGTCAAGCTGTTCACTCATTTGTTTTACTGTCGAGCTGTTCACCCATTTGTTGCATGAGGCGGGCTTCCCTTCATTCACCCTGTTGTTTTTTACTATCAAGCTGTTCACCCATTTGTTGCACAAGGCAGGCTTCTGTTCGTTCACCCTGTTGTTTTACACCGTCAAGCTGTTCACTCATTTGTTGGGCGATCTTGTTTAGATGTCTTTGCATAATTTCCATAATCTGTGATACCTCAATCCCAGACGAGCCCTGAATGTGTATATGTGCGCTCTGTTCTGCCAGTGTGCGAGTGATATGAGTGCATTCAAAATTATCTGGCTGTTCTGTCGCCCCTTTAGGTGTGAAAATGGTTGCTGTATTGCTGGTATACCTGCATGTACCATTCATTGCCACAATGTCTGTAAGGATAGACACCGCCTCCGTGTTTAACATTACATACTCATCTACAAATGTACTACGTAAAAAATAAAATGTATATAATGTGATGGGAGATAAGTAGATAGAGTTTTTATGTGTTTGTGATTCATGTTCAAATCTGAGAGAGAGAAGCTTACTTTACCATTTTCTTACCAAGTCGTGCTGTACTGCAATGTTTCTTCCATCTGCTAGCTGTCAGAATAGAGCACGCAATGTTCCCAACAAAACACTTCAAATCATTTACTATTTGTCCAATTAATCAGCAGAGTAAGTTTCATGGCAAAGGTGACTTACCTACACAATTAAATAAATGTTGCATTTACTTAAAATGAAATTATTTATTGAAAGCANTCATGGCAAAGGTGACTTACCTACACAATTAAATAAATGTTGCATTTACTTAAAATGAAATTATTTATTGAAAGCGATTATACTGCAAATTTGTGTTTAAAAGAAAAAGAAACGAAGAAGAATTATTGTTTTGAAAATTTAAATTAATTTCAACTATGCTGGCAATACTGTTAAGGTTAGTGTAGCTGCACCAGNTCATGGCAAAGGTGACTTACCTACACAATTAAATAAATGTTGCATTTACTTAAAATGAAATTATTTATTGAAAGCAATTATACTGCAAATTTGTGTTTAAAAGAAAAAGAAACGAAGGAGAATTATTGTTTTGAAAATTTAAATTAATTTCAACTATGCTGGCAATACTGTTAAGGTTAGTGTAGCTGCACCAGGAGTCTGATTACTTGGAAGTACCACCATTCTTACAACATTTTATTATAAATCAAAATAAATGTAAAATTACGTAAATAAAAGTGCTGCTTCAATTTAAAAAGAACAAAATATCTGTTAAAAAATGCACTAGGGAAAATATGTCACTTACATAACTGAAAACTGTAATATAAAGAAGTTCAAAATTGCTCCAAAACAAAAATTTAATTTTATAAAATCAGGTTTTCTCTTTTCAAAATATTAAAGTCATAATCAGGAGGATCTTTCCTATTTCACTTTCATTAACATTGTTTATTAGGGTTCAGTTTTAAATAGCTCCGGCGTTAGCTGCATTCGGCAGCACTTGGACCACTGGATCATGTTCCGTGTGTAAAATCCAAAAAGAAAATAAAAATGTAGAACAATCAGTTCCAAAGGCTCCTCCGGCCAAAAAAACTTAAGTGGCATCATCTTACTTATTTTTAGGCATCTGCACCTTCCATGACACCTGGTGCTAAGCGGCGCTTCATTCAGAAGTCGACTGGAAACCACTAATAGAGATAAAATCGTACGAGCCTGAGCCCTTTTCTGTAAGTGGCTCGACTCGGCAAATGAAACTTAACTTCTGGGACCATGGCTGACTATTTAAATTATGATGGCGCTGGGGATACAAACAATTTAATAACCGAGCAGTAAAATACGCATCTGCCAAGTTCAAAAGGTCCCACCAGAAGCCCTGACTTCCGGCAACTTCCTTAAACAGCAGCATAAAAAAAACTTCTTCCAGTAAAACCAGAAAAAACTTGTCTTCTATTCCAAATAAATAATTAATAGAAAAATAAAAACTGACAAGAGTTTTTAACAATTTAAATATTATAAAAATAAGTTTAAAACACTAGAATACACTTAAAATTTAATATTTAAAAAAATTTCAATGTCAGTACTAAAGCTTGTCTTGTACACAAAAAATATGTGTAGACAATCTGTTTATTTTACAGTGCTTAAAGTGCTACATGAAAATTGTTAGTATTCCCCACTTCAAAGCATTTGAGTGAACGAAAACTGGACAATACTGGAAAACAATAAATTGAAGTAGAAATATGATTTTCAGAGTCTTATAATACTTACAGAAAATCCATAATTTTAATGCTTTTTTAATATAAAAGTAATTATTACCAAGGTACTAAAATGTCATACACCTTATATTAATTTGAAATATAAACATACGTCATGGTTAATATCATTAAAAATCTGTATAAACATATAATACATTTTAATAAACAAGTGACTTTCACATATTTCCAAAAATCGCATAAATATTGCTCTGCATGGTCTACAGTCATATACCTTGAACCTGTGTTTTTTACTCTCACCAAAATGGAATCTTTATATTACTCTTTATAATATCAGTGACCTGTATGTTCAAAAGAGTTTTAAGATATCATCCTATATATATCAAAAGAGAAACACATAAGCACTTGACATGTGCCGTGTCCCCCTGCCTTAGAATCCGTTCGTCCCACCGCCACTGCACAGCTACAATGTAACTTCTACTCTGGATCACCACGCCCCAATATGCGGATGGCTCCTGAAAATGCCGGAGCCAGTGCAGTATGTGGGAGCACACGGCATGTGGGAACACATGGCATGTGAGAACACACAGCGTCTGGGAAAGCACAGCGTGTGGGAACATATGGCATGTGAGAACACACAGAGTCTGGGAAAGCACAGCGTGTGGGAACACATTCCACTGGCCAGTCATGCCACCATTGCGTTCAAGCAGCTGTCCTGCCTTCATATCACCAAAACGTAACTCTTGGTGATATGAAGGCCAGCCTAACAGTTCAGGCTGGTCTTCTACACTGAAATTCATCCCCAACCACCAGACCGCTGGGAAAACGAACACCACAAAGGGGATTCAGCAGTTCCTGCAGGCTGGTGACCCCTCATGTGCCATCATCATTCTACATCTATGACCTGTGCGTGTGAAGTGCAAGTGTGCCATGTGTACCCCAGCATTTTTCCTCAAATGCTATAAAAACAGGGCCTAAAAAGGAGGTAGTAATATTAAACCCACATTTTATGCACTTCTTTTGCCCACTTGAACTCGTCCAGTGATGTCAAGTTCCTTGTACCAAATTAAATATAACATTTTGCTTCATTACATGTTTTGCGTTTTTCTGTAGTAAATAAATGTGCTTTTTCACCTAAATCATAAAAGACTTGGAGAGACAAAGCCAAAATTAATATTTGTGACTTATTTTTGAATGCTTATTGCCAATTCACATATTTTATCATTGTTGAATTCATTGTGTAATTCTTTTTCAAATTGTCTTCTGTTATTTGTATGTGATTTTAGTGCCTTTCATGTAATTATTTTCATTGTTTAACAATTAATTAGCTTGTTTGCAAAATTTGGCACCAGTGTTAGTCTAATCTGAATACGGGTGTGTAAGGAACTTGTCGTGCTGCAAGCTGCTCGTGGATAATGCAAATTTGTTATACCGATCATGTAATTTGCAATAGTATTAAGCATTCTGAAACCTTTTTCTATCTTTTCTATTACCCAGGAGTAGCACCGTCCCCTCTTTTAGGGTCATGTGCCAGAGCTTCAGTCTCACTTAATTCTTCTAAGAGATCTGAGCTCGTTTTACTGTGTATGCCGGGCAACAAGCCACAACAGTTGTGCTGTGTAAGTGCCTCACAAGAGGGTTAATGTGTGAAATTAAATACGTGAACTGAACAGCGTATTTTCTTAATGAATCATGCTGCTTCACTGCCTTATTGGGTGCTGCACACATTTTTCAGTATGAGGTGGTCCAAAAGGCCACATGTTACTGGTGTCACAGGAGGGCCAATACCATCAATAAGTAGACGCAGCTGGATTGCACCTACAATAATCACCATCAATGTAATAACCTTTATATGAATTTGTGTAGATACATGGGTTATGTCTGTTTTAACATTATGCTAACCATACGTTCAAGTTAAGTTAGCCTGATGATATTATTAATCTTGGGTGGTTCAAACTACATTTATACCCTATTAATGATAATTGTCAAATATGAAAAAGAAAATCTAGTTCCTGTACACTCAGAAAGAAATGGAAACAGAAAATGTTATTAAGAAAAGAATCTCTCAAAATTTAGTTTCAAAGTTTGAATATAAGACACGATCAGCAAGGGATAATGTTTTGACTATCTTCATTTCACAAATGATCTCCATGAATTTCAGGGAAAATAAACATATTTTACATTAATTTTTAGTAACAACCTGAAACATGAATATTAGTATTGTTTCAAAATCATCAAATGCATAACAATGTTCTAAAGATGAGACACAACAGTATTTTCTTTTCTTTTGGTTATGAATATCTCGAATTTGAGTTTCAAAATGTTTAAAACTTACTGATATATTAAAACTTTGCACATAAATAGTAATACATGGTTTTGTATGATACTGCCTGTTATATTAATTTGTTGTATATATGAGATCTATTCAACAATTGTGGTTATAACCAAAGTTTAGTTGTAAATAAATAATTATATACCCAGAAAGTTGAAATATAATTTCTTTTTAAAATACTAGTAATGTTTCTTATAACAAATCATGATTTATAACAAGAAAACATCAAACATTATCACAAATAACTTGTATAATGTAAATACATCTTTAAAATATAAGAAGATTTTAACTGAATTATAATTCACCAGTGTGAGATTTGTATCACATTAAAAATCCATTATCATTAATAAATTTCCTGAACTACAATAAATAAACTAAATGTTTTTATGCTATTTCCCCAAAACAGCACTTCCTAATATTGAACTATGTCAGCAAAATATGCCAAATTACATCACAAATCAGGCTTTCTTGTGTGCATTTTTGTGAAAAACCACTGACTACCCTTCCTTTGGCTATTGTAATATCCCAATATATATGCATTAAAACAAACCAATTGAGTATTTTCTTTCCATAGTATAATAATTGAAGCCATACTGTAATTCTGCATAATGTAGAGAAAGTATGCTTGGGACTGGCAGTACACATACGAAATCCAAAAAATATAAGCAGTCGTCTTTGAAAGTTAGGATAGAGTACACTGTCACACTCCACAATTGCTTCACTACAAATTGGGGAAAATGTTCATTCTGCACTTGCAGCCTTTTCCTTTTAGCTTTCAAAATGAAATCTCAGTTTTCAGTTGGTTTTGCAGATAATTTTAATTTACAGTGAAGAAGAAACTAAATTGCCAAGAATTTCAAGTATTCTTCATCTGTATAATTTTCTGGCCAGTTAACAGAACATTCAATTTACATACATCAAAGACTTCACTGTAGAACATGATTTGTGACATTTGATGTCAGCTTCAAGTATAAATACAAATGCAAATTAATTTTCAATAGTATATTTCAGCAGTCTTTGCAGGCATATTACAGCAAAAATTATGCCATTTGGTGGTATAAGGCTAATGATAGTTACACCTAATGTCTTTACAGTTTCGTCAGTTTCAGCAAAAAGAGCACTGAATGCCTCAAATGCTCCAAGTTCCTCTTTATTTCTCTCTCAAAGCACTAACCGTATTTTTGATGGCATTGAAAGTAGTCTGCCTGTCTAGCTTCTTGTTTTGGAGAAACAAAGTAAGTGGAAGAGATACTGATAAACATCACTGCAGAATGTGACTGTAACAATAGATATTGCCATACTTGGGAAAGTTAACAAAATAATCTTACTGATTAAAGTTAAAGTTAGAGTAAGCAAAAGTTAACTGATTAAAGTTAGATATTAAAATCCATGCAAATTAAATTATTAAAGATTAAGTTAAAACAAAATTAACTGAATAAAGTTAAAAGTTAAAGAAAAAAAATTTTACAGTTCAAATAAAGTCTCAAGAAAGTTTTTTGTCAATTTTTATCCAAAACATAAAAAAATCACAATTTACAGTCCCAGAAAAAAGTTACCACAACTTAGTTCCTGGATGCTGAATTAAAAACCATTTGAAATAAAACTTCTAAAATAAACTCTTATAGCACAACTTAGCACGAAACCAAACCAGTGCAGTGACTACAAAAAAAAATCGTCATTTGCAGCATACCACACGAGGACCATCAACTGTGCAACTGTAATTTTTGCGTAGTGAGAGATTGTATCTATAGATCGCGACGATGGCATCACGCCTACCTCACAATACAGTTGCGTGTTACTAACAATGATCTTCAATTCAGTACATATCAGTGTATCAATCTGTATATTGTGGTGTGCAACTCGTTGGCCGTCAAATACGTTGCATATTCTTTAAGGAGTTTGTCAAGATATTAATGGCATTTTCATATATTTCGTTATCTTCGGCCTCCAGGCAATTGCAAAGTTAACTTACGTTAGTTTTAATTGTTAACCAGATATTTTAACATTTAAAAGTTAATTAGTTTTGAAATTAACTAATAAGTTAAAAATTACACACATTTTTAAAATTAATTTTAATAGTTAATTTTTTTAATTGTTAATCCTAAGTATGGAAATTGCACTGCTGACTGATAGCAGTGCACTGAAAAACTTGGCCCATTATTCCAGTTGCATTTCTGATACTTTGAACAGCAGAAGACTGATACTGAAAACTTAAAGGTATGATTCTAGCAGGGACAACAAAGAAGTATCAATTAGAAATTATTTCCATTCTCAGAACTTTAATGATGTAACTTTCAAAATGTCTTACATTTCACAGAGATAATGGGATGTTTTTTTTCACACAGAAGTAGGTTTGAATGAATCTAACTCTTCAGCTGCATCTAAACCAAACATAACCCTTCCTTCACATAGTAAGTGTTTTTTCCACAAAATAAATACCTATTTAACATGAACTGCAACATAGTTACACAACAATAGTAAAGGTATTATGTCTGCAGTATAAGATAAGGTCAAAATAAAAATACTGCAGAGGTATTTTTAAATTTTACTTCTTTAAATATTAAACCAAAAGGAAATCAAAGAACATTATACGGTGAGAAAGACCTAGCATTAAGTAGATAGTGACAGCTACCTCAATCAAAAGGAAAACATTTTAATGCAGCATAAGAAGTGTTAATAATTTTGTACGAGAATCTCACACACACACGCACACACGCGCACGCGCACACACACACACACACATACATGCGCACACAACATTTTTGGAGGCATATCAAACAATAATGCTACACGCTGCCCTCCCAGGCATGCCAAGTGGTTGTCCCTCCCCAAGATGACATCAGTGTCTGGTGGATGGGAAGGGGGAGCCACCATACATTACACTTATTGTATGGGAGGATGATGTCACTCCTGCCTGCAAGAAGAGTCAACCACTGGTGAGCCATTGCACAAATTTTCTGGTTGTCAACTTTGCTTAACTTGAGATGCAAAAAACTTTCTGGGTCAGGTCATCTCACCAATAAAAGCCACAGAGCAACTCTGTGTTAAAGAATCCTGAATAGCCATTAGTTCAGAGTGTATGATGTGTGTGAGTTGAGAGACAATGGGCAATGGTGCAGTAACCAACGAGTGGTATGTGAGAGCAGTGGATTGCAACTGTCCAGACCACACATTTGCAATTGATGAATCATGACAAGATTTAGTGGCTGTTAATTAATAAAATAACAGTAAATAGGGCTTAAACTACAATTGAGTGCATCATAAAAATTGTCTTCATTGGTAAAAAATATTATTAATAGTAGAAGTTGAAGTTGCATTGTAAACAAAAGCAGTATGTATTTTGTTTAACAATGCAAATAATTAAGTAAATCAAGATTGGTTCTTTTATTTTATTAAGACTTACATCCCTCACGAACCTGGCAATGCCCAGGCATATGTAACATTGCTGTCAGAAGTGGAAAGGAGGCATTTATTTATTAATAAATTTTTTTAATGAGGTTTTACAGCCGGCTATTAATTGGTAAGATAAATTTGTTAAAAAAAAATAATAATAGGCTACAACATTAGGAGTGTTTTGTGTAAACATTGCACCAAAAGCTAACAAGGAAAATGTCTGCTGAAATAGTAGTACTATGAGCATTAATTGAGGGGTTGAATAGCCAAATGAGCACAACTGTAAACAGCTTGAAAGAAGACATAAATAACCAAATTAGTAATGTAAAAGAAAGTGTACGTGAAACTGTAAATACCCAAATAGGTGCTGTAAATAGTCAAATAAGTATTGTTAGTTAATTAGTAGATACAAAAATAGACAATGTTAATGACATTGTAGATGAAAGAACAGAAGGCATAACTGAATTAGTGACTACAAGAATAGTGTGTTGACCCAAAAATGTAGTGTAAACAAAAGAGGGGAAAGTGTCAATAATGAAATGAGTGCATTGAAGAAGAAATGGCAGGAGTTGCTCCAGCAGTAGAGTGGTAAGCATGATGGGACAGGTGAAAAGCATGGGTCCATTATCACTGAGCTGACAGCTGAGAGAAGTGGGGAAAACCTGCAGGTTGTAGCCAAATACAGCACCTCAGACGGTGGCCAGCAGCTCTACAGCAATAGTATCACTCAATCAGGAGTAGGGAACGGTGTTACAACTAAGTCCACCCCCTAGTATGGTTAGACCCCATGGCAGGAGTACCAGCACCAGTTTGAAATAGTCAGCATCTTGAATGGCTGGTCGATGAGCACTGAGCTTACAACCTCATAACTGTACTGAGGGATCTCAACACTATGTATACTGTGAACCCTGTCAAAACAACATTGACTGGAGTATACCACACTTGGAGCTGCATTTCGGTGACAGATACCTGTGACACATCAACCATGCCTGACTACAAAGTCCTATTCAGAGACCAAGGAAGCCACTGCTGGAGACAAGGCAGGACATCGTTTAGGTTATTCATCCTGTCTCTAGTGGGAAGGAGGCACCCAACATCAATGCAGTCGACTTCTTCATGGAAGCCAGGGCCACAGTGGTGTAGTGGTTAGACTACTCGACTCCTAACCTAGGCGAACTGGGTTCAATTCCCAGTGGGGTCGCTCCCAGATTTTCGCATGTGGGGATCATACTGGACGATGCCACTGGTTGGCTGGTTTTCTGGGGGATCTCCCGTTTCCCTTGCTCTTTCATTCTGGAATTGCTCCATACCAAACTCGCTTTACCCTCAATAACTATCCAAATCTCTCCACTCCACTCTCTATGGATGCCACTGCTGATCTTGATATTCATTTAATACACCTGACAGTACCACACAACAGATGCAGGAGGCCCTGGCATTGGAGGTGGAATCTGCAAATGCCCTGGCATATAGTGCAGACAGCTACACTGTGCCATGGCAATTATGGGGACTGCATCTTGAGCAGCATGAAGAAGTTGGAGGCCACTTTGACCAACATAGCTACTAGTATCTGTGCTAGGGAGTTTTTCCCTGCTCCATCAAGTATTGGGAATGATGAGAATGTGGCCAAATAGGACATGTCAGAGCACAGTGCCCCCAATGCAAGCACCAGAGGTAAATACAACCACGAGCATTTCGAGGGGCGAAATGTAAGTTTTAGACATGGAATATAGAAACCAGAGTGAAATAAGAAATTTTTAATTTGATTAATGATGCGAGTTTTTGAAGCATTTTTAGAGATGTTCATACATTAACTTTTCACTGTTTAGTATTCATGCACAACTGATAACAAGTTTTAAGCAATCTGTAACTGTTAGGCACGGCGTCGGGACATGAGTTCAAAGCCCAAAATCGTAAAAAAATATCAATTTTCTTGTGGAATTAGAAAAAAATCTGACTGCATTTCCAAGTGATGGGGGAATGTATATAAAGAGCTGTGATGCATGCTCATACCTTAGTTGATGATCAGATGTTGAGAAGTTAACATCAATTTGGAAGCATTCCCTCATTATACACTGAAGATAAAATGTGAATAAGAACTCCTGCCTTTGACTTCAACGATCATGGAGCCACGACCTGCATCGTCGAGATGAAAGAACCACCTGTATGAAGAGTCCTTTTCGCGTGATGAAGCATTACGACATTGGTGCAGTTTATGCAAGGCAATACATTGAAGGAATGCACCAAAATCAGCAAGGATCTACTGGAAGCCATCAAGTATTACAACCAACACCTGTCACATCGATGGCTACTGAATTCCACATGCGATTATGATGATACAGTTAATGCTAAAGACAGAATGAGTTTAGTAGAGTAAAATCGTGCAAAATATACACTTACAAGACTTTCGCGTTAAACTGATGAACTTCAAAATAAACTGCCGTCAGCTCTAAATACGAATGACTCTAAAATTCCTGCTACAGAGAAAAGTAAATTTAATATAGAATACAAAACAGGAGGTGAAGATGACCATAAAGACAGTATTGATGAAAATTAAGATGGTGATGGTGCTGAAAATGATTTTGATTTTCTTGATGTTCTCCTCTACCACATTTTCTGCAACAAATGACATGATGAAAGCAGAAGATGCTGAGAACACTGGTAACATATTTCCCGAAGACCCTAATGAATTTGAGGAGAGACTTGTAGATTTTATTGACCTCCAAAACTGCTGGGATTTCTCTATTGAAATATTTTCAATCATTGATGAACTGAAGGATCAGGGCTATATTGCATGATGTGATGAACTGCTTTCTTCTGATATTGTAATGTGTGAAAATTAGCATAAAATTTTAAAAATAAAATAATTGTGTTAGTTTTTTTTGTGTCATATCATTTCATCCCTCATAACTTTTAAGTGGTGCTATTAGAACTCAACTATTAAAATACAGAACTACCTTCATAATATTAATGAAGAGACAAGTATAAAATGCATGGATAGTGTACTGCATACAAAAACATTAATGCAGTTGTCAAATACAAATGTGTGTAGGCAGCTGGTGAATGAATGTAGATTCTATACATATGGGTGGGGACCAACCAAAGGATTGATCAGGAGGATTGATCGAAGGATCAAACAAGGGATTGGGATTGATTGAAAGATTGCTGGAAAGATTATGATTATTAATCAAAATATTGGAATATTAATGAAAAGATTGCTGAGAATTCGTGAGGATTGGGGAAGATTGTGATGCTAATTGGTGAAGATTGCGGAGGATTGTGGAGGATTGCAGAGAAGGATTCCTGAGGATTGTTAAGGAATGTGGAGGATTGTAGAGGATTGATCGAAAGATTGTGAAAGATTAATAAGGGTTGCAAAAGATTGATGGAAAAATTGTGAAAGATATAAAGGTTTGCAAAAGATTGATGGAAAGATTAAGAAGGATTGCAAAAGATTTATGGAAAGATTGTGAAAGATTAAAAAGGAAACCCACAAATATCACAAATATCCCTGAAAATCCCAAGAAACTTTGTAAAATAATTCAGAATTAAGGGAAATCACGAAAACCGAAATATAATCCAAAATAACTAACATTTTTACAAGACATTTAAAACTCAAGGGAATTCATGAAAAATTACTGAAAATTTAAGAAACTCCTGAGTATTTGAAAATTTTTCAAGATCTAAACCTAAATATATACATATAAATACTAGACAGTTACAAAAAACTTTAAGTCGACAATATTATCCTTGCAGTCCAAAAACTTTTCACAGGTAACAAGAAAATCTTTGAGGAAAAAAAAACTTAAGAAATCGCCAAAAACCTGACAATCGCAAGAAAAACCTCACAAATCATTAAAAATCTTTGAAAATCACTCAAAAAACCTTGAAAATCAAAAGAAAAAAATCATTGAGAATCACAAATTTTTTTTTCAAAAATGGCAACAAAATTTTAGAAAATTGCTAAAAATGTTTTGAAATAACACAAATCATTAAAAATCATTATAACCTAGGAAACATCACAAAAAATAAGAAAATTATATATATATATATATTTTAGCATAATTGTTGCCCCCTTGCAGAACAGACAATTAAAAGTATCTTCATTTTATGATTATCCTATGCATTTCTCCTGACCAACACAGCGACAATATCTTTGGCTGCTTAAAGGCCAGGTGCAGTCTTCTCCTCCTGTGAAATATAGGTTCTGGCTGGTATGTGTTTCCATAAAAACCCTGTTTCATCAATGTTAAAAATTTGCTTAACTGTATTGTATAAACCTCCTTCAACAATGTACTGCAGTTCCAGGATAGACTCTGGCTGTAACACTGTCTGAACTTGCAGACTCGCCTGTCACTTTGATATTATGGTAGTTGTTGCATTTTTTTAAATCATCAAACCACGTGACTCATAGCACCACACCACATCCATTTTTATGGCAAGATTAAATGATTAACACCTTTTCTTTGCAGCAGGTCCAGCCTGCCACCATAAACTACGCAGCCTATCCCTCACCTTACCACCTCCAAATCATAAAAATATCACAAAACAAAATAATTTTAAAAATGCAACATATAATATTACTGCACCCTCCAACTGCTTGACCACAATACCCTAACCAACACACCCCACCCCTCACTAACCGCCCAACAATAAAAAAATTAAGAAAAAACCCAAAAAAACTAAGTAAATTTTTAAATTCAAGGAACATATAATGTTTACCTCACTCTCCCCTGTCCTCCATCAACTACACCCCCTATCCCTCACCTTACCACCTTCAAATTATTAAAAAAAATAGCAAAAAAAATTATTTAAAAAGTTGAGAAAAAAATTACTCTGATGACTTAGGCCACCACATTGGATGCCAGTGACTTTGACCTTGACCCCAATTACCTTAAAGACAAAAATAAAGAAAAAATTGTAAAAAATAAATATTTATAAAAACAAAAAAAAAATTTTTAATCAAAGAACATATAACATGCCCCTCCATCCACCTGCTCGACCCCAGCATAAACTACACCTCCTACCCTTCACCATCCCACATAGATATCATAAAAAAATGCAGAAAAAAACAAATAATTAAAAAATTAAGGAAAAAATTAAATTGATGACTTTGACCAACATATTGATTCCCAATTACTCACCTTTGTTCAAACCCGCCATCTTAGATGTCGTCTGCTGTAGTTCTCTCGTCATCCACTACAGTGCCCACTAGTGCCAGTAATATTTTTTAGAATTGCTAGTGTGTGACACTGTCATCCACCATTTTGGATGTTGTCCCCACGACCTTTGTTCAAATGCTGCCTGTTAGAGGCGCCATTGTTGCTATCGCTTGGCCGTCATGTTGGTTCTCTCCTCATCTACTAGAGTGCACCACTGTTGTCTGCTATGTTTGTTTATGACAGCTAGATTGTGCCTAATTACTCACTTCTGTTCAACTGCCAATTAGTTTACTAATTATTTCTGCTATGCCATCCTTTGAGGTTTAGTCGCATGCTGTTTACTTGGACTCCTCAAACCACTATCTTGGATTCCATGTTGCTTCTCGATTTAGCCACTAGGCCACCACCTTTCTTTCACGCTCTATCATCCATATTGATTTAGAAGCCTGCTCTCCACACTGCTATCTTGGATTAAACTACATCCACCAACTCAAATTATGTCATATTACCATAACTTTTAATTACCTAAATCTGCAATTTAGTTTGTCTTTTGTGTTTACTAGAAAAATAGCTGGTGGGTTATTATAGCAGGGCCAGTCATATAGAAATTATGTAGGACCTCTCTTCAACATGTACTGCACTGAAGCAGGTCCTGTTAGGTTCTTGCTCCAGGTATCAGAGTCAAATTTCTACCACTTAAACAGCATATTTCCAAGTATGTTGCGTCCAACCTGCTGAGAAGGTATTACAATATTAATCCAATACCTCTGTTACCATATTATTGATTGGGCACATTCAGTGATAGGCCATCACAGCAAATTTTAGGTACTAACATTAAAATAATATATTTTGCCCACATCATTTCATTAATTTTTATTATCATTGCGCACTTACATTACTGACACGTAGTGGCAGATCTGAAAACCAAGGACATCATATTTCCTTTATTAGGATGGCAGGCAGGGTACGACCCCAACAAAAAATGAAATCAGTTTTTTATTAATTGAAAAAAACATATATTTTTACATACTTCAGTCTACAAACATAATCAAAACACAGAATCCCAACAGACTCCATACCATTGATACAGCATCTTTCTAGCAACAGGCTCACTTTTCATGTAATGAACATAAATTGTTTATACGCAGTTCAAGGAAGTCTATGCTAGCAAGCATCCAACCAGAAGCCTTAGCCATATACTCCTCTTCTTCACTACAAAGTTTATTTTTCAAAACCTGCCTCTACAGCCTCTGGGATACCATCAACATTGTACAATGCTTGATTCACACTCTTGAATGCTCTGTGACTGATTCCTTCATCCAAAGGTTAAGGCTTTTTGTAGGTACACTCCAGCCAAATATTATATTTATGGACCCTTCAACTTCTTCTCTTAAATTATTCATTATACTTTGCTTAATGTGGTCCAGGAATGTACATAATCTTTCATGCATACCAAGTTATTTCCAATCACATAATCTTTTAAAGTACCCTTGAATGCTGATTGTTTCAGGTTGAATCCATTCGATGTTGTGTAACCAACTGCTAGTACAGGCCATTTCTTAGCTGCTGAAACTCTGCCTTAACAAATCTTGATATGTCTCTTCAGCTTATCACAATGCTTGAACAGAAGTTTACACTTGACACACTGTTGCATAGCATAGGAAGGGCTCTTCATGCAAGTAGTATTTCATGCTTCCTTGCATATTGGCTGTAGGAAAATATCTTGACACAGTAACAACAATGAAACTTTAACGAAGTCAATGACGGCCTCAATAACGTCGGTCTCGAAGAAGTTGTTGGCTCTGTCTGCGTCATGCCTGAAGAAGTCGATGGTGGCACTGCTGTAGGTGGCCCATCTGAAGAAGTCAATAGCAATGTGACAACCTCAGACGTTGATGGACCTTTAGCTCTACAATATATATTCCAGTTGCTTACATAAGCTGAGGCAAAGTGTCTTCCACGACTTCCACTTTCAAATTAATCTTCCTAAATGGAAACCAGCTCCTTATATACCCCCACACAGGTACCACACCATTTAATGTTCTACCCAACATAACTCAAGTTTACCATGAAACTAAAGAGTTCACCCATTGCAAACACAAACATTCCTACCATCTGTCAACCTAACATAACCGACTGATACCAGACCACCCAGTGTACCAGCCATACCATCTTCTATGACCCAAGAAAAACTCAGCCAATACTAATCAAACATACCAGCCAACACACCAATCATACATACCGTCCATCATACCTTAAGTAAACTAAGCAAATATTGAGTTGAGACCAGCCCATAACCTAACACCCCTTCCATCTACTCTACCAATCAACACCATGTATACCCACCACCCATACCACACACTATAACTAAAGCATACCTCCACCATTCAGTCCTCACAAGCCTCACCAAAAAAGTATCTACTGCCCATTTCTTCTGCTCCACCAGCTGACACCAGAATAATATACTAGCGATCATACCACCCAATAATACTCAAAAATATAACAGCCATACCAAGCAAACATACGGTCCATAACATACAAAGCCATTTCAAACACTGCAAGACAATAAGATTTTCCGATAGCATCCCCCATACAGACTGATACCAGTCAAATACACTGACCGCCCATACTAACCACTTGAGTCAAGTATGCCTTAGCAGTATAGGAATAACCGAAACACACATACTGACCATTCCATTTTAAATACATGGTCAATCTTTAGACAAGTAAACTGGAAACCATACCACCTTTCATACCAACCATCATAACCCAAGAGTACCAAGCATCTAGACAGTTGAGACCCACCTAAAACTTAACACCCATTTGATATGCTCTGCCAAACGATACCAGACAAAATATACTCACCACCCTTACCACCCACTATAACTCAAGTATACCTCAACCATTCAGTCCACACACATGCCTTACCAAAAAATATACCTATTACCCATACCATCTGCTCTACCGGCCAACACCAAAAAATATACTTGGCAACATACTACCCAACGAATCATACAGACTACACCTACTAAAATATAAAAAAATCATAACTCTAACATAATATGTCTATCATAGCATCATTACCAGCAGACACCTACCAAATATGCAAGACATAATACCAACGAAACAATACCAACCATATACTCAGAGCCAATGCCAAACATAGCATCAACAAACCAGCCCTCCATACAATTAACCACACCGAACAAAACATAGCATGTACTATCCCTCCAGCATACCAAACTTCAATACAACCACTTTATCAACCAAAAAACCAGTAAATTATACCAACTATTGTTATAATTTTAAATAAAATACTTAATAACCACGTATATGACAGTTCTTTATTCCAACACACGTCTTCGCACATACGTAGGTACACACACACTGATAACTGCCAGTTTCGCCATCTTGATTACGTCTTATACACTAACGCACTCTGTGGTATGGAAAGAGAAACAACAGAGGCGTATTCTACAATTACAACACTCCCCCTGAATACGACATTGTTATTATAACAAACTCTCACAATACAAATTGGCACAGACTGTTTACTTTTACATACAACACAGATACATATTATGTTCAGTACAAAAACTCAATAGGTAGGTAAATACTTATGAACAGAATTGTTGAATTCCAATTTCTTCTTTGATAATATGAAATCTCTGAAAACTTAAAGGTTTAGTAAAAATATCAGCTAGTTGTTTTTCAGATGGAATATATTTCAAAGATATTAAGTTTTCTTGAACCTTTTCTCGAACAAAATGATAACGGATATCAATATGCTTAGACCTTTTGGTTTGACCAGCAGCCATTTTTACAGCAGACTGGTTATCTTCAAATAAAACTATTGGCCTAGGAACTTCAATATTTATGTCTTTTAAAACATTTATAATCCACACAAGTTCACTACAAGATTCACTAAGAGCTATATACTCTGCTTCAGCAGTTGACAATGAGACAGAATTTTGGCGTCTACTTTGCCAAACAATAGTACATCCATACAATTTAAATAAGTAACCACTGGTAGACTTTCTTGTCTCTTTGTCACCCGCCCAATCAGCATCAGCAAAACCAATGAGAATATTTGAATCAACATTTTTATTATAAACCAAGCTCATACTCATAGTGCCTTTAAGATACCTTAACACTCTTTTCAATGCTGACCATAATTGATTATTAGCCTTTTGTTGATACCTAGATAAAATATTTATGGCTACAACAATATCAGGTCTACTACAAAGACTTAAATACAGTAACCCACCAATTAGACTTCTACAGAGAGATTCATACTTGGCTTCATAATTGCCTTCATACACAAAATTTATGTCTATTGGAGTATTGATAGGTTTACAATCTTGCATTTGAAAATGAATCAATAGATTCAAGATGTAATCAGTTTGATTTATAATTATCTGGTTATCTGTTTGGGTAATTTTCATGCCCAAAAACTTAGAAATAGGACCTAGATCTTTCATTTTAAAAATGGTTTTAACTTTACATTTAAAATTTTCTATCTCCATATCAGACTGTCCAAAAATAAGAATATCATCAACATATATTAAAATATAACTGTTTCCCTTGGTATACAAACACATGTCATTTTGTGATCTTGAAAACCCTTCATCTAGCATGAACTTATTGAATTTTTCAGACCAATACTTAGGGGATTTTTTCAATCCATAAAGAGATTTACATAGTTTCAATACTTTGTTATTACTTTTAGTTTCATAACCCTTAGGAAATTCCATAAAAACTTCCTCCTTAATTTCCCCATGAAGGAAAGCGCTTACTACATCCATTTGATGTATTTTATAACCCAATTGATTAGACACAGATAAAAGAATTCTTAAAGTTTGAATTTTTCCTACAGGTGCATACAAATCTTGAAAATCAAAATTTTCTTTTTGTTCAAAGCCCCGAGCAACTAATCTAGCTTTATAAATACAATTTTCACCATCAAATTTTTTTTTAAATACCCATTTGCTACTGATTACATTTACATTATTTGGTTTTATAACTTCCTTCCATGTTTCATTTTCTTTTAATGAATTCAGCTCAGTATTGATAGCTTCTTTCCATTGAACTGCCTCTTTTGAACTCATTGCATTCTCAAATGTTAATGGTTCTCCAGCGTCACACATAAACAATGCATAATCATCACTATTGTACTTCGGGTTCTGAATACGTCCTCTATCCCTGAGATTATAATGTCTCACCACATCTTCATTTGTCACTCGATTGTCATCAGTTGGCTTTGGACCAGTTTGAATTCCAGTTTCATTGATTGAAACACCATTAGAACTATTGGAGATTTCTTCCTCACAACTCACAGTACCATCACATATGACATGATCACCATTTAAAGTTTCAATTGGACACAAAACTTCTTCAGCTTGATCTTTCAACTCAGGTTTGAAAATGACATCTCTTGAAACTTCTATTTTGTCACCGCACCAAACCCGGTATCCTTTCACATCTTCACCATATCCAACAAAAATACATTTTTTGCTCTTGCTATCCCATTTTCTTCTCTTTTGTTTTGGAATGTGCACATAAACATCACAGCCAAAAGGGTGAAATTTATGAAGATCAATATTCATATCTTTGTTGAACCAAATTTCTGCAGGAGTTTTGTTATCATCTGTTAACGTTGTATTATTCAATGTGTAAGCCATGTAATGGACAGCTTCAGCCCAAAACTTTTTCTCTAGATTTTTTGCTTGTAAAATAGTTCTTGCACCTTCTACCAATGTTCTCATCTCTCTTTCAGCTTTACCGTTTTGTTCAGGTGTGTATGGGCAAGTCTTTTGATGAATAATGCCCATTGATTTGGTCACAGCTTGGACATCTTGATTTACTTCTTCAAGTCCATTATCACTTCTCAGTATTTTTACAGTTTTTCTTGTAATATTTTCAAATTTGTTTAGAAATTCAATTATTTTAACTTTTGCTTCCATTTTTGATTTCATAAAATAAACTGTTCTGTATTTTGAGTAATCATCTTTCAACAATAGAAAATATTTTGAACCACCAATTGACGTTTGTTCCATCGGTCCACAAACATCAACATGAACAATGTCTCCAATGTTCTCAGCCCTTGTCAAACTAGATTTGAATGGTAACCTTGAATGTTTACCAAGTTTGCAAGCATCACAGAAGAAATTATCTTCTTTATACTTTATCTTGCTACGGTTCAGTATACGTTTCACATAGGATACATTTTGATGTCCTAGTATACAGTGCCATTGGTAAAGTGTAAAATTTTCTACACAAGTATTAGCAACATTACTCACGTGTCTAAACTTCAAATGAAATAATTTGTCTTGTTTTTCACCAACTGCTTGGCATTGTCCATTCAACAGAAAATAGCAGGCATTTTTATCTGCTTGATACACATATCCTTTTTCAAGAGCAACAACAGTAGAGAACAAATTAAATTTCAATTTGGGGACATACAGTACATTTGAAATTGAAGTATTAATCCAGTCTTCACCATCAAATGTCTGGCCTTTGATCTCTCCAATCCCAGCAACCAATAGCTCTGAACCATCACCAACTTGCACATGATTGGTTCCCGTCACTTGTAAATTATGAAATAAGTGTTTGTCTTTACACATGTGTGCTGTGGCTCCACTGTCAATTATCCATTCAATGACATTTGAGTCATTTTCATGTACAACAAAGGCATTTTCTTGGTTTTCATTTTTTTTGGATTTTGCAAACCAACAATCCTTTTGCACATGCCCTTTCCGTTTGCAAAATGAACATGTTAGCACATTTACTGACACTTTATCTTCACTTTTGTTTTTATCAAACTTGTTGAACTTATTTGGACCTTGTTTTTGATAACAATCCCTTTTCATGTGTCCAGATTTTCCACATTTAAAACATTCAACATTTGCCTTATTCCTATTAAAAGCCTTTTGCTTGACATAATAAGCCACCGACGAACCAGAATTATTTGACTGATAAACAGGGTCCCTTTCCCTCATTCTCATTTCAACTACACATAGCCTTTCTTGCAACAGTTTGAGAGTCCTATTTTCCTTAGGAACACTTTCCCAGGCGTTAATAAACTCAGAATATTCAGTTGGTAAAGTATTCAAAACTCTGTTAAGAAAAAGAGAATCAGGTAATTTGACTTTATCTTCCCTCCATGTTTCATCTTGAAGTTCCGACCACAGCTTTTCAAGTTTCGCAACGTGTTTGGCTACGTCATCTGAAGGGTCCTTTTCTTTGATACTAAAGAATTGATTGAACAGACGGTCCTGCCTCTGCTCAGTCCTCTGTTCGTAAATACTGTGTAATTTGTCCCACATTTCCTTAGAGCTCTTACACATATTAATTAATTGACGAACCTGACTGGTTACTGATGTGACTATGATGTTTTGCGCCATGAATTCCACCTTGTCAAGCACTGCAGCTTGCTTCTTGTATTCTTTTGTAGCCTTTTCGTCCGTTTCATTCGGTTTTTGCGGATAACCTAACGTATCTTCTACTGCGCCCATTGCTCCATTTACCTGAAGCTGGATTCTGACTTGGAACTTCCAATCAACCCAATTGGATTGCCCCTCAAGTTTGTCGATCGTAATCCTTGAGGTTTCCATCGTAAAAAAAAATTGAAAAAACGGTTACCGCACTTATGGAATTCTGTGTAACCGTCACTAGACGCAAAACTCACTTTTCCAAACTGTCACATACACTTTTCAATCTGCCTAGCGTATCTGGGCCCATAACCTGTTATAATTTTAAATAAAAAACTTAATAACCACGTATATGACAGTTCTTTATTCCAACACACGTCTTCGCACATACGTAGGTACACACACACTGATAACTGCCAGTTTCGCCATCTTGATTACGTCTTATACACTAACGCACTCTGCGGTATGGAAAGAGAAACAACAGAGGCGTATTCTACAATTACAACAACTATCCATATCAATAACTGCAATGACAAAACCTACCAGGTATCATACCTCCTGCACACCAAATAATTATATAAATAACCGCAGCAACACTAGATTACGAACATGCAATCTGGATACATCTGCCAACCACAGCAACCACCATACCAGCCATGTCTTTATGAACAAAGCATATACATTAATACCAAAAACTAAATATATATTCTATTCTAACCCAAGCATACCTCAGTCATGCTATTAAAGATACAGGCCATATCAAACACAGACCTCAGTTATACTGACCATTCATAACAGTCAAATATATTAACTAGTGTATCGAATGCCATTTCATCTAACTTCACAGGTTAGATATATAAACAAGCCATACCATATCAATGGTGTTAGGTAAAAAGGGCCTTATAAACATTTTCTTTTTTTGCAAAATTGAGTTACATACATCAATATCTTTAATAAACAGGCACGAAACGTACTGTGAAAAGGGTATTAGCATTTCCAAATGGTATTCAAGATAATGGTGCATAAAAGAGCCTTACCAATAGTTGTGAGGAAATCCGTGAGCTGTAGAAAGGGCCCTATAACATTTTAACATGAGGTTCCTGAAGTCCATTTACTCGTACTGTTAGTACAACCACACACTCTTCAAGTAACGGTTACACTTTGTAAGACTGCCATATTCATCAAGTATTAAAACCACTGTGAAGTACATGTATTTTATATAAAAGTAGGTGACCATAATGTAATAGTTTGTGTGTATCAACAAGGTGATGGTCAATAAAAGTTGCTTGAATGAAGTCGCAACATGCACTCTCTTATTAACTCTTTCCTCTATGGTCTAGATGTGTGATCATCATTTTGTTTGTAACCGAGCTGAGAAACAGTTGGTAGAGTAAACAGTTGTTTGAGAATGATTTGTTATGTGTATAGCAAGCAACAATGTCTCGGAGTTTAAATATGTAGTTATGTGAACGTGAATGTACAGGTAATGCAGAAAACGAATAGCGATGGCAACAATTGTACAGTACATTCAACTGATGCACATAATGCTGTAGACAAGCAACATAACCTTGATGAAAGCAAAAACTCTATTCTTGGTGAAACGGAAAACTCTAGCTTAAAGAATGCATGAGTGTAAATAATACTGACATTATGGAAACTGGTGATATCATAAACATTGGACATGTAAATAGTATGGAGTCAAGTGACCGGATATCTTGCAATACACAATCTGAGTGTGAAAATGATCGTGATACAGTAGGGAATAAGAGATATGAGAGTGTAAATGTTCAAAAAAATTTAGTTGCTATAAGACCTCTTGCGAACTGCTCCAGCAGCGACAGTGAATCAGTAGACGATCCACATTTTATGGTACACGAACATTTATCTGGAAAGAGAGAAAATGGAGAAGGGGCCGGACAGGCTGTAGAAGATGGTGTGGTTGGACAAAATGGAAGAAAACGGAGGAAAATGATATGTAATAGAATAGAGAAAAATAAACAAAAAGATTGTGGTAAGATGTACACTGGATTTAAGGGGAAAAGAAAATCAGCAAAATAGTGCCACCAAACCCATGCATAGGTGAGCATTGCCCCAACACTTGTGCGACGATTACAGAAGATGAAATGGAATCACTGAAGAATGAACACTGGTCTATAGGCCTAATAAAAAAACTGTTTGAGAAAAATTAAATGAAACTGATGAAGAAAATGCAGTGTGTAAATAGATCAGCATTTCATTGCTTCACATATTTTACACTATCCTGTTATCACAATGACTGTGCTAGAATGATAACCTTTTCTTAGTCACAAGTTACAAAATAAATTACAATTATGATAACTGAAACCCTGCATATTCATTTACTTGAGTTAAATGACTAATCTGAAACTGTAAAAATGGCATTTTCAAACATTTATTTTGGGCCGATCAACATTTCAAACCATAAAAAGGGCCTTATCAAGAAATGCTTAAATATTTCTGTACTTTATACTAGTACTGCCATTTTTATGCATTTCATAGCTATATTGCATATTTTGCAATATTGTATTAATTGTTAGTGTAACAATTACTGACAAAACAATGCATAGTGTAGTTTTCATAACATTTTTATTGTCTACTGACAAACCAAGGTAATGTTATTAAGGCACTTTTTACAAAACACCATTGATATGTCCAACTAAACAAATATTCAAATCACAAATTCCAACAAAGCTATCATGAAATCCATACCATCAATTTAACCATATCAACATATTATACCAACCATACCAGCCAAGCATTCTGGATCTCTCACACTAACTAAACATTTCATAGAACAATTACACTCATATAAATTAATCATGCCAATGAGCCATTCTGTCCACACCATTGGAGCTGATCTCTTGTCATACCACCAAACCAACCAAACATGTGATCAGGTCATACCATATCAACTGACACGACCAAGGTTATAGGGCCTATGCTGAGATGATATTTGATAGATGGAATGTTTATAAGGGCGGCAGTAGCTCAGTGTTGCCTCGGAGCGACACCAGACTCTCTCAGGGGTGTTAGGGAATGACTTACCCAGCCCTATAACTTGCGTCTCATTCACGGTGGTGAACGGAACTGTTGGCTACTCCATACGCCCTGCGATTATTATACCGTCAGACAATTAACACTTGAATACATAAACACTTGAAGACATACACTTTCCCGGAGGAGGCCGGGTCCTAGAATGACCGTTGAAGTAGTCAGGTCGTGAAATGACTGAGACAAGTCATGTGTTTTGTATAGGCAAAAGTTTTAATATACTAATTTCTCCATACAGAAATGTTTATGCTCCACGTCACTTAAGCGGACATCGTGCACAAAGCTCCGCCGTTGAGCTAACGACTATCTGCCATCAAGGGCTGAAACTAATAAAACTCTCTGGTCCGAGTCGTAAGAGTGGTGGGCACGACTCGAGGCTAGAAATGAGAAGGTTTAAGTAATTAATGAACTATTGCAAGCTAAATCAGTTAAACAAAAGTTGAAATGCCCCTAGCAGCATGACGCCGACCTCACCTGTAAGATCGCTGAGGAAGACTTTACGATCGGGTGGCGCATAAAACGTGGAGCATAAATAATGTGGCACTTCAAACTTATAACAAAGACACAACTGACATATTACATCCTACAAAATACAGTGAAATCCCTCTTTTTATTTATGGAAGTGCCTATGCACCAGATGAAAGCACTCAAAACTGTACGGAAATTAAAAAATATGTTTGTAAGAGTTTTTATGGTTCCAGAAATTATGTTCTTTTATTTGTAGCACATCTTGCCTATTGCTGTTGATTGATCACTTGGTTTTTGCTTTAATTGAATTTAATGTTTGGCTGCCAGACTTGCCCGAAGGGGCGGCCTGATGGCGTCAAAGGGGCAGCCGGAACCCAACTACCTGTGATCTTAATGCACTATTTATATCAGATTTTTAGTTCTTCTGAATTTCACTTTCACACGTTGTAACACGCCACATTAATTAATAGGTGAATTGTGCACCTACTTTCTTTATTAATTTTCACGTCTCCAGAAAGTAACGTGCAATGGCTGCAATTGTTCACTACGTGTTTTTGAGACTAATATCTCACTTTACATGAAACAACCAATGTCCGGTACATAATTATACATGTAGTATTTTATTCTACAAGGAACCTATTTATTGATGTCCCCATTTACACTGTGCCCTGGTGAAATACGTCATGCTGGTGGAAATGCAAAGTTTTGATACCGTTTCCAGTTTCCTTCATTAGCGCATGGGTTATAACGGGTTACAATGGATGATGATGCCAAACGTGCATTCAGGTTGCTTGAATGTTTATAACACATGGTTGATGTATTTGATGTGCACACGAGCTCATATTTGTAGTGCACAGTACCTGCTTGTTGTAACGAGGTGCAAAACGAGCTTAGGCGGAAGAAAGGGTCACATCACAACATAACAGATATACCTACCATGCAATCAAACTAGCTGTATATCAACCATATATTCAATCAGAAAGTTTTAAAAACATTGTAAATAACCCTACCATCGAACCAAAAACACCATCATTTAATTCTGATGGAACACTCCCAACAAGTAGTAACAACTATACAAGCAAAACCAACTATATAATCAAGTCATATCATTAGGTCATGCCATCGAGATGTACCAGCCATAAAAGGAACCCATCCATACAGACAAGTCATACCAATCATTCTAGTTAGCTGTGCTGACACTATATGAGCAGAACATTTCAAGAGATTGCCAAGGAGACATACACCCAGAGACCATGCCAACAAATGGCATATAAACATGCTACTCAGCTCTGCCAACCAAACATTTCAACAAACCATTCTGTCCATAACAACAACCACAAAGATAGGGTGTAGAGCAGCACCCTTGAGGTGCTCATTGCAGTGCTTGCAGTGCTAACTGTGGTGTGTGCAGTGCTAAATGCAGTACATGTGGTGCTAATTGCAGTGCTAAATGCAGTGCATGTGGAATCTAACTGTGATGCATGAGGATGTGATTGCACTAGCATAGAATCAATGCTATAAATTTTAGAATCTCACTTTAAAATATCACTCCAAGAAAACTGACAGCGACAAGGTTATGAGTTGTCTCACATGTGAACAAAATTTCAGTTATCTTATACTTCAGCAAAATGCAAAAAACCTTATCAATTAAAAATAATTTATTAAGTTTCTGCAGCTTAAGACAATGTTTCATTTACTGTACAGAGGGCCATTGCTCATAAGAATATAATTTTAATTATATATGACAACCAGCATTCCCACCAACCACAATTAATACAGTATTATCCAACCATATGGCCATATATTTCAACCATCACACAATATACACAGTCATAATAGAACCTCTATCAAATAACAAACCAAGCAGCTGTACCTATGAAATATTCCGATAAAATATTCTATCACGTGTAACCTCGACTACATGAACCTATCATAACATCAATAGTTACCATTAGTTCATGCCATTAGAAGAGAACCAGCAATACAAAAAAGAGCACATATCAATACGTCATATCAACAAGTCATACCAGCCATACCACCAGATCAACAGTGGTGAATCCACAGTGCTGCCTTCACACAGTACAGACACCTCACAGGTCTGTTTAACTATAATTTAGGTAAGTTTGCCACTTATAACAAACAATTTAACCCAATTCAAACAAAATTTGTATGTTAACAGTATGTATTAGAAGCATCATATACAGACCCTATTTAGTTTGGCAATTTTGTACGATAGCATTAAATAAGAAAATAAAGTTTTTTTATGTAATATCTCAGGGACCAATAAACCAATTTCCACAAAATTCTTTACACAAATAGTGCTAAGGTAGGGCATGTAAACTTTACATGTGGCTCGGTCACTTATTTTCACAATGACGACTCTGTAAATATTTCAGGTTAGTAAACCTATAACTTGAAACATTAAGACTGTTTGAATCTGAAGCTGATACTACAAATCTGACATCCGTGATACAGTTGATTTCACACTCGCTCATGGTACAAGGTTTTCTGGGTTCGAGTCCCAGGTAAGGCACGTGTGTATTTGTTATTGTCTCACTATTGTTGCATATTTTTCTGGTTTCATGCCTAATGATATTGCTTTGAAAGAGATGTCAAGTCCTACCTGCCAACTCAGCTTTTAAGAACTTATTTAAAAATTAATTGTACCCATGTTGAGGAAAGTAGGCTCATTAGTTATATCAGTAACTTCTTGTTAATCTTCATTTTTGGTAGTATTTTGCTATTAAAAGGATTGGCCTGTATTACAGCAGCCTGTTTTCTTTCTGTGAGTAACAAAACTACTGACAAATGAAATCAAAATGTTACATTTAAAAACAATATGTTCATACCATTTTTTCTGTTGTGAAAATCTTGTGAATACCGTTTAAGTTATCTAAAAAAAGTGAGAATACCAGGGATCAATACATTTCCTATGTCAAAAGAGTACCAACTAAATAAATTTGTGACTAGGATATTGTACCTAATGTACTGTGTAAAGTGGCATTTAGTTTCCTGCATGCTATAGAGCCAGTATACCCATGAAATGTTGCATGTGGGTGGAAAAATGCTGGGGACTGCTTATAAATTTTAGAATGACCAATTTAACATCGCACCTATTAAAATTTTATTAAATTACACAAATTAATTAGTTTTAACATCAAACCGGAAATAAGAACAAAATGAAATATAAATACTGCATTAATGAAAAAAAAAAAAAAAATAACTACAACAGCTAATTCGCAATTCATTAAAAAGAAAAAAATCCAGCTCTAACTTCAGTTGAAGAATAAAGCAATGGTGAATGAGGATCAGGAACTGCTATATCATTCGTTACTCTAGAAACTTTTCAAGTTAACTTCATGCTAACGTGGCCGTGGTTTCAGGAGTTGGATTATGTAGCAAATGCCGCAGGTTGTGAAACCGTATCATATGTATAGAAAGTTGAGGTAGAAAAATTTTAGATAAGTATTTACCCACCAGGGTGTTGTATACTCAGCAGCAGTACGAAAAGTCTCGAGGTCTATGGCTTGTGTGGCCGCTCCTGGACACAACTGATGTATAACGATGTCTTGACCAAACATCCAAACTTAACTTGAGAGAGTGTGCCACCTCAAACACCAACTAGGTGTATTTGTTTCAGGGCATTCCACACGCCCTTAAAGGAGCTTGAATTTCTAGCAGAAGTCATGTTATATTGATCAGATAGGAAAAGGGTGCAATCATCCCTACATGACTGTAAAGTGGCTAAAGTTCATAAATGAATACAAACATGAATAACATGCACACATGAATTGCATTGCGTAAATATTACAATGTGCATTAAACGCTAAAGCGGGTCCGGCACTTTGGCCTGCCGGCACCCAGTACAAAAACAAAATTGACACACTGCGAACAAAGACAAATCTCGGGGCCGATACAACGCTGCTATCCCCTTGACACCCAAATCAGGGCCGACACCCATGGCGACAGCCCTAGCTGAGGTAGCTAGTGTTGGCATGAAAAATCTCGCACATAAAACCATTCGGACGGGGTCGAAATAGAGAAAATGTCTCCCAAGTTTCGCCATGCTGAACTGACTGTGTGTCCAATATTGGAATGTAAAGTTTGCCACACTCAGAATGAATTTTGTTGCAAGAAAGTATGCGTAGAGTCTTGCTTACTACTAGACATGATCGCCCACTTTAAATATAATCTTATGCTTACAGTATTGTGAGATGAACTGCTGTTTTGCTCTCGTTGAAATTGTGCTCTTTTCCCTACAATTTTCGTTGTTCGTTTCTGACATCACTCAATGAAATCAGGCGTTACTGTCAGGTGAATACCTTTCGCATGTGTAATCAACGAATATATTGTAGGATTTGTCTGCAGTTTTAAATGAATGGAATAAAAATTATATGCAAAAAAGTGAATATTGCATTATAACATTTGTATATGCATAAAATGCATCATACAAATTTTACTTAAAGCTGCATTCCATATAACCAGGACTCCCTCTAACAGTTCCTTGCATATCTCCCAAGTGGAATGCATCCATACTCGCACTCGCTCTCCCGAGAAACCGGTGGTGGTTGTTTGCAGATGCATTGTTCAATTAAAACAATTAGCATGATTATTTTAAATTGTGATCTGTTTTTCAGTTAGTTATGATGTGAGAGCAGATGTTAGTACTTATAATAAGAGTTGTGACGTTTCAGAATTTGGCAACGTGCCCACTTTGTTGCAAACAGGTGGGATGTACACGTATAACAGATTCACTGAATGTATATATTCATCTGTATACATCACATGATCATTCGGCAATGTGTTCACAGACGAACAACTACACAGTCTAAGTAAACAAACAACATACCGATATCACACAGAGAGCATGCATCCACAGCACTCACTATATGCTCTTGTGCACCTGCACTCTTTTATATAAACGGCACTTTCACATGTCACTTCTGAATATAAGTGGGCGAGTGTGGATGTTTTTACAATTTTACAATTTGGAACTTCCAAATGGCAAACTGTTGGTTGTCTGTAAAAGTATAATAAATATAGGTGCATTGTGAGACTAAAATAGGACCATTTACTAGTATAAACAAGACAAAAAGCAATGAGAAAACTGTGAGAAAACTTTTGTTACTTTTAACATTTTTTTATATATTTAAGACAAACAAATACACCAAAGCCTGGTAGGCAACTTACATTGTCTATAAATACCTGAAGTGGTACCGTCATAGTTTTTCCCCATCACAACACAAGCAGGGTTGCGGGTTCAATTCAAAAACCATTTCACTTTCTTTTTTTTTTGGTGCTACAATTTTTACGGAGATCTTTGAACGGATGTTAACAAAAATAACAGTATCTTACATTAAAGCAGTAAAATACAAAATGTATTTAACTTGCAAGCCACACAAAAATTCTGTATTTACTTAATACCGTTTTTCCCGTATACATGTTGAGAGATAAGCAGCTCAATGTTAACGCCTGACAACAAAAAACATCAGTGTATAACATAGTGACAATGTTTACATCCAAAGACTAACATTTTACTCAAATAATTTTCTTAAATTTTGTTGATTGGATACTATATTACTTTTGTTCTAAGAAAAATAAAATGTTTCCTTAGTTCAGCTTTAAAAATGTTGGTCGTTTATTTGTTACCAGAAATAAATTTAAAAAATCTGTAACTGAATTTAAAAATAATATATTTCAGCAAAATAAATAAATGCCTATTACTATTTCCTTCACAGTTTAAAAACACTGCAGTGAATAGGCTTAATCATACCCATAACATTATGTCAGTTCACCTTGACCATTACTATAGCAACAACGCTTGGGTATCGTCATTATACCGTGTAACCTGTTGTAGAGTAGGAGTTTCGTGTGGAATAGAATGAATGTGTTTTGTTATTTTCTGTACTATGACCAACTAAAGTGTAGATAGCACTCTGAAATACAAATCACACTGCTGTGCTGCTGCAATTCACAAATCCATTACAATGTTTTAAACAGACAATGTTACATCTGTTCACAGTACACTGTCATGGCCGCCCGCGCCACAAGTTGAAGAAGTAGCTCACATGGCAACCAGTACCGTGTGCAGCAGAACTGGTAACGGATCCTGTAAGTCACCACGTTATATAGCCCTTCATGGAGCTCTCAAAAAACCTATTTTGGAAAAGCTGAGTAAATATTTTTGTGTGTGTGTGTGGTGGGCTCATATGGTTTCATTGAGGAAGCAACGCTATCTATTAGTGAGTGAAGAAGTGTTTTATTTCCGTCAGATATCGGTGATGTTAGCGCCTGGTTAGAGAGTCTTGCAAAGGTAGTCGTGAAAGTGCTGCTCTCTTGTTTTTAAAAAAGGAACTTTGCCTTGTGTGCATGAACATTCACATATATGACACAAATACAGTTTCTTTTCGCTTAGCAACATTCTGAAAAATCCTGATAGGACCCCTTTCAAAATAGGATACTATTCAGGATGTTTAAAACTCATGAACTTGTGGAAAACTACAATGCTGATAGAGCCCCTTTCAGTCTTTCCTCACAGTTATAACCTTCAGAAAAATTCTGATATGTATCCTATTAGTTTGGGATACTATTCCAGTCTCTCTTAACAAAGTGTAAAATTTAAGAATCCTGAAAGGGCTCAAATTAGTATTTTCTGCCATGTATATTTTATTACAAAATCCTGATAGGACCCCTTTCCAAATAAGATACTATTCATTATTTTATTATGCCCTTACTGCTGGTAGAATATCCTGAAAGGCACTCTTTCCAGCTCTATGACTGAAACGAGTTGTGAGAAATATCTGGATAGGGCCCATTTCAGGATAGGATAGGATATACTATTCAGGTTTTAAAAGTCTATAAATTAGCCCATTCCTAAGAATCCTTAAAGGATTTGGTTAAAACTCTGCAACCACAAAAAGTCCTGATAGAACACCTATCAGGAAAGGATACTTTTCCAGATTAATTTTGCCCAAAAATAAGGAAGAGTGCGAAATCTGAAAAGGGGCGCTATCAGGATCTTGCCAAGTATGCACACTTGTTAGAAATTCGGAAAGGGGCCCTTTCAGATAGGATACTTTTCAGTCGCCCCTGTAAATTTAACCCAGTTGAAGGTAACTTATTAAGATTTGATATTTTAGAATTTAGGATGTTCTTATTAGTAATATCCACTTTCTTTTAGGAAGTTGAAGGGAATTTGAGAGTTTAATCGCCTTGTTAGTAGTTTGTTGAGTTTATGACCTTACTATTATAGAGGAATTTCATTTTGTTTTATAGAGGAATTTCATTTTGTTTTATCATAATTTTGCCAGTTGTGCTCTTTCAGGATGGCAGTCAGTTTCCCTTGCTTGTTCATCTTCCTGGCAGTCACCATCTTTATGTGTTCATCCATCATAATAACTCCACTCAATTCTGGTGTTGTATTTGAGAAGAGGAAAACTTGTTGTTTTCAGATCATTTATACTCTGCGGTTTTAGATTTTAATGTTCTCGAACTGAAAGATTAATGTTTCACATTGGAAAACATGCTCCAGACTGTCGTTTCAGTTCATGATAAAAAAAAAAAAAACATTCCTTTATGAATACATCATTTGACAAAAATTTCGATCTGGCAGTGCAACAACCTCAGCGAAATCTTTTGAGCAAGGCAAGACTAAAGAAACACTTTAATTTCTTTACTACATTCAGCCACTCCGCATCAAAAAAGGGGAATCCTGGACTTTGGTGGTAAAATTCTAAAAACTATTTTTGGGACTCTTAATGATGATTTGGAACTATTAGAAAAACATCTTAACTAGCTCTCTGATATACAAGATGACATGTCCAATTTGGCAAATCGTATCATGCTTGTTAAGGACCTTGAGGATTGCATGGTCAATAATACAAAATATGTTCAACGATTGCCTGCAAACTATTTGGACTTGTATAAACTTTGGCATTCTAACCTAATCAATACATTCAAGAAGTTTGGGAAAGTATGATCGCAGTTAACATTGACTTGAATGCTATGTTGCTCTGCATTAGAGAAGCACTGGCTAATACCAGAATTGATTTGTCTAACTTTATGAAAGCTATTGAAACCAGTGTACATAGAAAATTGAGCTCTACCTCGTTAACTCCCGAAGCATTTATTGTCATTCTGAACAAAATTCAACATCTGATAACATTGCCATTATACATGCTATTTCCAATTCCTCCTGAAAATCTTAATTTATTTTATGGCTTAAGTACTGTGTAAGCTGATGTTTACAGCGTTTCTCTGTAAATTGTCAATGTTCCATTCTAATAAGGATGGTTTCTTTGAGCATTATCACATTTTTCCATTCCCATTTTTGGTACCCAAATTTAATAGATCGTTATTGTTGAGCGTAAGTGAATATTTAATTATCAGTGTTGACAGAAAACTTTTTGCTCCTATTAACGCAAATTCTTTGACTGGATGGAAAACTCTTGGAATCACACTATGTCCTAACACTTTTCCCTTCTTTGATGCACATGTTAACTACTGTGAAATAAACTTATTTAATAGGCAAAAACTGTTAACATCCCTTTTTTTTACGGAAAACTAATTCTGTATGGATATTTGCTACAAACAACTTCTGTTGAAGTTACCAGATTGTGCAGAAACACCATTGAAGCCTTTTTTCTCTTTACCATAATCCTAACTGGAAGTGGATTTGCCAGTAATACTTCTCATTGTGATATCATAGGTCCTTCATTCAGAACCTTTGGTTCAGTAAATTCTGCTGTACATTTCAATACCTGTCATTCACATAGCTAAACTTAACCAGAATATCAGTTTATTACATTTCTCATCTTTGCCGAATATTTCACCAAACAATTCACTGATCAAAGAACTTGATGTCATCCTTGCGAATAAAAAACATAGCACTGATTTCCTTGACGTCCATCTCCCCCATCCTCACCAAACTAAACCAGAATACTTTGGAATGGGCAAAATTTCCTTATCTTGTATTGTTGTTATCATAGGTATTGTTAAGTGTTTGTCTTTATGCTAAATTTCGTTTTTGTACTAAACAATATATTCCACAAACAGTCACCTCACCTGGTTTGCCACAAAGTCTAGTTATGGTACTTCTCATCCCTGCATCTGCAGAAACTATTTGTTGAATTTTCACTAGCTCTTGGTATACAGTGGAACCATGTTACTGCGAGTATGACCTATAGCGTCACGTCCACTACTGCGATAGTTTTTAAATGCACCATAATTTTCCCTATCATTTGAAAGGTACTTAATTTCGTTTATAACGCAAATCTGTTAATGAAGCCTTTCATTATAGCGATAGGAACAGTTGTAAACTCGTATTTTTAAAATGTTTAAACACATTGTATCACAAGTAACATTCAACCACTTGCCATGCCCGAGTCAGCCTTTGTTAGTCTGTGGCGACACTCGCGTCGGTGGAGCTTGAGAAGGGTGTTGTTTTGAAGGATAGCAATGAGGGTATGATAGTTGAGGGGAGAGGTACGAATGGGAGTAGAACTATATGAGACCAAAAAAAGGGGGATAGTCGTTAAAAGGGTGGGCAGCCGGCTTCCTTTTTTTTTTTTTTTGCTGTACCGGTTTTTTTGCCGTGCTAGAATGTCAACCCTAAAAAAAATGTTGTGTCGTCTCTTCCCTTCTCTACCTTAGAGGTTGGCTATCCTGTGTCATACACGGAAACAAAGAAGGCTTGGAGGAATTTATCGACCGGCAACCAGAATGAGAAAGGGAGAGGGCAAGGGACGAGAGACGGGAGGAGAAAGAGTATAACCCAGAGGGGCGGAGATAGGTGTAATTTGGTAAGGGAGGGAGAGGGAAGTAGGGAGGGAAGTTTTCAGTGATCTCCAGGCTTGTGTGTGTGTCAAAGAGAGACAATGAGAGAAGACGCGCGCTGATTGGTAGGCAAATAACTCCCTCCCGTCGCCTCACAAATTTGGGTGAGGGGAAGAAGAATGGAGGAGGAAGCAACGTCACGCGCATCTGCTGGTCATTACATAATGCCGCTGTCAGGCGTAGATTTTTTGTACTAACTTATTACTGCATACGTGTAGTTTATGGCATTCTTTAAACACATAATCTACAAGGGCAAATACAATTAAAAAAATTATGGGTCACGATAAATTTTGTTATAATGATAACTCGCTATAGCGATAATTTATTTTGCCATTGTCGACTAACGTTATAACGCAGTTCCACTGTATGTATATTTTTTTGTAAGTTTTAGTTGTTTGAGTTAATGTTATCTCGTTGCTGTCACCAACAGCCAATTGCCATTTGGGTTCTGCTTTGGTGGGAGGAGTGTGAGCCATTTTAGCCACATGTTAGGGTAAAAATAATTATCCCTCTTTTATGGTGTTAAATTTTCTTGTTTATTAGTATAGTGTTTGTAGAGCTTGCCAGTCCACTCTCCTTCTCTTATTTATATAACAAAATGACTGTCATACAAGACCACTCTAATTTTATTCCAGAATATATTTATATAACGTGTTTTGGAAATGTGACCAAACTGTGCCAGGTGATTGCTGATGTATAAAGAAGAAATTTGAAATATGACACCCATGGTCCATCTCAAATAATAAGGGCTGTAAAAAGCCCTTAAAGGTGGAGTCAAAAAAGCATATTATGTGCGATATTATGAAAAGTACTTGCATTAGAGGAACAACATTTAATATATATAAATTGATTAAACCAAGATCTTGGATAAAATGAATGTATGGTACGTCATACTCACCCCCATTATGTAAAAAAATAACTTTTCACCCTGTTATTGCATACAACTTTATTACCTTGAGGTAAAATTGATGTGTGATGGCATTGTATTAAGCAGTACATCAAAATTAGCCCAAAAGACACACTCATTGAACTTTATAGGACCCACCATTTTCGTGCAAAACACATACCAAAGATTTAGTTGTAACAATACTATGGTATGGTGGGTAGGCAACACTTCCTACACCTTGAGGTAAACGCACGCTCGCTATAATACAGAGTCACATGCTGAATAATTATCGCCAAGAACAAACAGGCAACACACAAATTGCAATTAACAAATGTGCTACACCGACGCTTAGTTGTGTTTGGTGGAACAATATGAAGCAAGGGGGTAGAAACCAAGACCAAACATTTCTGTGCAACAGCCTAACTCTGGCCATTCTACAGATACTGTAACCACATGTTTCAGCGGGTTGTGCATAAACATGGGTAGTGATGAAGACACCGGCATCATACCAGAAAACAGTAACTTTGTAAGTTAATTAAGTGATTTGTTTACCTGAATCGGGCTTCGAAAACTTTGCAAACAAGAATTTTCTATTTTACACGATGGCGAACACAAGTGAAAAAACTAAGATTCAGTTTTTTTTCTTGCTAAACAAGAAATCTCGGGAACAGAATTCAGTTATAGCAAATTAACTAGCTTTATGTTATCATAATACTAAGCATAGCTTAAGTTATAACAATTTTGATTGCAATATCAAATTGATCCATCATATTTTTGGTAGTGGATCAGAAACAACAGATAGCATTTCTAACCGTACTTCCTTTATAATAATTTTCCTTGAACTTTTCATTGGGTCAGATGTGTGTCAAGTTGTTGGGTGTGTCCCTCCTGGCAAATCTGTAAAAGTTGGCAACCCTAAATCTTGTGGAAGCATAACCTTGATAGACTTTCAGTAACTTCAACACCCAACAATTCTAGAACAATCATCATCAGTTTGTATTCTTCAGGAAGTACCGCCAAAGTAAGGTACCTACCCACTCACAACTTATTTCAAAATTTATGTCTCGCAGACATTTTGCAGTAAGAACTCTCTCATTAACAAATGTTTCTACATTGCTACAATTATTTCATCAAGTCCAAATCAATTGTCGAAGAAGCCCTACTTTTCTCGTCCTAAACTTTCAAATAAACAAGGCTGGTAATGTTGTAGTCAACACTGGGTAATGTCTGTTGCAAATTCCTTCCTCCTCTTGCTGACACCATTACTACCATCTTGCACTGTGCAGAAATTAACAAAATGCATTGGCATTTGTGTGAAAATTAAGGCTCTTTTGTCAACAACAGGGAAGTGTCCTCTGCTCTTGGCAAAAAGTTACAATCCCCAAATGGCAAAAATAATGAAAGAGAAGCTGAATGACCAGAGATATGAAGTAATCACCCACCCTTCATATTCCTATTTCTGCACCATAAGACTATGAGATGTTAATGCATCTAAGTCACTTCCTATAAAACCAGATGTTCAAAAACAGGGACAGTGTAAAAAGTGCCTTTAAGAATTCTTTGCCTCATGGGAGCCACATTTCTTCTGGGATGGGATTAACAGCCTAGCAAGTCAAGGGGAAAATGTGTTGTGGTAAATAGAGACTATGTTGAATGATACATACATGTTTACTCCAATCTAAATCTCGGAAGTTGCAGGAGGTAAAATTCTGATATTTATTTTTGATTAATTTAGTAATTGAACCCCTGCTCAACTGAAATAAAAATACCCTTGACTTAGCAGATATCTACATATAAATATTTAATCTGAGGAATTTTAAATCCATTGGGTGGTTTTTCATTATGCCACTGATTCACCTACGCCTAACTACCTCGAGAGCACAAGTCTTGGAATAATAGCATTGATTCTTCTTCAATAATTTGTTGAAAAATATTTAATTTGGAGATGACTTCAGCAGTACAAACACCACCGTCTTTTGTTGTTTGGAGACACTCCTGTTTAAAATGTACAATATCCCCCATACTTACTGCAATTATAATAATACAGCAAACATAATTACCAACAATTGATATTCCATTATTCTTGCATGTTCATCTTTCTGAAATCTGGTTTTCTCCATTACAAAATATTGGCCTAGTAGATTTGTGGAAGGTCATCCAGAATGAAAGCCTCCAAAGATTTTCTTTTGGTTTACCATAGTATTAAAAATGGCATTTGTAAGTGTATGTGCAATCAGGAACCATCTAGAGCAGTTTATTTTTAAGACATTGAGATGTTATTCAGAATATCCTGAGTAGTGTATTTTAGAAACAAATCAGCACCTTAAAGCTGCTGATAATCTTAACTAAAAACAAATTAAATACTAATATGAATTTTTTTTCCTGGAGGTGCCTACAACATATGGGTGTGTCTAAGCATAATATAATCATTAATATAAAAAACCATAACATTTGCTACTTTTTTTTTTGCATAAGAGCTATGTAGTTTGCAACTAAAAGTGCAATTGAAAGTAACTTCTTTAGTTACAACCATTGTTCAGTTCATGTAAATGTCCTTGCATTTCAAAGTTATGTAACAAAATTACCATTGTTTGTTTTTGGTGCCCCCTCACAGTGTTTGTGGTGCCCAGTTTTGAGATTCAAGGAGGGGTAAATGCCCATCTTGCCCATCATAATTTTGTCCTGATTAAAGGTAATTCGTAGTGGCGAGAAATTAATTGACTTATAGACAGAAATAACGGCGCAAGCCAAAGTTCTAGACCTCAAAGAACCAAAATTTCCATGAAACCTGAAGCAATTCAAGTATGACAAATCTGCTAGCGCTCCTCCTCACCAGTTTGCATCAACCAAAAATGTGTTAAAAGCATTTTTTTTTTTAAGATTAGATCTGCTTTTAGATGAGATGGAGAAAGAAATTTAACCAGCCTGTCTACAAAGAATATCACATTATGGAATCATGTTTCTGTTATCACTTGTTTGATTGGAACTCTTCAACTATGAACTGTCTCCTCAAGATTTTGGCATTAATAATTCCAACTGTAGATGTGAGTTGAGAATACTTCCTAAGTTAGTTACAGAAGTGAATTCAGAGAACAGTATTAAAGTAGCATGCAAAACTTTGTATCTTGAAACTACATATATTTTCCCAGGACTAGAAAATTTTTTAAATTACTGTTGGTGGTACTAATTTCATCCGCAACTGCCGAACTAAGTATTTAAATGATAAAAATAATTTAAACTTTTCTGAGAAGCACAATGTACCAGTCAAGATTAATCCACCTGTGTATCTTGAACATTCATAAAGAATTATCACAATTAATAACCTGATGAAGGAAATCATGAACAACGATTATCATTATTCTGTACATGGTGGTAGTTTTAAAGATGAAGCAGAATAATGCCTATGTTAATTCCCACTTTTGTCATGACTAAAAAAAGCAACATTTACAAATTGTTGCTAATTAATTAATGTTTTTTTTACTTAGTTTACTTCAGAGCTATAAACAATAACTTGATAAAAAATTAATGAGATTTTGTTGTTCAATTTTATTTAGTGTATAAATAAATGTTAATTTAAAATTATACTCCACTGTGTGAAATAAAATTTTTTTATCTGTGTTGTTTGAGATTTTTCCTAGTTTGTGATTTTTCCTACATATACAGAGTGAGTATAAAAGAATACACCAACTTTGAAGGTCTGTAATATCAAAACCAAACAACCTACAACCTTGATTGACCAATCAGATGAACCGTGCAACCGTGAAGTTTGTTTACCATACATTCATAAATATTCAATGTGACCACCATGAGCGGCCCAAACGACATCTACGCGATAATCAAACTCGTTCCACGCTCTTGTCAGCATGTCCGGTGTTAGTTTAGATGGCGTTCATAACTCTCGGTTTGAGGTGGTGAGGGAGTAGCGAGTTCACATTCAACACGTCAATGTGAGAGGGACGGTCTGATGTTTCCTTTATGGTGCGCCACCCCGTTGGGGCAGATACTTGAACGAGACGTTGCAGCAATGCTGGATTGGTCGAGGAGCAGCTGGTGACCAGGTTCTTTATCACTGGCCCCCAAGAAGCCCGGGTCTTAACCAGTACCATTTTTTTCTACGGGGGTACATAAAGGATCAAGCGTTTCGTCCACCATTGCCGGCTAACATTGACGACCTCAAAACGAGAATTGCGGACGCCATCCAAACCATAACACCGGACATGCTAACAAGAGCGTGGAGCGCAGATGTCATTCGGGCCACTCGTGGTGGTCACAATGAACATTTATGAATGTATGGTAAACAAACTTCATGGTTCCATGGTTCATTTGATTGGTCAATCAAGGTGTTAGGTTGCTTGGTTTTGATATTATTACCTTCAAAGTTGGGGTATTCTTTTATACTTATCCTGTATTATTATAGTTGCAATTCCGTGCACATTATTTCTAAATAATTTACCTCCCCCCTCCCCCTTTTAAAAAATGCTACAAGCCAGAACTGTTTATTAGTGACCAATTTCTCAACATACTCTAATTAGGTTGAATGCACCTAAAATAACTTTCTTTGAAACAAAAAAGAAACTGTCAGCTATTTTTTTATAAAAATATTATCTTTTTATTGTTCTATAACTGTCAACTTGATTTTATAAAGTAGGTTACTATTTGTATTAATATAAAATGACATAAAATTTAATTTTACTTGTGTTATACCTTGTAGTCAATTTAAATTCTCCAAAGGAAAACATGAGGCCAACTTGGTCATACACATTATGCTGGTTATTCTTTCTTATATGTAAAGGTGCTGGGTACGAATTTAGGATCGGTCCACTTGGTTTTACCGAAAAGTGTTGGGTCACATCCTTCACAACCAGATTCATTGGAGCTTCCTTCCCCTGTTTCTCGTGAGTGGTCTTAGGCTTGGCAAGACTCAGAATATTGGCACCTTACTGACGTTATGAGTTCCTGCACAAGGGCCGCTTGCAAGATGTATGGGGTAACTCCTTGGAAACCACTGGAGGCTTATTCAAAGTTATTTGTTTCATTTCCTTTCCACAAAATATTCATTACTACTCAAATTTTAGTTTCCTCACAAAAGGAGGTATTGTAAGCACCGTCAAGTGTTTGTTCAAGTGTTGATATCACATTCAAAACAATAAAAAAGCCCATAGGGTTTTCATTACAGAGTTTTATTGGGAATACATGGTGGGTGCTTAGTACAATTGTTATTTGTAACTGCAGAAGGCGAGAACTGTGTAGTAATCTTAATGCAGAAAACATGAAAACATATTTCAAAACCAAAGTTTTTTTAATGACACTAATTAGCCTGCGTCGAGTACGGCGCCCCTTGTATCAGCAATGGTTTGTTCTAGTGCTATTGAACTAGAACACGCTCCTTTTTGTTGCTCTGGTTCCCATTAACTGCTTGCTCCTTGGATCTCTACCCTGATACCATCCTTCCCTCCTCTCCATGTTTGCGCAGCGCCATGTCCTCTGCTTAAACTTCTGTATATAAAGGCTTTAACGGTAGGAGTAGTTGTTTGCGGTGGTGTTATCTAAATTTTGTTTGGTAGCCGTTCAAAATTGTGGTTTAGATTTAGCCCTCTATAATGCTGTAGACTGTCTTGTTTCTATCATTCTCCATGTGTTGATTTTGCTCATGGTTTTACTTGAGCCTTAGTACAGGAAACGTACATGCAATACAGGTGTGGTTTTTTAATTTTAGTCAAGTGCACCGGTGTTGTTCAGTTGGCACTGCCTGGATATTTGCACTTTTGCTTGGGCCACACCATGCCCCCTCAATATTTTGGTTTAAGTTTTTATAACAGTTTTTAAAATGTTTTTGCTGTAAAATATTACTTTTAACATGTATTTTGTTGGCGCCGGTTTTGGAAGGGTTGACGGAAACAAATAGGGCTGTCCGGCGTCAATTCCAGTTTTTTAATTAAATATTTGTTCTATATTTTCCTTTTGTTTAGTTTATCCACATTGGCTTTGATATAAGGCAATTTGTTCTTTTTAATTTAGCTGCCCAACATTGAATTGTTTTTGATGTTCATTTTTAAATGTATTAAAGTTTTTATAATGACCGAAGGCATCACACTATGTACCTAATTTTTACGATGTCAATTATTCTGTCTATAATAATAATTATTATTATTATTTGTGGTAATTTTATTTGATATATAACACAAACCTTTTTGTTTTAATTTGTGAACCATGTAAGCAACAGTGTAGACAGACGATTCTGACTGTATTTTATTAATTACAGTTATTTATAATAAAATAGGATAACACAAACATTGATTTCATTCAACACTTGTTTTAAAAAGGGAGTTTGAAAATAAACGTATAGGTAGCGCTAAACTATTACATAATTTTTGGGAGTATAGGCAAACAGCAAAATCTGCTTACTTGTAACAATCAAAGTTCTATCCACTCTGACTCTCTTATCGGCATACATTTAAATCCATTATAACACAAGTCGGTAAGAAATTACAGCTTGTTTAACAAAATACGTCACACGTCCAGCCGAGTTATAAATACCTCCAAGTTCGATGCGGACCACAAATCTGAGACACCCAAAGAAACAAAATTTGACTTTTTTCTAGAAAACATTATTTATTTAATACTAACATTTAAAACCCTCAAATTGCAAACAAAATATTTTAAGGGCTTTACTGCTTGGTTTATTAAAGTTTTCAAGCTGAAGAATTCATAATTATATACACAAACTTCAGTTAAAGTTCAGGTGAGTGTGTGCAATCTTGCATTTACGAACAAAAACCTGAGCATTGCTAATGGCTTGGGGGGCTGAAATGAAATATGAATTAGAATACAAAATTGCCTTGCTCGAAGAAACAAATATCTTAGGGCAGTAACAAAAGGTATTCTTATTTAATCTCAAAGTATCAAATAACAAGTAGTCATTGTAAGACAAATTTATTAAGCTTCTGTGTCACAAAGTTTAATGTAAGAAAAGGATGGCAAACCCAACAATTTCCATGAAATAATCTAATGGTGATAAAAAGTCTTGCAATGAGCATATAATGAATTTCATATTTCCAGTGTAAATGTGTATCATAAATAACTTTTTAATTAGCTATTTAACAAACATTCAGCAGAAATTTTCAAATTAAATTTATACTCATTTATATTACATAACATTTCATGTGTTGTTACTTAGGTCATTAAAAAAAATCCACATACCTTTTTGTTTATAAAATTTTCATACATCTTTAAAAATAAATTAGACACAAAATACAAATTAAATTAAAACCAGAAACAAAAATTATGTGTATAAATAAAACTGTAAAATATTTTTTTTTAGTTTCTTAACTTACAAAAGAGCCTAAGCAAATGAGATAAAATTATATAAACACATTTATTTTCAAATATTAAAACTGTCAAAGAGAAAAAAAGTTAAATTTACCTGAAAAACATTGCAAATGCATATGCAAACAAAAATGAAGAATCCAATATTCCAAGCAATGTGGCAGAATTTGCACCATCTGAAATAACACACAAAAAATACACAACCAACGATCATTAGACTTAAACCATTTCATTAGGGTATGTAAAATTACTGGTAAAATATTTTTTCCCAGTCATTTTGACTAGAGAGAAAACAGTGGAAAACAGTAAAAAATTATCATGTTAGCATGTGTCCAATTTGAACCTGTTTCTGATTGAGAAGCAAGCAATTTCATTTAACTGCATTACACTCAATATTTCTCAACCAGTTAACAAGTTAGTTTTATGGCTTAGAACTGTTTTTTTCCCTTGAAAATAATACTTGTTACTGTGCCATGCATTAGAAGTCATTATGAATTATTCACATGGTATGGTGCATGTACACACACATGCATGAGAAGACAAACCGCACATCTGAATGACACAACTAAAACAAGAAGTTACTGTTGTAACTAATGGGCCTACTTTATATGGGTGCAAAAAATGTTTAATGAAGTCCTTATAAGCTTGGTTGGTAGGTAGGACTTGATGTCTCTTGACAGCTATATAATTAGAGAAGGTGCCAAAAACATATGCAACAGTGCGGAGAGAATTACAAATATACTTGTGCCTTACCCGAGACTCAAACCCAGGAAGCCTTGTAACATAAGGTTGCATGCAATAAACACAATTATGGATGTAGGATTCAGAGCATCAACTTCAGGTGGAATTAGTCAAATGTTATGGTAGATATAGTTTACTAATTTTAGATATGGCATAAAAACTTTTATCTTCTTATTTGATGCTATCTTACAAATACAATGCTTCTAATGTATACTGTCAGATTAAAAGTTTGGTTGAATTTTGTTAAACGGTTTAATAGATATAACAAACTTATTTTAATTATTTATATGGGCACCATTTTAAAAAATCTGTGTCTGACTCACTTACATCATGGCCTTCTGTAGCAATACTGGTGTACAAAATTTTGTCGAAATAAGTTTAACGATTCCGGAAATATAGCAAAATGATCACTTAGCACTATTTTATAAAAGACTGGCAGAAGAGGATCTCTGTATGCATAATTTATGGTTGTAATGAATACTGTCAGCATACAAATTTTTGTTCAATTTTGTTGAATTATTAAGAGATGTAACATACTAATCTAAATTATTTATATACACGCCATTTAAAAAATGCCGAAGTATGTAAGTTTACATGCCCTACTGTAGCACTACATATATATAATTTGTGGGGATCAGTTGACTGGTTCTCGAGAGATAGCTTAAAACCTCCATTTTTTCATGTGACAATTTTCATAAATGGATAAAAAGGTTGTCATACTTACTGCCAGTATAGAAAATTAAGTTATAAATGGTTACATAGTTTTGTACATAAAGCATACTAAACTGAAATATTTATATAGCCATCATTCTGAAAATAAGTTTCTGGCCAACTTAAAGCATATACATTAACATGGCCAACAAAAGTACAACTTTTTCGCAAAAGATATGAACCCTTGAACATATTATAACATGTACACTTTGATTAAAATAAACATGTGGACCATAATTTTTATGCTGTTAATTGTAAAGAGAATTTGGTGCTCTCAAATTGTCAAGGTTGCTACCTAAATGTCTGCACTAAAAACAATAACTTTTGAAACAAGATGGCAAAACACTTACCCTGATTTAAAATACATATTATGCACATCTGTGCTTTATGTGTTAATTACATTAAAAATATATATGCTGATTTGCCAGGGGTGATTGGCACACAGCAATCAGGTGGTCTTATATTCATATATCTGCCATTTCCTGGGGAAGTCAGCCCTAACACTACTTACATATTCCTGAATGTTTAATATTACACTGAAAATAAAACAAACTGTGAACTACTAATAAGCACTGAAGCTAATGAGTCCCCTTGTGTAGATACATAGGTCACTGCCCCGACTCTAGAGGTGATGTAGATAATGCTCAAATACCACTCAATACACTGCCTTGGGAGTGTTGCATAGAGTACATATGGTGCTGTGGTATGCACGTGCTGTGCACATGGTACAGCAACACATCGTAGAGTATGCATGATGTGTGGAGAGAGTCAACAGGGCTCAGAGAAGAAACTAGAGAAGCAGCCGATGTCAAACGACCCACCCACCACCCCCGTCAGGTGCCCTCTGTAGACCCGCAATGTCTGCTGCTGGAACTGCTTTCGTCATTAATCTGACAGGAGGTACCACCATGGACGCTGTCTGGGATGCTGCCAAAGCTGATAACCCTCTGTTGGGATGACCTCTGCACTGGTAAGGGCAGTTTGCTGCCATCTCTACTGTCGTAGGTGACATTGCGGCACTGGGTGCTGTCTGCTTTGCTGGGCTGTAGTGGAATGTATCCCCTGAGGACATGCTGTCTGGATGGGCGCTGTATCACTACTGGTAGAGTCGTAGAATCATGACTTCCTTCAATGACACTGGGGGCGGCACAGGACGGCATTTGACATATCGCTACTTTATCCGTCCGTACAACAATCAGGTGAAGGTGGATACAGGTGATGTACTGTTGGGCAGTCTGAGCCACCCCAGACCTCAATTCGCTCTACCGTTCATTGCTGTGTGTCACATGCATCATGGAGTGCACATGCCTGCTGCTGTGCAAATGCCAGCTGTTGCGCACATGCCTGCTTCTGTGAACACACCTGCTGCTGCGCACATGCCTGCTGCTGCACTCAGGCTGTTGGAATGTTTCCCTGATCACTTTCTTTTTGCTGACATGCACACTCGCCAGGGTATGCAAGGTTGAACTAATTAATCTGTGTTTTCTCCATGGTTTCATTGGTGCGAATCTTAAAGCATAATAATGCAACTGACAAATTATGTGGCCAACTGGTGAGCTGATTACCTACTAGCATGCATAACTGGATTTTCAGCTCCTGATTTCGCCTGTTGGTAGGGTTGGCCCTAAGATGGTAAAGGACAGTAATGTAGTGTTCAGTTCTCCACCAGTGGCATAACACCCACTACATCCAGCCAGTAAACTGTGTCCCGTTGTCCGTTAGGAGCACTATAGGAAAACTCCACATAGGGGAAAATTCTGTTTCAAATGTCCATGCAACTGTGTTGGTGCGGGCACTTGTGACCACATACGCTTCTACCCAACATATAACTATGTCTGTTATGACCACAATGAATTGCTTGCCATTAGTGCTGCAGGGATAAGGACCCATTAAGTCGAGAGCAACAGTATGGAATGGTTTTTGCGGCAGTTGGGGGTGCTGTTGTACCCCATCATTGTATCGTACATTGCACATATTACGTAAGCTGGCATTTCCGGACATACATGCATATGTGGCGGTATTGTGCAAAAATGCTAACACAAAATCTTTCGTGCTTTCTGGCACAAATGTTTCCCATTCACAATCCCTTGGTTGGTCAGGTTTCTAATCTGTTGCCCACAATGTACCAACAAGCAATGGTTTTTGTTTTGCCCTAGTGGTGCCACTGTGCTACATTGGATGGGTAGCTTGCGCATGCATGACCTGTGTGTGTATTCTGTCTGCTATGGTTACATGAATTGTATTACCTTGTAAGGTAAGCTGTTTGAGATGCAGTGGGGATATGTCTGCATTGGTGTGGTTGTACAGGTGGCAGCATTGTTTCCCTCTCATCTGCTTTGTGTGCGCAAATGTTTTCACCCAAGAAACATGATGGTGCATCTGCCAATTGGTTGTGTTCGACTACAAAGTCGTACGATTGGACGAGCATCGACCTGCGTCTAAGCTTGCTACGTACTTTCCACATTTTATGCAACCACATTTAACTTTGGTTGTCAGTTCTGAGTGTGAATCATTGGTATTTTAAATACTGGCAGTACTTTTCCAATGCCCAAACTATGGGGAGACAATCACATGTGTTAATGTCATATAATCTCTCGATGGAGCCAAACTTCACGCTACCATAATCAATTATATATTTATCTTCCCCCTCCCCCAACTGAAACAAGAGACCCTCAGTGATCCTTGACTTGCATCTCTTTGTAGGTATATATGTTTTGTGCACTCGAGGCAGCATTTCTTGATTTCCCTGAATGCCGTCTCTGCTTTACTGATACATCAAAACTTGTGTTGTGTAGATAATGCGGTAAGCGGTGTTGTGACAGAAGCAAAATTTTGTATATATTGGCAAAGCCAGTTCGGTATGCTGAAAAACTTTCAGAGTTGTTTACGTGTTTTCAGAGGTTGGTACTCCACAATGATACGTCAGTGTTTTGTACTTGGAGTGTTACCCTGCTCGTTCACAATTTAACCCAGAAAATTAAAATGCCTTATCAACATGATACTTAACACCACATTACGCTGTAACAGATTCCGTAAAAGCTTGTATAATGTCTGCCACAGTGGTCATTATACTGGCTAGTACTTCACCCGTCATGGCATTTGTCACCTTGTACGGCCAGATTTCATACCAGGTTTGGTAATAGGACATGTCCTATTTTTGTGGCAGGTTCCATACCAGCTTTTGTACCTGATTAATCACATTGCAGTTTCAGCATGTAGGGCACTCCCGTGGCTACTACTTGAACAAGTTGAGTTGAAGAAACCAAAAAATATGCCTCCATCTTGATTATCATCCATGAGGTTGAAACTGTTTCAAGTGGATTAAAAATTTGACAAAAACAAATAATATTGATGATAACTTTTAACTACAGATTTTGTATACATAGCTTATTTCAATGCACACAGACATGTGTGAATTATAAATGCAGCGGGAAAGTTGTACTGCTCTGTTTGAAAGAAGTAAATTAAATCTTTTGGACACGAGTTCAAACTCTGTCGTAATGTTTTTACTTTTTTTTTTTCATTAAAATTATAAATTCTAATAACAAGTTGGTAAATTAAGAAAAAACTACATTTTGCAAACTTTCAAAATTTTTTGTCAAAATTAAAAATTATACTTATAATCTTATGACATTATACCATAATTAAAAAAATAACAAAGCTACATCAGTAAGAATTAATTTAATGGTTAACAATAATAAACCAACATTAAGATATGCTAACTAGTTATTTAATAGGCCTACAAAAGTTATAGACTAGTACCAGTTCTGCAAGTGGGGTTCATATGTACTATGAACCATATACTGCACACTTGTGTGTGTGTAAAGCTAATAAGCTAACTGCTGTCGCTTAGTAGGAATCTTCCATGGTGGCTTACATAGTGGCTGGTGTACTGGCTCGTGAACCAGGCCTTGTAGAAGCTTGTCAAAAACCACGTTCGACAGTACGTATAGGTATAGTGCAATATCTGCTTTATGATTCGGTTAAGCCTCTGAATGCGAATCTCTCTCGATGATCGCATCATCAAGGTAGGCGGTCATGAATTTACTGGTATAGCCATTGAGGACGTGGACCATTATAGCCCAGAATGTCGCTGGGGCACATTTAAGACTGAATGGCATGGTACAAAATTGATATATCCTCCTGTCTGGTATTGTAAATGCTGTTTTGTGTTGGTCTGTAGGTGCAACTAACAACTTGCCAGTAACCGGACCGCAAATTATATAATGACATAATTTTAGCAGAACTAAGTTGGTTATGGGCAAGTTTTACATTTATTACTGGTGGTGCAGAACTCTTTGTTAACTGGTTCAGCAGTTTGAAATCTATGAAAAAAAGCCATTACCCATCCTTTTTCGGTGCCAATGTAATTGCTGAGTTATAATTATTGGTGGAGGGTTTGATCACACCGTCACAAATCATTTCACTGACCTGTCTCTTAATCTTAGCCTGTGTCTTAATCCTGCGGTGGTACCCCATGTAGTCTAGTGGTATGACATACAGTGGCTCCTCATGCATTGTTGGAATGGCGTGCTCTTTACCGGTGTGCTGGATGGAGTTGGCAGCCATGAACACATCATTGCACTCATTGAGAATTCCTTACATGGTGTTCTGGAACTACTCAGATACCAACGTGGTCAAACTCCTCCAACCACATTTTGCTGTCAATGAGTGGTTGGTGGTAACCCAAGTGTCATACTGTACTTGGCAGAAATGAATGTGATCGTTCGCAACTTCAATCACTGCATTTTGATCTGTTAGCCATGGCACTCCGAGAATGTCTTCCCATAAATCCGGTACAACTAGGGCATGAAGTGGCATGGTTAAGTCATGTATGATGAGTGTTAGCATGATAACACCAATGACATGACTGTTACCTGCATGCACAGCTAAATGGATGTATTGGTACAGATATTGTAACCGATGTTTATTTGCAAAACATTAGTTGATAAATTTATGTGATGATGCTGTGCCCACTAATGTCACTGTTACACTGATTTGTGTTCATTGGTATGCAGATCAATGGATCAAAATTTTGAAAAATTTGGTCTAGGCATGTTACATCACCGCTATTCTGTTGCAATGTTTCCAATTTATATAATGATTTTGTTGGTGTGGGATAGGGGCATCTTCTCTCCCCACTCTGTTTCCCTATTTCTCTGAACCAGACCTAGACGGTTAGGGCATTCATTATGCCAATGCATGCTTTTCAAGCAATAGCAGCACGTTCTTGACGGGAGCTTTGTTGACTTGTTTGCTCTGTTGTTTACCGCTGGTGCCCCAGTGATGTTACCATTAGGACATGCCAGCTTACTGCACCCTTGTCCGTCAGGTGGTTACTGATCTGCTGACTGTCTCATGTGCCAATTGGCTACACTGTGGCCGGTCTGTGCCAGTGGAGGTGGATGGACTGTATTTACTGTTTGTGTGCCACATGCGTTTGTGTTATGTCAATGCAGTGCTACATAATGTGCCACCGTTGCAGCTGTTCTTATGAAATTCTCAAACCCATTGTAAATGGCTGGCCTGAGTATTGCTTGGAATTTTGGTAAGACTGGGTTTAAGACTGCTTCTAACACATCAGTAGTTGCAATGTGCAGGTAAAAGTGTACAACCAATTTTAACTTAAGGTATATAAAGGTCTCTAAATCTTCATTGGGGCACTGTTGCTCTATGAATATATTCAGCTGGTTTCACAATCTTGCTAAGTGCTTGTGCTGAGAGTTGAAAATATATTAACAAAATTACTCCCACATCATTTGATACTCCATCATGGTCTTCCACCATTATGGTGTTGCTAATGCTTTGGATAATGCTGGGTTGTGGTTTCATGATTGACTGTCCTGGATTAAGTTGCAGAAATGTGATGGCAGGTGGGGGCAGAACCATACTCTTAAGGGTATTTCCAGTTGGCTGAAGTCCTTCCAGTTGTGGAATTAAAAATGGATTAGTAGAGGTTGTGATGTGTACCACTTCCATGCTTACATTCTTGCATTGTACAGTTTGCCTTGGTAAGCAGTTCCTGCACACATATGGGGTATGTTGACATTGTGACTATTCTTGCGTGGTGATGCACAAATTATGACACAGCTTACCACAATCCTTGTATGTGGTTTGGTAATGCTTACACATTTGACAATTTGAAGAGTGACACATACTTTCGTCTGGAAATGTACATTCATTCAGAAAGTGTGCAGTTGAACATTGTATGACATGGCTGTCAGCTGTGGCTAAAAGACGAGTGTATATGAAAATATTATCAGATGCGCTAAGGCGTTCTGCCACACAGAGGCACCCAAGGTGGTATAAGTTCACAAGCAAGCACACAAGATCAGGTTGTGACCAATTCCTGCGCAATGTTGTTGGCTACAACACTTTATGAGCAGAGATGTGAATGTCTGGGGTCTTATGATGGGTACTAAACTACAAAAATCAGTACTAGGCAAACATGTGCATATGTAGGCTGTTAAGTCATATTTTACAAATGGATCAGCTGCTTTTGCCTTGTGTCATACTGGACACAATTTGCAGGCCATAATGAAAGCTCCATCGCGTACGCAGGTGCGTATGCGCCAAAGTCAATGTTGTGCAGCGCAGAGCATGGTGGGTTATGTTGAAATCTTCGCAGGACCTATGGCCCTTCTGCTCAAGCATTTTCCTGTGTGCATGGACAGCTGTTTGGGTAAGGTATGTTGCAGCTGCATGGTTGTGTGTGCGCGCATGCTCACAGACACCTCTGCTTATGCTCTCAGATACCT
>NQII01000039.1:1620764-1732329 GCA_002778355.1 Clitarchus hookeri
GGGGGGGGGAGTGGCATGACATCAGGGATTTGGAGTGACACTAATTTCGTCCCTCCATCTTGGAAAGCATTCCCCAAGATAGCAGATTTTATTACCCCCTCGGTTTCTGCATTGCAAGATGGCGAAGATGGTGTGGTGTGGTTGCCGTTGTCAAAAATGATGATTTTCAATCACTATTTTTCTGAAGCACTATTTTCCCAGTTTAGCGCCACACATGAAGGGCACCATTTGACGTCACCCACAGGTTAAAGGGCTGGATGTCTTGCTGGAAAGGACGGTAAACTAATCACCATAAATTTTACCAGCAAGATGCTCATGTTGTGCATACTCCATTCATACAGAACTTAAGATGGTGGTATCCGTTACACGTGCCAGCTAGTCACGAACAGATGCTCGGACTAGAATGAGACATGGCAATGCTTTCTCAGGGTTGATTGATGGCCAGACAAATCCTTGCACTCTGGCATGAAGCGCGATTGGATGCTGACTTATCAGCGGCTGACCATACTCCAATGCAGTAACTGGCAGTATTGATGCGATAACCCTGAGAACACACCTGAATATGAACTGAGGGCAATCACCCAATACGTAGTGATGTAGTTATGGGACCGCAGGCATCCTCATATAAAGAACATAGATCAGGATAACCCAAGGACAATCATTACTACGGATAGGAGTTTTCTGCACACTGTGTCGCTACTAGGCCACCTGAGTTATACAGGGTGGTGGCTAGTAGGTTATTCTGTTAAAATTACTTTGGTGCAGACTAAGGGCACCTGTGGTTGTTGCGTTAGGGGTAAACAAATACTTGTATTCTCCGTTATTTAACACACCAGTATTTTATTGATCTGAAGTTCACATAGGTATTTACACACACTGGCGAGACTGAGCCCCCCTGCAAGTCGTAGGCCTGAAGGGCTCGTGGGCTGAATACTATGCGTCTGGGAAGGTTGTTGAAGGGAGACGTTTCTCTACTTATCTGTGACTGCGGCTTTTGGTGAGTTGTCTTCGTTGGTAGTGAGGACTGGTGAGTTGGGTGGCCCTATTTCAGGCTCTCGGACTGGCTCTCGTTGGCGTGCTGTATTCAGCTGGCTTCTTCCTGCGGCTTTGACTGACTCTTTCGGAATTCCGGGATTGATTTCCCGGAACTTGTGCTTTCTCTGCGACCTCGGCTGGTGTTCCTTGTTGGAGAGCGCATCTCCTCGTCCTGCGTCGACGTCCACAACGATCCGGCTCGCGCCCCCATCATCTCTGCCTCGTGCTGATCGACCGACGGTGAACAACTGATTCTCTGCCTTGGCTGCCTCGCAAATTTAACCCGTCTCCCGCTATATTCAAGTTAGCTGTCAACAGTTTCTCGAGAGAGAGAAATCGGGAAATCCCTTATGTACCTCGCGCGCTCTTTTGTGTAAGATTTTGTGTCTTGTCAGCGGCTTGTACGCCCCTACGAGGGTGGGGGTAGGGTGTGGTAGGAGGTTTTCAAGGATTTCTGGGAACTGTGTCAGCACTAATTCTCGTCAGGGGCACCCCCTGATTCGTTCGTCGAGGCCTTATATCAGCTATTTTAGGGACTTACCCTGTTTCTCTCAACTTTGGTTCTTCCCGCATATCCTTATATGTCGGGACAGCCCCGACGGTGTTTCCCCGGAAATTTCGTTGTCACCTGCCTGCCCTGGCTGGCTGGCTGCCTGCCCAGGACAACTATAGCAGGGTGTGAAAACAGTGCAATGACTATCCCCTGTACCCGTCACACGTCAATCCCCCCCTGGCTAACTTCGCTGTTGAACACCCTGTAAACAGCGTTGGTTATGGGTTTTGAATACGTTTGGCTCACTGCTCCATGCTATGCCTGCGCGCACGCTCTCCTCTCTGTTTTACGGGCGCGTGTCTGGTGCGAAAGCTGGCTAGCTATCTGCTCCTCTTCCCTCGTCAAGCTGTAGTCCCCCTCTTTCCCCTCTACTCGCTCTGACCTAGTGGGGGAGGCGTGTTTATCAGCTGAGAGGTCGTTTACCTCTGTTCATGGCCCTGCCTGAAGGACCTTTTCCCTTCAACGCGCGTCTCGTCTTCTCGCAGGCCATATTAACACTGGGGAAAATATATGTTTAAACTCCTCACCCTAAGGGAGGGAGTGGTCTCAGAATCGACATTAGTTACAACACAATTACAAACAAAGTAACCCTGGTTACATTTCACTTCTCTTACATTACTACAACAAATTTACATTGGTTAATTACACAATCTCCTCTGTTCTGCCGCACGCATCTCTCGGCCATTCCCTGTGAAGTGACAGGGTGTTATTTTACTAGTATTTGTTTAGTTATCTTTTTGCACACTCCCTGCCGCTTAACGAGCGGTCTGACAGGAAAAGATAAACATACAACACTGACCCTGGCAGCGAAGTAAACACACTTTATTTATGAGGGCTGGTAGGCCTCTCAAAAAAACAATTTTTCTTATCCTGCCTCTTTGCCGCTCTCCGGGCGGTCTTACTGCGGGCGGAAAGAATCACATGCCTTCTTCATGTCGGCCTTTTATACACTCTTACTCTGGCGGCAAAATCACACATATTCTTATCTCGACTGATGTCCTAAATCTCTAATTCTAACCCATATTACCCTAACAAATAACTTATAATGGCTGATGGCCTAAGTCTCTAATCCTAATACATATATAACTAATATCCCTCACTTAACAACAAGCAAACCTGGCAGTAAACAACTGTCAAACAATATATAAACATCGGTAAACAATAAATTAACAGGTGACACACAATGGTTAACAAAAAATAAACACTGGCAAACAGTGCGACAAATCTCTAATACTAACACAAAAAAAATTAACAACAAGCAAACCTGGCGGTAAACAACTGTTAAACAATATATAAACATCGGTAAACAATAAATTAAATGGTGACACACAATGGCAAACAAAAAATAAACCTGGCAAACAGTGCGACTGATGAATTGAACACTGTTAAACAACAAGACTGATATCCCGCATCTTTTGTCGCTGACTTCTGAGTGGTCTTACTGCACGTGTTTGAACACATAAATTACACTGTAAAAATGATCTCTAGAACTGGTCTGAACACCTCTCAACACTTAGCACTTACGGTACTAAAAATACTGAAAATAATTTTTCACTGTACACTCGGAAGACAAAAAAAAATTATATATTTGTTGCACTTATTTCTGTGTCTGATAGGGCTTCGCGCCCTGGTTGTTCTCAGCGGGCGACACACGGTAAACACTCTCACTTGTGTAGCACAGAGACTGTTCTTGGTTGTCTTGGCTCGGCCCCTGGACCCCTCGGAGCCTGTATTTGCGTCAATCCCTGTACAGGTTGAGCCTTTCTCCGTTCCGGCAGCTGCGCCAGGGCTGTATCCAGCTGGCATTGTTTACTTCCGTCTGGGTAAGGGAACCTCCTACTACCTCCTGCACTGGGTCCGCGGCATCGTGCGGGGGGGGGAGAGGGGTCCATCGTCATCCTCCCGTTCAGGCGTGGCTGGGTCATCTGTAGGAGGTTGCTCCGCGTCTTCGGGTTGGCTGCTTTCCGTTGGCACATCCACTCCTCTCGGATACTTTCTTGGGTTCGAATCTCCGTTGGTGTTATCTTGTAGGGGGCATATTGGGGTCGCCCCATGTGTAGCAATTTGATGCTGGCCCTGTTTCCTCTCTTCATTCTCTTCTTTCTTCGCATCCGCTTCCTGCCTCCCTTCGTTCTCGTGCGGCCTCCCTTCGTTCTCGTGCGGCCTCCCTTCACTTCCGTCTTCTCTCTCGCTCACCTGTTCCCTTTCGCTCGCTACTCCTCACTTTGTCTTGCTTTCTCACTCGTCTTTTCCCCCGCTCATCCCCGCGTGCACCAGTTTCGGCCATCATTCTGGCCTTCTTTATCTCCCGTTTGCGTTGTACGGCCAGGTAAAAGGGTCTTGTCGCCCCCCCCCAGGTCACACTACTGTCTGGCGCATCCGCTCAGGCGTCCTTGGGACACGTGTTGAGACAGGGTGGCGGGATACCGGCTCTGTGGGCCGGAGCAGCGCGGCTTGCTCCCTTATGTGCGCTATCTCTTCGTCACTGTCCTCACTGTTTACCAGCTGGCGGGCTAGTGGCATGCTGCGGGTTTCCTCTGGGTCACTTCTTGTATCTGCTCTGGGGTAATGGACGCGGGGTTCGGGTATAGGCCATATCTGATCCCTTGCTACTTTCCGCAATTTCCCCCTCTCATCCTCTGCCCAGTACACATTACCTTGGCGCCCTACTATGACATATGGCCCTTCCCATTTTGGCGCAAATCCCGCACAGAATTTGTCACTGGCTGTGCTTAAAGGGTGGTTATGTAACAATACATGCCTACCCTCGGCAAGTGGTGTCTGCCAATTGCTGGCTCTGGGTACTTACGTTGGATGTACCGGTGCTGGTTTCTCTGAGCTGTGCTTGTTTGTCGGATAGCCGCCCTTCTTATCTCTTCGGGGGCGGGCAGTTCCGTAGCTTCTGTTTCCCATTGCCATTCTTGGGTCGTCGGAGGTTGTACCCTAGTATCAGCTGGCTGGGGGAAGTCCTAATGGCGTCATTGTGCTGGCATCGCAATGTGTATAGGATTTCCGGTAGCTGTACGTCCCATTGCGTATGGTTGTCACCCATTCTTAGGCGCATGCTTTTTTTAAATTCCTGGTTCCGGTGCTTAGTAGTGTTTGCCTGGGGGTGATAGGCTGGAGTCATAGAGCGTTCTGCCCCCCGCCCTCGCATGCCTTCGCCCATTTTACGCCCGTAAACTGGGATCCGTTGTCTGTTAAGACACATTTTGGATATCCTTATCGGGGAAAAACCTCTCGCTCCATCTGGCGGATAATTATGTTTGCTTCCTGATTGGGCATCGGGAACGCTTCCGTCCACCTGGAAAACTGGTCTGTTACTACCAGAAGGTATCTCTTGCCTTGGGGTGTACGGGGGTAGGGGCCCATAATATCTGTGACAATGTGGGTCCATGGAGCTTTACGCCGCCTGGGTGTGTACCGCGTCTTCGGTATTGGGTAAACTTTGTGTTCTCTGCAAAGCCAACATCGGGCGACGTATTCTCGGACTGCACGGCTGACTCCGTGCAAGGTGTACCGATTGGTCAAGGCCCTTAATGTCTCGTGAAATCCCGGGTGTCCCGCGTGGGGGTGGTCATGGTGGTGTTCGCAGATGCTGGTTTGTAGCTGGTGGGGAACCCAGATTTTCCACAGATCCTTTTGCGGGTGCGCTCTTGCCCAGATGATGCCATTTCTTTCCTCATACCAGTCGGGATATTTTCTTATTAGTTCCGGTAATTCGGGATCGGTCTGCATTTGGTCTTGTAACAGTTCCTTGCTTTCGCGGAACTTAATCAACCGTAGCTCCAGGTTATCGGTCCGTGGTAGCTTTGGGGGGAGGGGGGTAGCATATGTTGCCAGTCGTCGGTTCCTCTTTCTTGGTGAGATATTTGCGGTCAGTGGGATAATGCATCGGGCAACTCGTTGGTAGATCGCGGGCAGTGATCGATTGTGAACATAAATTCCATTAGGAATAACGCCCACCTCCCCAATTTTGCTACTCTTGGTTTTTAGCCATGTAAGGGCCTTATTGTCGGTTCTCAGAATGAAGGGTCTGTCCTCTAGGTAATATCAATATTTGCGGACCGCCCAAATAATCGCTAAGCATTCCTACTCGTTACTATGGTAGCGCCGCTCGGTCTCCCTTAACATAGTGCAGGCGTATGCTATAATCCGTCGCTGGTTCTGTGACTGTTCCTGGTAGAGGACAGCACCCATTCTGGTTCCGCTTGCATTAGTCTGCAAGATCAGGGGTAAATCTGGTATAGGCCAATGGAGCATGGTTATGTTGCTATACCGCTCCTTTAATTTGTGAAAGGTCTCTTTGTGTCGGTCGTCCCACATCCAGCGAGCTGATTTAGTTAGGAGCTCGTTGAGGGGGGCCACAATGGGGGCGACATCTTCTATAAAGTCTCGGAACCAATTGCATAGTCCAAGAAACCGTTTCAATTGCCTCCTGTTCGTTGGTACTTTAGCCTCCTCAATTTCTCGTACTTTCTCAGGCTTCGGATGATTCCCGTCCGGGATAATTATGTGCCCTAAATATTCTACCTGGGTTTCCCCCAGTGGCACTTCTCCAGTCGGCAAGTCAGTCCATGGAGTTCGAAACGTTCCAGCACTTTTCGCAAGGGTACCCGGTGTTCCTCCCATGTGTGGGAATATATTATCACATCATCCAAGTACGCTAGGCAATATTGGCCGCTATAGCCTGTCAGCACTACTGCTGACATAAATCGCTGGAAGGTAACGGGTGCGTTCTTCAGCCCGAAGGGCATTACGCGAAACTGTTGTGTTTCGCCTTCTGGAGTAGTAAATGCTGTATATTTCCGAGACCCTGGGTATAGTGGGATTTGCCAGTATCCACTACGCATGTCTAGCGTGGAGAATATACACGCGTCTCCTAGGTCACGGAGCATATTCGCCATGTTTATAGTCGGGGGAGCGAGTGAATAGGTGACATTGTTCAATGCCTGGTAGTTTACACAAAAACGAAGCCCCCCATCTTTCTTCGGTACGAGTACCACCCTGGCATTATATGGTGAGTCAGTCAGCTCTACTATCCCTTGCTCTTTCATCTCGGCTACCTGGACTAAGATTATCTGTCTGCGGTAGGCTGAGTGATTGCCTGGGTGGCAGTATATGGGGTGAGAATTTTTCAACCATATTTCATATTGGAGGGCCGTGATCTGTTTTAATCTGTCATCATGCTCGAATATAGTGACGTGAGTGTTCAGTATCTGCAGTAGTGCCTTAAACTGGTCAGTTCCTAGTTGGTGATTCACCACCTCACCACAGATTTCTTGGGGTTTTTGAGAGTTTGTTGGGGCCTCCCAATTTATAGCCATCCTATCCCGCTTGCCTAAGTATAATCGTTTTTGCCCGCAGTCGATTATACACCCTTGGCTTGTCAGCCATGGTTGCCTGAGAATAATTCCTTCTACTAAATGCGGGGCGCAAAATAATTCTGTTTCTATTGTTTCCACACTCGAGAATACTGGCAACGTAACCTTCCTTTCTATAGCCAGGTGTGACTCAGTCTGGGCCATTTGAATGATTCTGGTGTTTTCATGCATTTCCTTCTTCTGTTTGGGTGTTAGCAGCCGGCTGTTAATGAAATTTCTAGCTGCGGCAGTGTCCAGAACCGCCTTAATATCGTGGTCATTGATCCGGACTTTGATCCGAGGGGCTTGTGTTCCTAGTCTCGGATCGCTTAAAGTTAGTATTTGTCCCACCCTTTTACTTACACCAGGAGTGACGGGTGACTCAAGGTCCCGGCGTGTGCATTTCCCGGCTCTCGCTTCTGTTGTTTCCCCTTGCCTGTCTCCAGGGAGGAACCCCATGTAGTTTTCTCCCTTTTGGTGGCTATGCGGGCTTTCAATGTAGGGCAATCGCGATGGAAATGTCTCTCGGGACAGTACCAGTAACGGGGTAAGATGTCCCCTTCGCTTCTGGCAAGTCTGTTAGTCTCGGTTGCCCGCACGGGGCGGGCACCCGGGAGGGTTGGCGGCATGCGTGTAGCGACATCTGTTTTCTCCATTTCCTGATAATCTATCTCCGCTTCTCTGGCCGTCTCTACCAGTTCCTCCATCCGTATTGCCCATGGGTGTCGGAGAGCACTCCATATAGCTGGTGTTAATAACTTTGTAATAATATGAACCCCCTCTGCCTCTGCTCCTTCGGGTGCGATACGTGAATACAATTGAGCTTTTCTCCGAATAAAAATTTCTACCTCTTCTTGTTTCTGTTGCTTCTTTGTGTAAAAATCTGTGCGTAACGTGGTGAGTACATCTTCCCCTGCGAATTTACTGCTCAAGCGGGTTGTGAATTGTTCCCATGTTGTCACAAATTCGCCGTACTTATTCCACCATGTAAGGGCGGCTTCCTTTAGCTGTTCCTGTCCTTTTTGTACCCATCGTTTAAGGGGAATCCCACCGGTCTGAAACTCGCGTTCACAATTTTTTATAAACAGTTCTGGGTCCTCATGTGGCCTTCCTGAGAATTCTGTCAAGACTACTTCCTCTGTTATTTTTTGTTCCATTTCTACCCTATTACCACAGAGGTTCGGCCCAGCTTACAAGGGAGTTCCCATTTCGTCCGTTCTTGGCATACCCTGCAATAGTATACCCAGACCCCGTGCTCTTGGCCTCGTCGGGCCACCCTAAACACATGTTGTGAAATGACTGAGAACATATAGCACACTGTGTGCGGCGCGTGTTGTGCCCCGGGCAATTAAGGTCGTCACAGCGCATCTGCTTTATCTGGCAATTATGGCAACGGTACTGCATCCCTTGCGTCGGCCGGAAAGTGTCTGGCCAGCCTATATATTGGTTACAATGGTGTTGAGGGCAAGTGCTGCACCTGATTATGTACAGTTCTGTATCATCGACACATTGGATAACTGCACCACTCCATCTGTTCCCCGCTTCCCTCGTTCCTCATTTGGACGTTATCTCGGGTCATAGCCTCGCTCCCCTCCTGTGGTCTTCTGACCTGCATATCCTCTAGACTCCTCGCCTGCCTTCTATCGGTATTCCTCGTCTGCCGGCCTAATAAATTTGGACTTACTGCCATGATAAGCAGGGTTATATTCCAGACTCCCTGAAGTGTCTGACATCCTGCTAGGGTATTTGGCTGGTCCTCGTTTCATTAATTGTGACTCGTAATGAAATGCTTAGAACTGGACGCCACAAGGGTTAATTATAGACTCCCTGAAGTCTGTTTTAGCCTGACTAGCTCGTTAAGGGTGAACCGCTTCTCTCGGGTAGTCTGGTTCTTGTTTCCGTCCATACAGACTTAACTATGTCTTAACATGCCCTGCCATGCCTTAACATGCCCCACGTTGGGCGTCATTGTAACTTGTCGCTACTAGGCCACCTGAGTTATACAGGGTGGTGGCTAGTAGGTTATTCTGTTAAAATTACTTTGGTGCAGACTAAGGGCACCTGTGGTTGTTGCATTAGGGGTAAACAAATACTCGTATTCTCCGTTATTTAACACACCAGTATTTTATTGGTCTGAAGGTCATATAGGTATTTACACACACTGGCGAGACTGAGCCCCCCTGCAAGTCGTAGGCCTGAAGGGCTCGTGGGCTGAATACTATGCGTCTGGGAAGGTTGTTGAAGGGAGACGTTTCTCTACTTATCTGTGACTGCGGCTTTTCGTGAGTTGTCTTCGTTGGTAGTGAGGACTGGTGAGTTGGGTGGCCCTATTTCAGGCCCTCGGACTGGCTCTCGTTGGCGTGCTGTACTCAGCTGGCTTCTTCCTGCGGCTTTGACTGACTCTCTCGGAATTCCGGGATTGGTTTCCCGGAACTTGTGCTTTCTCTGCAACCTCGGCTGGCATTCCTTGTTGGAGAGCGCGTCTCCTCGTCCTGCATTAACGTCCGCAACGGTCCGGCTCGCATCCCCGTCCTCTCTGACTCGCGCAGATCGACCGATGGTGATCAACTGATCCTCTGCCTTGGCTTCCTCGCAAATTTAACCCGTCTCCCACTATATTCAAGTTAGCTGTCAGCAGTTTCTCGAGAGGGAAAAAGGGAAATCCCCTGTGTACCTCGCGTGCTTTTTTGTGTAGGATTTTGTGTCTTGTCAGCGGCTTGTACGCCCCTACGAGGGTGGAGGGAGGGTGTGGTAGGACGTTTTTGGGGATTTCTGGGAGCTGTGTCAGCACTAATTCTCGTCGGGGGCACCCCCTGATTCGTTCGTCGAGGCCTTATATCAGCTATTTTAGGGACTTACCCTGTTTCTCTCAACTTTGGTTCTTCCCGCATATCCTTATATGTCGGGACAGCCCCGACGGTGTTTCCCCGGAAGTTTCGTTGTCACCTGCCTGCCCTGGCTGGCTGGCTGGCTGGCTGGCTGGCTGACTGGCTGGCTGGCTGCCTGCCCAGGACAACTATAGCAGGGTGTGAAAACAGTGCAATGCCTATCCCCTGTACCCATCACACGTCAACTGAATACCAAAAATTCTGCGATAGGAAAAATGAAATTCTGCCATATGGAAACAGAATTTCTGCGACTGAGAAAACAAAATTCTGCTATAGAATAAACCACATTCTGTAATTTAGAAAGGAAGGTAATATGGAAGACAAGCAAGTGTATCAAGTGTGATCTCAACTCATTACTCAGTTCAGTCAAAATAATCTAATACAAGCCAAATAAAATAACTCTTACTCAAAAGATGCATTACTAGTTGAAAGCTGTGAATTGATTGATTTTTTGATTTTAATGATATTGGCAAAAATCGAGTAATCGAAATGGTTTGATTTTCATAGCCAAATATTATTTTGTGTTATTGATCTACCAATGAGTGAATAACAATGTCAAATTAATTAAAGTAGTATTTATTATAGCTTTTCTTTAGAGGTCTGTCAAGTGCGCTTTCTAATTATTGCTGTTTACACAGTGCATAATGTAAAAAATGAATACAAAGTGTTAATTTAAAGACGTTAAAACAATGTCAGATTTCAAGGCGTAATAGATATTTGGGTTGCAGATGTTGGTTAACTTGACTACGTTTTTAGTCATTCATCATGGCGGAAGTGTAATCATATTATATTTGAGGTTAACAACATATTAACGTACAAGCTACGTTATGAAATGTAATGCAACATTGTGCGGAACTATATTTCAGTTTTAGTGAATGACAGTAATGAAGCATTGTGTATATTCTATGGCACAAAAATTTTTTAAGAGGCGGATAGTTCCGAACCACTACAAATATGCTAATCAGCTTGACTTTGTTTTGGTCGCCCACCGATGCGTACACATTTTCACGGAGTTTGAATGTTTAAATATTGAACAGAAAATGGAGTTTTGCAATGTCTATGGATTTATTTTTGTTGATAATGGACAAACATGTTCGCACACTGTATTTGAGAGAAATTTATTTATGTGCAAAACGTACTGATATTTTAAAATGTGTGCTAAGTAAGTGCACCGGTTTTTTATATTTTAACAAAGTTTGTGGAAAGTTAACTGTTTTATTTACATAATTTAAAATATTTGTTGGGAGAAATTAATTTATGTTTCTTTTGTTATGCTTCTGAACCAACACCTGATAGGCCTAAATATTGATTCTGCGCTGATTATGCGGGACTCCTACATTTCTGCGGAACATTCCGCAATCGCAGAATACTCGCATCCCTAATCATTACAATGGAATAGGGTCCGTCACCCAATATTTACAGTGATATGCTTGCACTGGCAAAAGTTGTTGCCCAATCTGGTCCCAAACTTTTTGACATGCAAGAGGTCTCAGGACCTTGCTGGCCAAGGAAGCATATGGTATCACTATGGCAGGCCACAGATACACATGCTGTTTGAGGCCGGGCATTATTATGCTGGAAAATGGGGTTGTCAACTTGCACCAGGAACGGAGTGCACATGGTTGCAGAATTCCCTGGATGTACCGCCATGCCATCAGGATTCTTCAAATACAAACAGTGGGGTGCTGGAATTGCGAGAAAAGACACCCCACACTACGATACCTCTTGTTTGGCGGTGTGCTGCCCTACAATTAAGTGTGGATCATGGCATTGGCCAAGACATCTCCAGACTCAAATTTGACGGCCATCTGTATCCAGACAGAACAGTGATTTGTTCCTTAACCTTACTCATAGCCCCCTAATGAAGTCGCCACCATATAGTAGGACAAAAAAAATTTCTACCACATAATAAGTCTCTCATTATTTCACCACTTCGTACAGGACTTATAAAATTTTCCATTGTATAGGGACTTAGAATATTTAATGTGTGTAGGGATTTAGAATATTTTTTCTCACTCATGTAGGACTCTGAATGTGTATATATATATATATTCACTAATGTACGGTTTAGAATAATTTTTAGTCATCTTTGTCACACTTTGTGCACCATAACCTAACCACAATGTAAGACTTAACCACTAGTATAGGAAATCTGTTACATGCATAGTGTTTGTGTGTATACCTCCATTACATATGAGGACTGTAGCATCTGATGCCATTTAATAAAATGTTATGACAGGTCGTTATATAATGAAAGATTATAAATAAATTTGAAAAATATATACTATCGAAAAAAATTACAATATTACATAAATAAAAATACAATAAAAAACTAATATTTCCTCCTCCATTATCGATCTCCTTCGTAATCTGCCACAATCCTCACTAAGTCTCTTCCGCAATCCTCAGCAATCAGCTTCACATGCACCACAATTAGCACCGCATGCACCACAATCAGCACCGCATGCACAGCAATCAGCACTGCATGCATCACAATCAGCAGTCCATGCACCACAATCAGCACTGCATACACAGCAATCAGCACCGCATGCATTACAATCAGCACCACATGCATTACAATCAGCACCACATGCACTGCAATCAACACAGCACGCACTGAAATTAGCACAGCACAAACTGAAATTAGTACCGCACGCACTGCAATTAGCACCGCATGCACTGCAATCGCTCCACAATCCGTAGCAATCCTTGTCCAAAGTCCCCAGCAATCCTCGTCCACAATCCCCAACAATCCTCAACAATTATCACCAATCCTCAGCAATTCTCCGCAATCCTCACCGAACCTCCTCTACAATCCTCGGCAATCCTTCTCCGCAACCCTAAACAATCCTTCTCTGCAACCCTCAACAATCCTCTGCAACACTCAACAATCCTCCTTCGCAATCCTCAGCAATCCTTCTCCACAACCCTTAACCAATCGGTAAGCTGCCATGTTGCTCATTCCTGGAAAAAGGTCAAGTACTCTGCGATGCTCAAGTCATAATGGTATACATTGTAACGGACGCTGTGGCAACAGATCCCCCACTGCTAGCTGCTTGGATATGCTACTGGTGGACACAGGCATATCCCAGGTTGCTGTGACATATCCCTGGATGGTGCGCAGCAACACCCGTGGAGTGCTTACAGCCTGTTACACCATGTAATGATCCTCCTTGCTGGTGGTGGTCTACCAGGGTTGACCCTAGCCTTCTCGACAGGTGTGTGTACCCTCCTGTTCCCACTACTTCCAACACTGACTCACAGTTTAGGCAGAAGGGTTCAAGTGGTAAACAATGCTCTGAAATGTCCAATCTGCCTCTTGGAGGTGGTGATGAGGCCTCTCTCAAATGCATACAGCCGGGCAAAGGATTGTCTAATGCACCATCGGTGCATGCTGCTTGTTCACTGAACTTGGCTGTGTGGCTCACACTGCTTCTAAGGCCTTATTCGGTGTCTTGCAGCTATGAATTTTGAAGGTGCCCACTAGAGGCACACCTGTGTAAGCAAACCGCATTAAATGCAAATGGGACTCGTATGGCTACAAAGATGATACTGTATAGCAACCGTTGTTGTACTTGCACGATTTGTTTATGGTAATCAATTTTTTTTTTGCAAATTAATGTATTATATAACGACAAACCTTTTTGATAATGAAAAAAAATTTAATAACACCTTTTTATTGTGAAAATATATACCACAGATTGTTATTTTACACAGTTACCCATGGCATTGAAACACTTTTAGTGGGAAACAAGTGTTTTATACCTGCCTCAAACTCTTGCTGTGAGTCTATAGATCGAAGCATACTGCATTTTCAAAACAATAAACAGGCAGTATACAATGTAGTCTGCCAAGATCAGTTGCGTGTGAGCTTTCATGCAATTTGTGTTGCACTACTGGTTGTGTACACGTACGCCTGTGTGTTTCTTTGGACAGCCGAAATAAACCAGAAAATAAATAATCCTATCAAGTGTGAAATAAGAACTCTCTTAGTTTTTGCATGCAAAAAACTCAATTATATGTAATCAATCATTAAATCACGAAGTTCCTGACAATAATATGATTGAGATGGTGGTGTCAGAAGTTCAAGGGTGTGGAGGACCAGCATCCACGATGAACATCCTGGTCGGTTGTCTATTACAGACAAATTGGTGTGTAATAACGATAAGGTTATGCAATACAACTTATACATCACAGATGATGCACTCCATGCACAGTTTCCACATGGGTAATGATTCATAATACACAATACTGTATACCAGTGACCTAAACTACCAAAAATTTTTTGCAAGGTAGGATCCATGCATGCTTACCAAAGAACATAGAAAACTTGCATGGAAGCTGTATTAACATTTCTGGCATAACATACATACAAAGGTGATGACTTTTTGTCCCGTATCATGACAGATGATGCAATCTGCAACCTGGGTTGCCTGTTTTAGGCCTGAACACAAACAATCCATGGCATGGCAGCATCCGTGTTTTTTCACCAAACTCAAAGTCAAGTAGACCCTCTCCATCCATAAGAAAATAACCACATGTTCTGAGACAGACATGATCCACACCATTAAAAGTTTATACCCTTCGTAAAACTATCAATGCAAACATACACTGTTCAAAAAATAAATTTGGTCATGTATTTGGATGTTCATACGCCCATGACAGGCATATATATTGAAATGAAACAGACACGTAATGAAAACAAACCCTTTTCTTTGCAACAATTGAGAATTGAAATGAAAAGCATTCTTTTGACACTCAATACACAACATCATTTCACAACATGTCAAAATACAAAGTGGTTCCTGGTCATACACCAAAATGGCTACACTGTAATAAAGATTCTTAATAAGGTGTATTGCTACCCCTCACATGGGTAACAGCTTCACAATGCCTCCTCATACTTCTGAAAAGGCGCCGCACGTTCAGTTGAGGCAAATATCCCCACTCTTCCAGAAGGGCATCTTCAAGGACGTGTAGTGTTTGGGGTGGTGGATTTCTCGCTCGGATACGTTGCTCCAGTTTGTCCCCGACATGTTCGATCAGATTCATGTCGGGACTTCTGGATAGCCACTCCATTCATTGCACATGGTGCTCTTGCAGGAATCTCCAAACAATGTTGGCATTACGCGCTCAAGCATTACCATGCATTAATACTGCGTTCTCTCCAAGTTGCCTCACATGAGGAATGGCATGTAGCACTACGATCTCGTCAATATACTGTAGAGTGGCTAAGGATCCATTGCGAATGATCAGGGGATCAGTTTTTGTGTCAAGACTTATGGCTGCCCACACCATAACAGATCCACCTCCATAAGCAACCATAGATTGTACAGCTGTTGGGTGAAATCGCTCCCCACATCTTCTTCAGACTCGCAATTCACCATCTGATCGATATAACGTGGGATTCATCAGTACAAAATAGTTCAGACCATATAAAGATGTAACCAAATTTCTTTTTGGGCAGTTTATAATGTGTTAATTTCAAGAGACTGGATAAAGTATTAAAAAATGATATGTAAGACTTCTTATATGATCAACATATACGATGTATGGCAGCATGTCATTATACAAAGAGCCAGCTGCTTCAAAAGTTTTGTGAGTAGTTTTGGAGTGCCCAGGTTACAGGCCTAATCTCATCCCTGGTCATTAAGACATTTTCATAAAATTAATGGGGATTTATGGAGGAAAGCAATTTCCTGAAAACTAAGAGCTCAGGCAAATGGCAACTTAATTTCACAATGGACTGGTAGCAAAAGTATAAGATAAAATATGTTGTGATATGGGCTAGGCCCTTAAGGAACATGGTAGATGGTCAACGTCCCCTCGGCTCTCACACCTCAGCACAGAGGGGGCTAAGTGAGCATGGCCAGCTCCAGGAAACAAATGTAAGTCATATGTAACTGACCCAGGAAAGTTACTATGCTCAGGCAGCATCGGCAATTATGAGTAATGAGAGAGCTCGCCGGGTTCACGTGGGAGCATCAACCAGTTGTCTTCTCAGTTCAGCAGAAGATGGTAGCTATTCTCAGTATACCTGGAAAGCAAGTAGAGTAGACTGGGGTGACAGCCAGTCACAGGCACACAAGACTCCCAGTGTTTAAAGGCAGGACGGTAGGTGTTCCCTGGATTTCAGGACAAGGGCAAGTGTAACATGGGCGTGGTGGTGAGTGACTTCACCTGAATAAACAGATTAGTTTCACTGCACTCACAGTAGTAGTTTCTGTAGAAGTTGCTATCTCTCTTTCCCCATCTTATACCGGGATGCCGCTGGCCATATTGTTGAGCTCCCCCATCAGGGAGGAGATGAGCTTTGAATAGAGGTGAGCCCACATAGAAGAGTAGAGCCAGCATGCACACGTAAGATGGCTGCTGCTACACAGGCAGGTGCAAGCCAGGTTCCACCCATCACCACCACTGGGGGGTGATTTTTCCCCACCCTAGACTGAGCCACTTCACCACCCCTACCGAACCTTTGAGATCACCCTGCAGGAGTTAGTGTGAAAAGACTCCCTAATTGTAGTGAACTGCCCAGAGGAGTCCTCATCCAACAAAACAGATCACAATGGCCAGTCTCCAAGTAATCAAAATGACCCAAGGGGATAGGTAGAGGGCCAGGCAGGAAACCAACAGCATGACATTTGGTGCCCCAAGGCCTGGGGTGCATGAATGGCCAGAAGCATTCAGGAACCACTCAGCAATTAACAAAACAAGACTTCCAGGAGCCTGAAAAAAAAAAACCTAATGGTGCTCAACACAGAATTTAGTTTTTTTTTCTCTTTCTCTTATGTAAGTGTCCCTTCTCTGCGTCAGAATCAGGCAGAATGCAGGCAACAGAAGGGAAGAGGATCATATTTGCCTGGCAGACAGGGAGTAGAGTCTGGCGAAGACAGGATACCAGCATCATGAGATATATCATGTAACTTTGCTATCTGCACAATTGAAGGGCAGGCCCCACAGATAGATTATACTTGGTGCGAATTTTTATATAACATGCCTAGGGTGGCGAGGGGACAAAGAACTCTCGCCTGGCATGATGTACATGTGAGGGAGATGTCAGTTGGAAGTAAGGCACTGTGATGGGACTGGGCAATATAAAATCAAATGAGCGGAACGCATGCCTAAGGTGGAGAGAGGAACCACAAGACATGACAGGCATTTCCTAAAGTTGTGCATGCTGCCAGGGCAGAGCTAGGATGAGCAACCCTGTTTCTTCTTATCATACCTAGGTAAATACACATATAATAAGGTTTCCGTAGGAAATCAGCGCTCTGCCAACAGAGTTCATGGGCAAAGACATTTGAGGATCACCCACTCTTCATTAATCACTGCAAAGAGATAATGAGGGAGGCAGAAGTACCCAAAACCTATTGGGTGGACATCGCTCATCGTCAATTTCAAGGAGAACATTGTAAGATGGTGGAGGCAGTATGGGGAGTTTAGAGGAATGTGGTCAGAGCTATGTGATCACTTGGCAACCCAATTTGGCGGAATTGTAAGAATGGCCATGATGATGAAAGAATTTATGGGCAACAGCAGGACGAGGGGGAAGACAGTGAATATTTTATTGAACAGACGGTACAACTGCATCAGAAGGTACACCCCTATTAAATTATTCCTCTTATTGTAGACTAGATGCAGGGCAACATGAGGGCCTTTTTGCTAGAACCCAAACCCAGATATGTAAAAGAGTTAGTGTGAAGGGCTTGGTGCACTGAGAAAGATTAGGGACCAGAGCATTCGGGGACCATGAGTGGAAGTCAGCTGAACCTTCACAAAATTACAGCAGAGGATCTCACCTGTAAGAGGGTAGAGGGGAAAGAAATGTTGGCTATTTGGATGACTCTGTCAATGGAAGACTGAATTTCCCACCTCCTGCCCTGCTTGGGTAGCAACCAAGAAACATATCTCCCCACCGACCCTGAAATAAAGAAAGTATTGAATAAAGCCCCCCGGACTCACGAAAATGGTGTGAAGCCCCAAGAGTTATCATAAAAATTGGGAAATGTGAGCAGCAAGCCTTACTAGACTGCCGCATCAGCAAATTGTGTGAAAATGAGAATATTCGGACAAAAACAATGAGGCTGGATACGCAGAATGCGGGAGATGGTAGAAGTTGTGCGAAGTGAGATCTACCTATCTATATTCAAGCAAATCAATAATGCTAGGCCACAGGGAGGCAGGATTAAACAGCATCCTCATTATGTATAGTTTTCTAGAGAATGTTATTCTGGATCAGTTTTGGTTCTATGATCACAATAATGCCCTCGAATCTAATGGCAGATGAAGACATTTAGGGAAGAAGTAAACGAATAACTCTAATATGGGTACTGGGTGGGGAGGCCACAGAGGTAGTGGATTTTAACTGGGGATAGTACAGCATTACTTAAGTGAGAAGGTGGCAGAGGAACATGCCAGCAATCTCTCAACTGTGTAATTAAGTCTTTATGCAACGTTAGCCTCTATGCCAAAGTTGGATGTGTCGACACAAAATTTTGTTAAAATGGTTTAACCAGTGTGGGCATGTAAAAACCTTTCCTCACCTGAAAAATTAAGAGTAATTACAGAACAGGTAAAGGCTATAAAATGCCAGCATTTGGTCGAGGCTGCCAATTCTCCATATAATAGTCAAATAGTTATAGTTTTGAAAAAGAGAGGGAAACTGTTGTTTTGTGGCTACTACAAAGCCTTGAATGAGATCATCTTTGACATAGCCCCACCAGCAGTAAACCTACAAACTTTCAGAGGTTGTTCAGGGATGTTTGCAGAGTGTTTTGATATGAGGAACTCATCGTTGCCAGCAGCGCATTACTGCATCAGTGGATTTGGTCAATTTAGGTGCCCCAACAGCCGTTGTAGCTGTTTACACGGAATGTGTGTCGTATTTGCGACCAGAACGTATCAGTTGACTCACTGTACTCACTGGTGAACACACAGTGAAATGCCCTACCTTCTCCTTCATCCCCAGACTTCAATTCAACATAAGCCTGCCTTGGTGTTCATTTCCTGCAGTGTTAGTTGTGAGTAGTGAGTGAAAATCATGGATGGTTTTACTAATGCAGAGTACACCAACATGCCCCTCACATATGTTAAATAGGAAGTAATGGAATAACGGCAAAACAATTTTATCAGGGGTTGTTCACGCAGCAAAGGCAACCTCATGCCAGTACATTTGCAGCTGCTATTAGCTCCTACAATAAACCGGGTCCTTCTCTGTTCATATGCATGATACCTGCCATTTAAGTTATGTTAGAACACCTTAACATGAACAGGCAGTGTTAAAAGTGGTCTGTGATAATACTGTCACCTGTAATCGCAGCATTGAACAAGATGTGAATGTAAACCATGGAACTGTTTTGAACATCTTACACAAGCAGCTATTGCATCCGTATCATCGACAGAGGGTTCATGAATTGCAGTCAGCGAACCTTCCACACTGTGTGGCATTTGCAAATTGGTACTTTCCACTGTGCACACAATTACCATTTTTCTGTGCTTGTATTATACACCAATGAGGAAATGTTTACAAGGGAAGGCACGTCAACAGTCAGAATAGCAATATCTGGACCGACAAGAACCCACATGCATAAGTGTATTGTGCCCATCAACAGACATTCACTATGAATGTATGGGCTGGTATTGTAAACAATTGTGTTATTGGGCCTTAAGTAATTTCCAAAAGACTGAACGGTGAGGTCTACAAAACATTCCTTGAACATGCCCTCCCACAGTTGCTAAAACATGTGCCGCTGATAATCCCCCTGCATATGTGGTTTCAACACAATGGGGCACCAGTACCCTATTCATGCAATGTTATGGACAACCTTGATATACAGTTTAGGTAACGTTGATCATGATGGTCCTGTTCCATGGCCAGCCCGGAGTCACCTAATTTTATGTCTATGGGCATCTTTCCCTGGGGTCATGTAAAGAGCCTCATTTATGAGACTTCCGTTGACATTCACATGTACCTAGTTGCTAGAATTGTCGCAGCCGCTGACAATGTATGCCAATCTCCTCATATGCTAAAGCATGTGCAATGGTCCACAACGCATCACTGTACAGTGAATCATGATCAGGGTGGGCTACATTTTGAATATCTGCTGTAAAGGCACAGGTCTGTACAGTATCAGAACAGGTCTTGAACAGTACTGTATCAACAAGTGTATGTGTTTTGCCCAAAGGTTGTTGCATTACTCATGTAATTTGTTTTGTAATGTGTGGTTATCTGTTTCTATACACATGATATTACGGAGGGTAATGTGTAGTTGATTAATTTAGAGACATTACATGTCTTAACACTTCAACATCCCATACTCTGTATAGAGCTACCAGCGACCATGGGTTCCGTATTTCAGAACACTCAGCAAACATCCTTGAACGACCTTTGAAAGTTTGTCAATAGAGTTCATATCCAACCCCGTATAATAGCTGTAAGTCTATATGTGCATCAAGGGTAACACAGGTAACTGATATGATATGTGAAATAGTGCACACACATAAGGACCGAAACACATTTCAAGGAAAATATGCACCACAATGCCAAAACACATGGGCACAAAAGGACTTTTGCAAATGCTATAATTGGTTAGATTTGCTTATTATAATGTGTAAGGATAGCATGCGCCATGGGCGCTAGTAAATATAAATAGTATGGTTAGTAATTTCGTAAAGTGTTCAAGGAAATATGTTTGCTGTTAGCAAGGGCATGCAATAAGCAAGAGCAGCTTAGACTAAGATGCATTATATTCAATTTGGAAACTTGAGCACTGTTCTCACCGGAAGCGGCAAGAGAAGGACATGACTCCCCAGGGCCCATCTGTTGGTGCAAGGCCATTGTGATGTAGGTCAGTGATGTAAGTCAGTAAGGTAGGTCTCTGGGTGTTACTGTTCGGTAGTGGGAATAATTACAAGGCCTTGACGACCGTAGAATACACATGGCTAGAGTATATTTGTCAGCAAATCTGAACGTAAATTAGCGCACGAGTTAAGAAGAAATTTTCATCACTGCTGTAGACACCTGAAAATATAGCAAACGCTATAAACGCAAATTTTTACAAAAAAAAATAAATATTACAATTCTTTAGAATTTAGGTGTAATTCACGAATTGTACAAATCACGTAGTATTTCAGCAAATTATTATTTTATGTCACATAGTTGCTTCTTAAGACGTATTTTATGTGTTTTTGCATATATGAATACAAATGCATGCAGAGTTAGCCAGTAGATTTCTTCGATTTACACCATAAATAAAAACATGTCTTACTTTCCGTAACGTGTTTAAGGTCATAAATAACATAAGCGCAAATGATGATGCGTCACTTTGAGTGTACATTCCAGTGCATGACCCTGCAAAAGTTTATTTGCTCACTAGGAAACCCCGTCATTGTAGTGTTCACGTCTACCATGCACCACGTTCGCATCAACTAACTCACTCAGTTTGTTTACATTCGTAGCATCATCACGTTTTATCCAAAAATTATTTATTCTTTACAAAGCGGCGCAGCAGTCAAAAATTTGTTTATATGCATTTACTGATGTAGAATATATTTGTAGATTGAATTATCACTTATTTTAACCTTGTATCCTTCCAGCTAACTGTATTTTTATCACACATAAACAAATATGTGCTGTAAAAAATGACACATTTTGAACAAACAAAAGTTTTGTAAGCAGGCCTAACGAAAAAATTTGTTGTTGAAAGTTAGGATAGTTCAAAAACATAAAAGTAGATTTTTTTTTCTGTTCGTACAAGGCACTTTTATTATTTTTTTAAACAGTTCTTTTATAATTGTGAATAAATTCATTACATTAGTCTCTGCATGAAACAGTATGCCCTTGCCAGTGCATTGTGACCGTTGTTTCAGGTGTCAGGCAGAATATTAAATCTTAAGTAAGAAAATGTGAAATGGTTTTCAATGTTATCTGTTAATAAAGGAAACTAGTGGTTTTGTCTTAAAAACGTGGCTGTATATTTATCTGGGAGTTTGGTATTTTTGCAAGGAAATAACAATTGTTAAAAAACACCACTTTTCAATAGGAATAACACTGCCAATTTCAGGTTTTATGAATAAAGTGACATTTCTCAAATTATGTATGTCTTTATAAAGAAAACATGAAAAATTGGAGCAATACTCATGCAGAAACCTGCACTTTTGTAGCAAGAAAATAACAGCTATTTTTTGACAAAAATAACACCTATTTAAAAAAAAATAACACACATTTTTGGAAAAAATAACACCTACTTTTTTAGGTCTCTACCTATGGCGCATTAAGTGTACCGAACTTTAATGAATTCCCACACAGTGCTGAGTGCTCCGCTAACACTCAGATAATCCCACTAGGATAACAAATATTGCAGTGCACTTATGGAAAGCAGTTACATCACCTCACCTTCCAGATTTTTGGTTTTAGAATGTACACCAATCATAGGGAATTGTAACATTTCAGCTAAAATCAATATGCAGTTGTAACCTTTCAGTGGAATTAGAAATCCGTAATGCTGTTCATCATTTATTATTCCATTGTACGTCTTCTCAAACAAATTATACCAATTATTATTTCATCTTCTCAAAACAATTCAATTATTACTACTCGTTCTTTATCAACAATTACAATTTAAACATCTTGCAGCAATTAAAATGAAATGTTTGCGTATAAATATCTTTTCATCACATTTTTACGTAGTTAATACCAGCCGCCCATCCTTGACTGTGGTGGTAGGATTTTTGTTAAAGAAAAAATGTTTGACTTAGAACTTCATCGTAATTTCTGTTGTTACCTGTTCTCTGATTGGCTGTTGTTTGACCACGCCACATTTCTCCTCCAACCAGCATTGGCAAGACGAGAGCCAACCAGGATACTTTTCTTTTGTTCACGTGATTTTTAACATGCAATGCTTACTACCCTTTAGGGAATAAATTAACAATACGTGATAACCTTTATAACAAATCAAATATAACAAACAAACTAGTAAGATAACCAAAAATTACACTGCACTTTGTTTAAATCAGATAATAAAGCTTAATTTGGAAATTATATTAAATTAATTGTAATTGTCAACACAACTAAATATTCTGAAACCAAAGGTAAATATAATAATAAATATAAATATAACATCTGGGAAACCGCAATGTTACATGCTACAGACAGTATTGACTTATGGTTAATACAGGTCAAGGCGCTAAACTGTGCTCAGTAAAAGGCAATGTGAACTGACTGAGTGAGAAGAGAACACAAACGAATGACAGACTAATACCAGGCACTCTAACAGAAAAATTACATCACACAATTTCTAGACATGTTATAAGGCCTAGGGCAGATACCAGGGGAAGTTCAACTGGATATGAAGGAAGATGCCAAATCACAGCAAGATCCACCCCATCATGTGCCAATACTACTAAAGAAAGAGCTGAAGATGTTGCTACAGCAACTTTAACAGCAGCAAGTCATAACACCTAAGACAGAACTAACAGATAGGGTCAGCAGTATGTTGATAGAACAAGGAACAATCCAGTGGGACAACAGAAACTATTTATTTGTCTCGATCCACAAAATTTAAATTATGCAGTATGGCGAGTGCACTATCCAGTATCAGTGACGAACAAGATGTTACCAGAGCTAACTAAGGCTAAATTATTAAGTATGCAAAACACCAAGAATGAATACTGGCATGTAAGATGTTCCTTGGCTACGTTGGGGGCAGAACAGACACATTGATGATACACGTTGACCACAAACCTCTGGAGACAATTTTCAGAAAACCAATTTTACAGGCACCTCCAAAACTCCAAATCGTATGTTTAGCTTTCCAGTGGTACACAGTAGGAGTAATTTACAAACAAGGTGAAGGGAAAGTGCTAGCTAACCATTTAAATAAGGTACCTCTGGCACACAGCGTTTGAGACTCCTATACACAGCTACAGCAATACATTCTCAGTTTAGAAAGCATAGAGCCAGTCACAAATATGATATTAAAGACACTATAATACATGCTAGAGCAACAAGACGAGATACAGCACTAAAAGAGTTAATAAATGTGATACAAACAGGATCGTCATTGGAGAAAAGAGACATTTCTCCATGAAAATGACAGCAAGAATGAACTGAGCTACCATAAGGTTATCGTAAACAGAGTAATGCATGTAGTACTGGTAGAAAAATACAAGGACATGTTGAGCAAATTACATGCAAGCCATGTGGGACTGGAAGCAACATTAAGATGGACAAGAGACACTTGAGTACTGGCCTAATATGAAACACATCAAACAACAGATTGAGACCTGCATGGCATGTCTGACATAACAGCCAAGTCAACAGCTACTTCCACTCCAGGAGCACACAGCACCTAAAAGACTATGGCAGAAGGTGGGAATGGATTTGTTCAAGCTAGATGGACAGTGAATCCTGATTGCGATGTACTACTACACTGATTTCTGGGAGTTGGAAGAGGCCATTGGCCATTGGGAAGTCAAAATTGTAGAGGAACTGAAAGCCCATTTTAGGCGATATATCCCCTCAAGTCAGCTCCACTTCATCCACAAGGCAATTTCAAAGCAGAAGCCACAGTAAAGATAGCCAAGACACTGCTAGAAAAATTTAAACTGAAAACCACAAATCCAACCATTCCTATGCTGGAATAGTGTAACACATCAATCCAAGGCATGGAGATTAGTCCAGCATACAGATGCATACGCAGATGCTTATGGACACTCCTGCCGTGTATGGCAGACTGCTCAGACAGAGAGTACCAGTGGCAGTACCAGTCAAGTTAGAACAAAAGAAGACTACCTACAAGAAATTTTACAACCAGAAAACTAGTCCACTCTCAAGCATAGAACCTGGACAAGCAGTTATGGTATAGGAAAGCCAAACCTACAGACACTATTGTATGATGATTAGACCAGTAACAGTGGTTCTTCCAAGGACAACATGGACCCAAACAACAGCATCAGCAACTAAGTACCATGAAGGGTCACCAATGGCTGTGGCAGAGCATCAATCACCACCCCTGAATATAGCAGAAAGGGTATTAACTCCAGTTTCAACTCCAGTTTGACCTGTGGCAGCAGGACAAATGAGGAACAGCTCATCCACCGCGACATGACCAGTGCCTGCTGCTGCAGGAGAAGGACCCAATGAGTCCCAGCAGGCATGTACCAAAACACTGAATCCACCAGTCAATGAGACGGATGTGAAGGAAAAATCTCTCTCGCCAGGGGATGGGTGGCAAGGTTGGGACACGCAGAAAGAGCCACACAGCACACCTTGTTGACCCCTTGAGAAAGTGTTCTAGAGTGTTTCAGAGAAGAAATACAATAAGAACAACAAAGTGGTCAGAAGACTTGTAAAAAAAAGGAAAAAAATAAAAATTAATATGTTAGCAGGGTTGAGACTGAAACAAGAACAGGTTGACAAAATGAGTCAGTCAAGAATGGTCAAAAACAATTCGGTAAAACTTTCCTTTCACATATACAAATATATAAATCTGAAACAATAAACAATAGCTACACAGAAGCATTCACACCCAACTAGCAAATTTCAGTTATAATGCACAGTATACCTCTATTAACACTTCCAACACTTGTAAAAATTCCGTAGAAAAATCACTGCTTCCAACAAGCTAAGACATGGCTGTTGTAGTTTGCTTTTCGCTCTGTCTTTACTTGTCCACAGAGAACTGGCCAATTGTGCCAACAAATGTCTGTTAATGGTCTGCTGTGTTAGAAGGTGTGGCCATATTTAAGTGCGCCAATAACCTTAACGATTATAGTGGATAGTGCACATCAGTTCATTATGCACAGTCAAGTATTTTATGATGAAGCAGCTTCTTTGGGTGATACAATGTATTAGGAGCACATTTTATTTATCATATGCTTAGTTCTTATTGGTCTAAGGAATAAAGTTAAATATATTGGTGTAAGAGGTTTAATACAAGAACAAATATAAGAAATTTTTGCCAGCACATTGGCAGTAAGTTGAAGATGTTAAAAAAATTAAATCACTCAAAACATTTTTAAATAGGCCACAGTTTACGGAAGTATTTGTGAATAAAACTTATGATATTCCAATAATATTTTAGCAGTAAATTAGTTTTTCAAATTAAATTACACCTTCTTAAATAACTACAACATTAATACATACCAAAAGGTGCCCAGTCACACCAATGTGTACTGTTGCTGACATCTTCACTTAAACGATTCACAGCAGAGCAATTCTGGTTGAGAACATTCTTCACAACACTGATGGACTTTCGAGAAAGATGGTAGCAAGTGTATGCCATGAATGTCAGCAATAAAATGAAAGCACGATACCTACAAACAACATTACACACTGAATTTACTATATTAAAACACATAATTGTAATTGTAATGTTTGAAATATTGTTAAATGGCCTGAGTAGGGTGTTTAGGGAGCTCCAGGAACAAGACCCAGGGGCTGACAATTGGAGGATTCATCAGCCATCTTGGATGAAGTCAACACCACAATCTTGGATGTCCTTGAACTTGACCTCTTCTGCCATCTTGGACGATTTAATCATCACCATCTTGTCTGCCATTTTGTTTTTACTGTCCACCATTTTGTTCTTGCTGTCTGCCATATTGTTTTCATTGACAGCTATCTTGTTTTCGCCACCTGCAATCTCGTCCGCCATATTTTATTCATCAACCACCATCTCGTTTCTACTTGTCTTTTGTTTTCATCGGCTGTCGATAACAATGCGGCACTTGCTGGGCTGTAATATTTGTTTATGGAGTCGGTAGCTAGAGTGGACTGGTATATGTTTCTTGAGTTTGCCACTAGAGGTGCACAAACACCATATTGGTTTTAGTGTTCGCCGCTAGGGGCGCTGCTAGTATAAGGTTGATGTTCCCATTAACTGTATGCAGGAGCCTCACCCCTATAGACACTATTATCAAATGTTATAACTTAAAAACTCCTTTGGAAGTGACCCGTTTTGATCTAGCCCCCCATTGGTATGGAAAATTAGACCTATGCCTTATACCACTCGGCTACCGAGACAGGTAGGAATTTAATGTTTAAAATGTGGTATATGCAATAGGTTGTCATATTTTGAATAGTAATAAGCATAGGCACATTTTGTTGTGTCTGCTGTAGGCAGCCATCTTGTTTACGATGGTCATTTGTTTCCATCTGCTATAATTCGTCATCTTTGTTGGACTTACAATATTTTTTTCTCGCGTTGGTCAGAACACACACATAACCAATCCCTACATATATTTATTTTTCCAAAAATAGTTTGCCAATACTGTGTAGTCATTTATCAAATTTATTTAAGTAGTAACCTTTAATGTATGTATGTTTTTGGAAATACCATGCAGTTAAAACCAATACTTAAGTAACAACCGTATATATTTTTTGTTTCTTGCATAGGCATGTTATATGAAAAACATTTTGTATACATTAATTTTTTGGGGGAAAGTATGTTTCTTAGAAACAAAACAATACAATATATTTTTTAACATTTAGTTTTTTTAATTACAGATATGCCATATATCATGCAAAATAATTAAAAATTTTCTTCAGTACTCACACCAGTCTTTGGAAGGGAACATCTGACATCATCTTGGAACTGTTTTCCAGCCATATATATATGTGTATATATACACACAAACACAAACATACATGCGCGCACGCACACACACACACACCACAATTCGGAAGGGACATCTGCTATCATCTTCAAGCTTCCCCCTCCCACTTTACCACCCACATGGCTGTTAAAAAAACCAACCATGTGCGAGGAAGTTATAAGCCAACTATGTCCACTTTTGATAACCACGAAACCTGCGATTTGGTGAAACCCGGCCAGCTATCTCATGTATGTCAGTCATTTTTCTTATGTCAAGGGCTGCTTACTGAGAATTTGTCCACCATTTCAGATGATGTAATTTATGTCAATGTGTCACTGTAGGCTGCCATATATTTTTGCATTGGTTATTTGCCAGTGTCTGCTGTAGGCAGCCATCGTGTGTATGCCAGCCATTTGTTTTCTTAGGAAAAGGGCTGCTAGCTGACAAATTGTCCACTATCTCGTATGATGTCACGGTGGCACTGTAGGCAGACTTATTTTTTGCATAGGTCATTTGTAATTTCCTACTGTAGGCAGCCATCTTGTGTACATCAGTCACTTGTTTTCTTTGGACAAGAGCAGTTGTCTGAGGATTCGTAAGCCATTTTGGTTTGATGTCGTAGATTCCACTATGGTATTGTAGGGTGTCAATGGTTGCATCAGTCATTTGCTGTCTGTTGTAAACAGACACCTTGTGTAAGTCAATTGTTTTCTAAGTACAAGGGCTACTTGCTGAGGATTTGTCCACCATCTGAGACATCATAGATGTAAATATGCTACTGTATGCTGTCACATATATTTCTGCATCTGTAATTTGTCGTCGTCTGCTGTAGACGGCCATCTTGTGCCAGTCAGTTGATTTCTTACGACAAGGCTGCTGGCTGAGAATTCGTCTGCCATTTCAGATGATGTCGTAGATGCAACTATGGTACTGTAGGCTGCTATAATGTTTGCATCAGTCATTTGTCGTAGTCTACCATAGGCAACCATTTTGTTTAAATCAACTGTTTTCTAAGGTCAAGGGCTGCAGGCTAAGGATTCTCGGAGCATTCCTGTATCCCAATCCCTTGCACTCCACCCATTCTCCATCTTTCCTTCAGTTCCTCTTCACCAGCGCTCATTATCTTGAAGTTAAGTGCCGACATAAACCTTGCACCACATCTCCCACTCTATTCATGTAATATCAGATTTTTTAAATATACATAGCTATGCATAACGATTTTTAAAAATGTAATATGGTGAGTAGGGTATTCCCTGACGCGTATTTTCAGGAATAATTAGAATATTTCATCACAAATACCGATAACTCGTGCATTTAATGACGACATATTAGAATTTTATAAAAAATATATAATAAATATATTATTTAAGATTATATAAGGCTGCAGCACATCTATGAATTCATCTTACAAAAACTAATTCGCATATATACTGGTTGAGGCACCTAAGGCAGGCCACTTGAATAAAACTGCCAATTTCAGTGGTAGAAGATGTTTCAGACAAAAGTTGCTTGGGTCCAAGGCGCTAATAACTTGATAGTGATAATTACCCCGTATGTAGGAGGTTAAAGAAGATACAAAAGTCAACTTCACTACTTTAAATGGAATGATAATTTTTATTAACACCACTCGACAGTGAATGATGATGATTTAATAAATGGTTCTTAACAGAACTTTCGGTGGTCGTTGGACCAGTCAGTCGAGAAAAACGAAATGGCCTGCATATTCCCCAGACTTAACTCCTACAGACTTTTATATGTGGGGAACATTAAAACAACACGTTTACAAAGACCCACCTACAATTTCCGAAGACATGAGCTTGTTATGCAATAAGTCAAAATGAAATGCGACAAGCGGTATTGTACGCTCAGAATCACTTTACAGTATGTATTAATGCACAACGTTTCCAATTTGAACACCTGATATTATAATAAAATAACACACCCAATATAATATAACAAAGGAAGCAAAATGCCAGGCTCAGACAACGCGTCCTTTGTTATTTTCTTATGATATCAGGTGTTCAACTTGGTGACCTTGTGCATTGATACATACTGTTAAGCAATTCTGAGTGGACAATACTGCACGTCGAATTTCATCTGGACTTATCGCAGAACTAGCTAATGTTATACGGCCTTTTATGTCTTCGGGAGTCGTCGGTGGGTCTTTCTAGACCCATTGCATTAATATTCCCCACAGATAAAATTCCATAGACGTTAAGTCTGGGGAGCGTGCAGGCCATTTCATGTTTACAGACCGACCGATCCAACGACCACCAAAAGTTCTGTTAAGAACCATTTATTACACAATCATACGCACTGTCGAGGGGTGTTAATAAAAATTATCATTCCATTTAAAGTAACGAAGTTGACATTTATTTCTTCTTTTATCTCCCACTTACAGGGTAATTAACACAATTAAGTTATTAGCACCTTGGAACCAAGCAACTTTTGTCTGAAACATTTTCTTCTACCACTGTAATTGGCGGTTTAATTCAGGTGGCCTGCCTTAGGTGCCGCACCTGGTATAAATTCCTTATTGTAATATGTATTTTTTACAACCATGTTTTAAGGACACTAGACTTTGCATTTTAGACGCATGTAAAAATAATAGTCAAGAGCGTTTAATCATGTCAAGTGACCACGAACCAAGTTCGGCAGACGGCATATCGGATGGCTTACAAAACTGATATAAAGGTCAAAATTCAATTATAAAATTTGTTTTATTTAACAGTACATGTAGAATTGTTGACGGTCTGGATGTTCGAAATTAGTCGGGGAGAATACGCAACACGACACTGCTGCATATAATACATACAGCTATACTAATATAGAGACGATAAAGTTAATTAATATATTACTTCTCCCAGAATAAAAGAATATAGCAGCAGTCAGTACACACTTACACTTCCTGCCTTCCCAGCATTTTAGGTCAAAGTGTATTTAAGTTGGCGACTACGCTCGTGATAATTTTAGTCGGACACTTTGTAAACAGATTGCACACGTGGCTAGACACTTTTTAAACACATTACATTTGACGTAGGCAGCAGTGCTCTTCACTAGCAGTCAGAAGCTAGATTACGTATAAAGCTTTCGTGAACGAGGTAAGTAAAGGCTTGTATTAAATCTTAATTAGATTTTTTCATTTTAAAACAATTAACGTGGTTCCGGGGATTTGTTCGTTCTACTAATTAAATCTTTCAAAATCTAATTAAGATTTAATGCAAGCCTTTACTTACCTCGTTCACGAAAGCTCTATACTTACTCTAGCTTCTGACCGCTAGTGAAGGACACTGCCGCCTACGTCAAATGGAATGTGTTTAAAAAGTGTCTAGCCACGTGTGCAATCTGTTTACAAAGTGTCCGACTAAAATTATCACGAGCGTGGTCGCTAACTTAAATACACTTTGTCCTAAAATGCTGGGAAGGCAAGAAGTGTAAGTGTGTACTGACTGCTGCTATATTCTTTTATTCTGGGAGAAGTAATATATTAACTAAATTTACCATCTCTATATTAGTATAGCTGTATATATTATATGCAGCAGTGTCGTGTTGCGAATTTGCCCCTCCCCCGACTTATTTTGCACATCCAGACCGTCAACAATTCTACATGAACTGTTAAATAAAACAGTTTGTAATTGGATTTTGACCCTTATGTCAGCGTCTGTAAGCCATTCTATATGCCGGCTGCAGAATTTGGTTCATGGTCACTTGACATGATTAAACGTTCTTTACTATTATTTTTACATGCATTTAAAATGCATAGTGTCATCAGAATATGGTTGTAAAAAATACATATTAAAATAAGGAATTTATATATACATGAATTAGTTTTCGCAAGATGAATGCATAGATATACACTGTACCACGTAAGTTGGCCAGATTCTAACAGGTCTGCAAAAGTAGCACCACTGTTTACATCTGACTACGTATCCTTCCGCCATCGGCCAATCGGCCACATGGCAACGATGTTGTTTATTTTCATGCTGTCATTATCAGCCGATCCCCTTTTCAATGTTATGTTCTTGGGACTTTTAGGCAAACTTGCTACTCAGAAATACGTAGCTGCGATTGTAGTAAAGTAATGTGTACATAAATCATTAATCAGTAAATTGTTATGTTAAACGGCAAAAATGTAAATAATTAATTAAAAATTTAGTAGCTACAAAAAATGTAATGCTAAACAAATTTCAAAATTTTTAGACTGACATTTGTCTAAAAAAATTGTAGCTTATAAAAGTAAAAATATAAAACCTTGCAAAAATTTTAATATTTGCTAAACTCTTTTTTAATTTGTCTGAGACAGTGAATTTGGGATAACATTTGCGAAACTGTAGTTGTAGCTATTATCACAGATTGGACATTATAGCTAATATATTCAAGTTGGAAACATGTGACGTAGAATAACGTTAGAATTGCTTAAAAACTACTCACGCGGTCCCACTTTTTCGGAAACAAGGAAATGGCTTTTCGGAGAACAATATGGCGTATAATTTACGTAGATGAACGATTGATTACCTGCCTAATATAAATAAATAGTATTCAAAATCGCTGTACACGAAATATATGTTACTTTAAATATTATGCAGAGCTCGTGAAAAATAAAACTATTGGTATCTGTTCATAAATAAATTATATAAAGCAAACGAACGCTAGTCTCTTGTGGCTTGTAATGCTTCGAAAAAAATCCTATAGATGGCGCACAACATTTCAGATTGTGGTCTGTGCTGCTTTTTTTCTCAAGAGGTAGCATCTTTGTAAAGTTTACTGTTCTTCTATTACTGGCTCAGAACGACTCGAATTTGAAACATATTTCGTCAAATTATTAGAAAAAATTATTCAACAATATTATGCAATATTTCTGTATGCTTTTGGAATTAATATAAAGCACGTAAGGAAAGCGGGGTTGGAGAGGGAGATAATATGTAAAAAAAAAAGTTTTTGAAATTGAGTTTTATTTCAATACGGATTGTTTTATTGTGCATTTCATTTTGAACACCTATACATTACTACTATATCACAAAGTTTAATTTGTAACACTAAAAACCACTGTTTTGTGACCACGTGTGTGTGTGTGTGTGTGTGTGTGTCTGAAGAACAGTTCCAAGATGATGTCAGATGTCCCCTTCCAAAGACTGGTTTGCTCCAATAAACAATCATTTTAATTTTTTTTAATGATATATGGTTAATATAATGGTTAAAAAATTTGTTTTGTTTCATTTTTTGCTTCTATGAAACGTACTTGCACCCAACAAATTAAGGTATACAAAATATTTTTCATATAACATGCCTATGCAAGTAACAAAAAATATATATAATTGTTACATAACTAATTTTTTAAAATATTTAATAAATTACTGTATGGTATTTCTAAAAACAAACATACATTAAAGGTTACTACTTAAATAAATTTGATAGATGACTACACAGTATTGGTAAACCATATTCGGAGGGAAAAAAAAAATATATATATATATATATATATATATATATAACAATTGGTAATGTGTCTTTCTTCAACGCGAGAAAAATATTCTAAGTCTAACAAAGATGGCAGACTACAGCAGACAAAAACAAATGACTAAACAAGATGGCTGCCTATTGCAGACGCAACAAAATGTAACTATGCTTATTACTATTAAAACTAGGACGACCTATTTTAGATACCAAATTGAAAATAGTAAATTCCTACCTGTCTCGGCAGCCGAGTGTTGTAAAGCATAGGTCCAATTTTCCATGCCAATGGGAGCCGGATCGAAACTGGTCACTTCCACAAGATATTTTAAGTAATAACATTTGATAATAGTGTATAAAGGGGTGAGGTTGCTTCATACACTAAATGGTAACATTAACTTTATACTAGCAGTGCCCCTAGTAACCAACACCAAAACCAATATAGCGTTTGTGCGCCCCTAGCGGCAAACTCAAGAAACATACACCAGCGCACTCTAGCTGTCTACTCCAAAAACAAATATGGCGGGTGGGCGCTGTGCCCCTATTGAAAGCCGATGAAAACAAAAGACAAGTGGAAACAAGATGGCGGACCAGATAGCATATAGTGAAAACAAGAAGGCTGACAGCAAAAACAATATGGCAGACCACAAAAAACAAATGGTGGACAGCAAGAACAAAATGGATGAAAAGATTGGGGTGATGAAGTCATCCAAGATGGCAGGAAATTTCAAGGTCATGGACATCAAAGATTGTGGTGGTGAAATCATCCAATATGGTGGAAAAAACCTTCAATCCTCAGCCCCTAGCCCTTGCCCCCTAAAACACCCTACTGACCTTAAAATTTATTAACAGTACTTACTGATATAACCATTTAGCCTAAATTTTGATGAGGTACTCAATGACTTAGATGATAGACTCACATGTGTATCCAAACAAATTTTCTGCACATGAAATTTTCCACAATATGTTATGGTACTCTGTCAAATAGTTCCAACTATGTAAGCTTTCATAAAAATAATTTTCTGGTGATGGTACCATATAACAGACTTGTACAAGTTACCCGTTAAAAGTAACTAGTTAGAGTTAAGTTGTTATTGTGAAATGTATAACTTAGTTAAGTTAAAAATTAAGGAAAGTTTTTAAAGTTAAGTTACTCTAAAATGTAATTTTAATTAAAGTTAAAGAAAGTCAAATATATTTTATTGTTGAAAATATGTAGGCCTTGTTTTTTTGCTTTGAAATTAACAGATTAAGTTCCAGAAGTAATGGACAAAGGCACTAACGAAAAATTATTTTACCCTAAATAAATACACTGTAGTTTTAAAATTATATACAGAATGAGTATAAAAGAATACCCCAACTTTGAAGGTCTACAATATCAAAACCAAACAACCTACAACCTTGGTTGACCAATCAAATGAACTGTGGAACCGTGAAGTTTGTTTACCATATCTTCATAAATGTTCAATGTGACCACCATGAGCGGCCCAAACGACATCTACGCGATAATCAAACTCGTTTCACACTCTTGTCAGCATGTCCGGTGTTACGGTTTGGATGGCGTCCATAATTTTTGTTTTGAGGTCGTTAATGTTAGCCGGCAATGGTGGACGAAACACTTAATCCTTTATGTACTCCCATAGAAAAAAAATGAATGGGGTAAGATCCGGGCATCTTAGGGCCAGTGATGAAGAGCCTAGTCACCAGCTGCTCCTCGACCAATCCAGCGTTGCAGCGTCTCGTTCAGGTATCTGCTAACAGCTAGCTGCCAATAGGGTGGCACACTATCCTGCTGGAAAATTAAGTCCCCCACCGCCTCTTCTAACTAAGGAAACAACCACGCTGTAAGCATGTCCAAATAAGAGATTCCAGTAACAGTAGGCTCATGAAAAAAGAAAAGGCAGAAAACAGTGTCTTTCGATATAGTGCAAAACACGTTCTTTTTGGGGGAAGCACGCTCGTGTTCGGTGGTTTCATGTAGAGGCTCCTGACCCCATATTTGCATGTTGTGCCGGTTCACCTTACCAATTGTATGGAACGAGGCTTCATAGCTAAAAACCAGCTTAGACATGAAGGCATCGTCTACCTCGTTCTGGGCAAGAACGAATGTGCAGAAATCACGTCTCAGTTCTTTATCCCTTTTGGTAAGAGCCTGTACAAGCTGTAACCTGTATGGTTTGTACAGCAATCACTTTCACAACACTGTCCATACCGTCGATTGAGGGATTTGCATTTCCCGGCTAACTTGTCGAGTTGATTTTCTCGGACAGCAAATGAACGCTTGTTGAATCCGTTGCACATTCTCTTTGGACACACGCGGCCACCCGTAAATTTTGCCTTTGCAAAGGCACCCTGTGTCAAGGAACTGACAAAACCAATGTACGATACTCCACCTACCGGGAGGACGACGTCCGTATTTGTGACGGAATTCACGTTGAACAGTTGTAACCAATTCACATTTAGCAAACTAAATAACACAGAATGCCTCGTGTTGTTCCGTCACCATTATGATGAGGACTAACACACAACACACGCTCATAGTGCGACGATAGACGCCCCCAGTGTCATCTCTCGGCACATAAAGTAAACATCAGACCATCCCTTCACATTGACATGTCGAATGTGAGCTCGCTTCCCCCTCACCACCTTAAACCGAGATTTACGAACGCCATCCAAACCATGACACTGGACATGCTGACAAGAGCATGGAACGAGTTTATTATCGCGTAGATGTCGTTCATGCCCCTCATGGTGGTCACATTGAACATTTATGAATGTATGGTAAACAAACTTCACGGTTCCACGGTTCATTTGATTGGTCAATCAAGGTTGTAGGTTGTTTGGTTTTGATATTATAGACCTTCTGAGTTGGGGTATTCTTTTATACTCATCCTGTATTACTAGGCTTAAAGAAATACATCATTTTGGATATTACTAAATATACGAAAGATGAAGTCATTTGTTCACTTTCTGTTTTAACAGAAGCTGTTGTTTAAAATGTTCATCAGAGAATTTGCCTCTCCTATGAGACCAAATGCTCGCACTTACATTGAACAAGCGTTCAACGTGTGCTGAAAATGGAATGGCAGGGTTATACTTTATAAACAATTTGATTTTACAATTTCACTGAACTTTATAGCCCTCCCCCCTACTAACAGGTTTCTTTTAGGAATGTAGACCTAATTAGGTAACCCAGTTTTGGGGGATGATAAAGCAACATCTGAACTACCTAAAAATACCACAGTTACTAATTTTTTTTGTAATATCCCATGAGCCCCTAATATGCACAATAAGCAAGAAATTTTACATACATGTCTTATAACAATAAAATCTTCTGCTATAGTCACAGTACATAACACCCCCTTTTTAAATATTTTGGGCTGCGCTTTTTAGAAATGTGACAGCACAGTGTCCTACCTTCCAGACTCTTTGCCACGCCACACGTCCACCACATCAACTGGCATCAGTGTGCCCTCAGTGCACAATGCAGTGTAATGCGAGAACAGGAGAGTGCATAGTAGTGCCACGCAACTTCATACCCCCCCCCCTCCACCTCCAGCATTCTAGCGGACGAGGGTGTGTTATGACGGACTCAGCACACAGTAATTACAGGGCAATTTAAGATCAAATAATTAAAAGCAAAAGAAATACACACCCGGCGGGTGGACGCTCAAAGACGCCCCTATATGCGTTTCAGTGCTTTAATTACGGTTATTTGAAAATTCAGGTATTTTTCACCTCATTTCATGCCATCCACAATTAAACTGTATTTGTTCATGTGCAGTGTAATATTATGTATATATTTATTCACGTTTTATGCAAGGGTTCACGTCCATTTAGTTGTGCAAGTGTTTTAATTCAACAGAAAGTAGTGCACGACGAGCCGCATGCTGCAATAGTCCGTGCCTCATTAGCTCACCAGATTCAGTCACATAGTGTCTCTCAAGAGGTTGGCACGCGCAGCGTTACGCTCCGGGTGCTTTCAAGTTTTCGCGCCATTCATCTTTAGCTGCAATAGTCTGACGTAACTTACTGGAACCTGTTCTTTTCTACATCCGGAGACGCCACCCCTTCTTCCACAGGAATAGCATTGCCCGGGGAAGCTTAACACACCAGTAATCCATTTTTGTGCACACCTGTGTACTTTCACATTTTTGCCTATCTGGTGGGCCGCAGGCCAGAACCAGTGTAAAGTTTTCACCTAGGGTGATGTTAAGTTTTGTGCAAGATTAATTATACGCAAGTTTTCAGTCTCAGTGTTTTTCATTTCAAACAATGCCTTCGAGCATTTCAGGGTCTGGGTCCCCTACAACCAGCTTTCACCGTAATTTCAAGTAATTTACCTTAATAACCAGCATGCTCAACACTGAGCTATTATCAGTAAAAGGCGTGTTGGTCAGCCTGAATAGGCCCACTTCATTCCGACGTATAAGGCATAGGGAACGCCTCGTTTTCCTGTCTAGAGAGGCTCATCTAACAATTTCATCGAGGGACTGTGCAGTGCGCACGTTCGGGCGAACGGCCTGCCGTACCGTGGGATAGTCATCATTATCAGTAGTAGCAATCAACACTGCCTGCCGACAGTGTCTGGCACCTAGTCTGGTATCCAACTCCAAACCCACCCAACAATGTTTTTCACCGCCCCTCAAAACTTCCATTAACCAAACAACACACAGCCAACCGGCGTTAAATTGGCACCCTTCCGTGGGGCCATTTACTGCTGAAAACCCTCATTGCTCAACATTTTTCCAACACAATTTAACAGGCATTAAATTGGTGCCCAAAGTGGGGCGTACCATTCACCCGTAATTCCTCATGTTTTTTGACCCAGAAAACCTCAAAATCTCCTGTCCTGACACCTCAACCCCTCACCCCTCTTTGAGCTATTTTCCCACCTATTTTCCCAGGCAACATCAAGAACACATCAGGAGCAGTGTGATTAACATGGGACAATGCTCTGACGCCAGCCAGATGCCAGAACAACGCCCACACGCCACACCACGTGGTGTAAAAGAGTATGGATCGGCACAGTGGGCTCTGTGTGCGTAGGTCCACACACCTCCACCGCCGGGCAGTACACCCCTCCAAGTGGGTGAAAGGAGATCAGCCGCAAGGGGTGGGCCGTGGCCTTGACATCCACCACCGGGTCCGCTGCCATGCCGCGACCGTCAACAATGGCAGGCCTGACTCCTGTAGGTGGCTAGACACCTCTATGTTGGCAATGCTTGCACCTCATCCGACAGGATGTAGTGACCAAGTACGAATTAGGCAGAACATATTGCAACTGCATTCGTACAGCCAGCCAAATGAGCAACCACACCATGAAGAACCACGAACACATAGACAGCTCCGATGTCATACACCAAATTCAAAGTCAGTGAAAATTTAAAGTTTTGGACAATACCAGTCAACAAAATTCAAACATTCTGCTCCCAAACAACAAAATTATGTGTGCAAGTTTACTGTGCACGGACAAAGGTATCCCTACTCTCTAGTGAACTTTGTCCCTACAGCATTACCATTCAATGTACCTAACCGCGACCAAACTCGTGACCATACAAAGCCAGAACTTTCATTTCAGTGCTCACAGTGCCACATCAATAACAATTAATTTAACACTTCTACAGTGTATAAAGATTTATTTACTGGTCCAGACTGTCAACCAATGCAATGTCACTGCCCAGTGTGTCCAGGAGGTGAAAGTAATGACGTGTTGAAATGCAGGGGGTGTGGAGAGCATGTACGCGGGCAATGTTTGCAGCCTGGCGAGAAACTGACAGTACAAGATGGCAAATTCACATGTCGGCAATGTACAGCAGTGCAGCGGCCGACATTGCACCGCTGCTGTCACACGCTATCAACGAACAAAGCAGCGCCCCTCGCTCATTACACACCCCACCAGTTGGCCTTGATTTCAGCACCTCTCCCTCTCCTACCATCTGCACCTTACATACCACTACTTGCCACCTACTTTCCCACGTCTGCCTTCCCCCAACAGATGACTCCAGTGCTACCAACTCATGCGCCATAATTTACGCAACTAATCCCGGTGACACAATTTCCCACACCTAACTTCATTCCACCAGCTGCGAACACATGTCCATTAAGTAGCAAATGGAGAAACTAACCACATTTATCACCTGAAAAATACACCTCATCAGACGTTTCCGCCCACATCTGCTCGAGCGCGAAGTGCTCAAAGTGGTGGCAAAAACAGTGCGCCCAGAATACCGTGCCATGTTGGTACCACTGCTTAATAGTAGTTTTATGAACTCATGCACGCCGCAATAATCTTGGAGCGAAATCCGTGCCAGCCGTGCCATGGACAGGAAACAAGTGCCGCACGATGGAGCCACGAGGAGGAAGAGGATGAGCTCCGGACGGAGTGCGAGCCGAACATCTTCCAGGAGCCCGAACCCAGACCGCCGTGAACCAGAACAAACCTTGAACCCAGAACCAAGCACACAACACCCGAGAAAGAGGAGCTGGAGCAGCGAACACAAGGAAGCACAGCACCTTGCAAGGACATACCCTCCTTTAACACGGTTCTTATCTATCACTCCCCTCCACCCCTTCCAGGTACACACAGCGAAGAAGCACCCCAGGGTATAGCAATTCAAGGTCCAGCAGCTCCGAGATATCTTGGCAGTCCCCAAAGGATCGAGAACACTTGGGTGCACCCCCCGAGACCACGCCCAACGATGGAGAGGATGACTGAAGAAGGCAAGGTCCAACCCCCTTGTCGCCTATTCCGAGAATCAACCCATAAGGATGAGCCAAGCTGTGATGGTGTGCTGAATGGTGGCATGATTCGAACTCCAGACGGATGAGTCCGCACCCATCTTCGAGGTAGAGGTCACCTCCGCACCCCTGTCCTGACTACCAACGCCCCGAAGGATGAGCCCAGCTGTAATGGTGTGGCGGACAGCGACATGAAGCAGCAGGCGGAACCTGAACCCAGGACAGAGGAGTCCACACCCACAGGGCGTGATGCAGAAACCCTGCACCCCGCTTAGTACCGCGAAACTACGTGGTGACCCACCTGGGGCTTTGTGTGGCTGTACCCACGGCACGCGGAGTTATGCAACCGTAAAGTAAGTGCCACCCCCAAGGACTCGAACCAATAAACAGCGAAAGAAAGCCATAAGAGCTTTATCAGTGACAATGACATTTAAGCAATGCCAGTGAGTGCTGTGTCAATCGTAAATACTAACAGAGAAAAGTACAGTGCATACGTAGAGATCAAAATGAAAGGGAGATGAAAAAATAAGTGAGACAGTCAGCCATAAGAGCTCCCTCAAACACCAGTGACAATGCACATAAATTATTCCCGTGTTAGCGTAGTATGAGGGTGAAGACTGCGATGATATAGACATCTGAATTAAGTGAAGAAAGGAGGCCGTTAGTGCAAACTCAGTAGACAGTAGACCTCCTTGCACAACTATGTGTGGAACAGTGCGACCGAATACTTACATAAAATATGCCTACCCACTGAACAGCAAACCCAGGACCCATGGCGTATCCCCAAACTCTCCCCAAGGGGAAAGAGAACACCGATATGCATAGTGAAGGAAGAAAGAACTAGGAACAGGTGGAAGCCTGCCTATAAGAAAAAATGGTCAAAAATGAAAAAATTTGAGTGTGCATTATGTGTATTTTGAATACCATGTTTTTTTCTTAACTGTAGGTGACCCATACACATTTTTAGTTAGGTAAGTGTATATAGGATTTTAGTGAAACTCACGTAGCATAGATTAAGTATAAAATTCCGGAGACATAAGATTTGGAAGGCCTTATGCCCCCTCCCTAGAGTTGAACCTGTCTCATGTAAAGTGAATCTGCCCTGCGACCCATAGGAGGCTACAGAGCAAGATGCTTTCTAACACACCCTCAGCGCAAGGGCAGGTAGAGATAAATGCAACACACACCCATGTGTTTGGGATAGTAATCACCCAACTTTCCCCAGTGTTAAAATTTTATGTACACACCTGTTACTTTCACTTTACAGGTCAAACTGTAAAACCTTTCTGTATGTAACCACAGGCCTCCGCTATTTCTTGTGAGCCTCATGTATTTTCAGTTTCCCTGACGAGCATGGAGACTCACCCGAAAACCCCATTACTCCCTCCACACAACACAACTCCCCAGTGGGCTGAAGCACGCCCTGCCAAGTGACCCATCCAGGAGAGAGCAAGACAGAGCAACCAGGAAACCAGCACACTCAAACGCCGCGCAGAGAGCGCACAGAAGAGCGGCAAAGATAGAAGCAAATGCCACTCACATTAAGATGACCGTTCGACATCACCCAGCCGCCAAAATTTTGACATGATGATTGTACGTCGCAAGAGAGGGGAGGGAGGGGGCGATTAATGCATGATGCTTAGTTATACTATTTATTTTTGCGGTAACTCTGTATCATCATGTGCGCATACATGCCCCAGAAGTAAACCCTGAATGGCAGCCACCCAAGCCAGCATTCCATCTCCATAGATAAAACGGATGCCTGGAGAGCGGAATGCACCTCAAGGAAGAGAGTGATGTGAATGGTCCCTGCTTAACAAAACCCTGTGAGACGGGAGACCAGTCGACCGCGGCAGCGAAGCTGCCCTTGAGCTCGCGCAGCCGATACCACCCGCACACTAGGAAAACCCTGCTTCCAGTCGCCCCCAAGAGAGGGCAGCAAATGCAGCTCCACCTACGGTAGGAGGAGCCTACCCGCCGAAGCTGTCCGAAGGAACACGAGACACCCCCTAGGGCAGGAGAATAAAGCACCCTGCACCGCTGCAAAACAGCAGTTGATACCAGCAGTTCACCTTAGCAAATGTCATGCTAAGGCTCTCTGCTCTGTCTGCTCTCCTCCACCTTGTGTGGAATCGCCCAGTTAGCACCAGTGACCAACGCCGGACTTCTTCACGCACATGCTGCAGCCCCAAAGAGTTGTCGTTCCCCCCACACTAGACAATTGTCATCAACCCTACACTCCACACTTCCCCTTAAGTCCCTTCAGGACAACACAGCTTCAGTTAGGATACAGTTGTTCTGATGGCCTCCTAATTCGTTGCTCTTGCTCTTCTAGCATGCCCTTCAGGCAAGACTCTTCAAGCCAACAGACCCCTTCACCTGTCTTTTGCTTTCGCCTTCCGTAAGTTAATCAGTGCATTGATTTACAGCGTTTGAGAACTGGTTTGCCACATATAGAGTAGGACTACGACCTGTCCCCTAAAAAAGACTTGACACACATTAGCAAAAACACAACTCATTAGACGGCCACCCATACTGTAGACAAGATACGCAAAGGTACATGGTGCACACGTACGGTAGAGCCCCGACCCTTAGCAACACACACGACGAAGAGGATAGATCACCCTCGTCAGTTAACCCACTCCATCCACTGCATATAGACCTGCCGGAAGGCGTGCCAGGCCTAACAAGGAGGTATAAACCCCTTCTGGGCTACATTTAGCTAGGGGAATCGTTGCCTGCCACCCCAGTGCAAACGTGAAATATAGTACCCCCCTCCCCGGTTAATACCATTCACCCACAGAACGGGAAATACGTAGAGCGACAGGAAGGCAACTGCTATCCTCACCGAAAAACAAGCACTGCTTAACCAACCTGCCCCAGCCTTCAGCTACTTGACCCTTCAGGAACGAGCTCACGCCGCCCGTTGAGGCCGAACCTCACAGTCTCCCCATAACATGTTTGGCCCCTTAGTGAAAATCCTCGGAGCCGCTAATTCCGTCGTAGAGTACCTACGCCTGGGCCTGCCCCTGGTACTAGGCGTCGAACCAACCGACGATGCTGGACCAGCCCAGTCAGCCATCAACATTGATGCAGCATTTAGACATGCAGCACTTTGGAATAGTCTTCACAAAGTCTGAAAGCTGACTGATGTCCGACATCTTACAACAAAATCCACAGTTTAACCGTCATCATTTAAAACTACTTATTAGTCTACAAACAATCACCTCAGGTGGCAAAAATTATAACACAGGATTGTTTAGCTTTAGTAAGGAAGTCCTTCCCTGCAAGATATTAGGCATACAAGTAGACACACTTAATAAGCAAATATTAAATTTATAATATATTTCCATTTATACACAATTATCTATGTGTAATCACCACCTAGTGGGTAAGGAGGAACTCATATAGAACTGCACTAGCATTTACTCTGAACAGGGATCAAAAGAAAACTGCTCCAATGCAGCCAGTTGACACTTAACATGAATATAAGAAACCAAGTTGACCATTCATACATGTATTTGGGTAAAACAACAATAGAAATAAAAGACCTGAACAGTAATTTTGTATGCATCTAAAACTGTCATTTTATTAAGTATCAACGACACAAAATAAATTATAAGATCTTGGTGATAATATCCTAGTAAAATGATTGCACATACACACAAATGTGTTGTTTTTTTGCTTTCTTTTAAAGTGTATCTTTAAAATTTTCAAAAATTAGGTTGCGGAACGTAATTTCTTATCATTTATAACAGTTATATCAACATAATGAGTGACAAGTTAGGACTTACCACACCAAATTCTTGCCAATATTTTTTTTTAAGCCACACCAACGTAGTAAAGTTGATATAAATGTTATTCCAACAGGAAGATCAACATTCTTAGAAAACATGCTGACTTGGTACAACCTAAAAAAAAAAAAAATATTAAAATTATAACTATTATGATTTCCATTACAAAAATATCAAAAGTTCTAACAAAAAAAACTAAAAAATGAACTATGAAATTTTTTGTTGGGCATTTCCTTTACCACATGGTTTAGATATTAATTTCTGGGTGCAAAATTGTTAAGTTTTTTATACAATATTACACTTATCATACTTCCACCCCTAATTTCTAGCCCAGTCCTGATGTCAGCCCAGCAGCACTCGGTCCCAAGGAGCAACTGATTGTGAACATGAGGGAGTGGGCAATGCAAGAGGCCATGGTAGTGCAGGAAAGGGTTATTAACAATAAATACATTTAACACCCGAACTGATTGTGGCAATCGTAACATCACCATGAGTAAACACTTTGGTTAACCCTTAATACCCGAGGTGATATTTTTAGTGCACAGTCCTCGAGGTGAGGTCTGTGAGACCTTCAAAGTATTTTGGTTTACAAGAACACATAAACTGTTATTTTTAACTGTCTGATTATGAATACTTGATATTTTTAATCTCATCTCTTCATATTTGTTACAACAATTATGATTCTATGTAAAGTGTATCAAATAAACTTGAAATAACTAAAACATGCTATTTTTTTTAAATATATTGTACACAAGTAAAATTAAATAAAGAATTGAATATGGCAAAATGGAATACATTATTTTCCATCTTACATGAACTCTTAATTAACATACCTATCTTTAAAAAATTAAAAATGTACAATATAACATTTTAAAAAACAAAATCGCAAATTGTAAAGTTGGCTAAACATATTGTCAGCAAATTTTCATAAAATGTTGCAAAATGTTTTTACTTTAAAAAATGTTTTTACTTTTTGTAAAAAGAACAAAAATATTGTTTTTGTGGAATGGTATCATTTAAACTTCTTCAGCACAGTTCAGGCACACTTTTTTAGTACATCCAAACACAGAGGGTTTTTGCACAAGTAGCATAAGAAACTTGTTTTCCTTTTCTTCTTAGGATCACATGAGTGGCATGTTTTCCTCTTCTCAAGTTTTTCTTCAGTAGTGTTAGAAGTGACAGTTTCAACAGGGATACCCAGAACTCTTCAAATGCAAGCTCTCAGTTCACATGGCAAGTGTACATCATTACATCTTCTTTCCATGTGAGGCTTCACGAGAGTACATGCTAATGTTTTCACAAAAGTAAGCCGAGAAACTTCTACATTTTCTTTGAAACAGTTAAACAACACAAAAGAATTCATTGCACTTACGTCTAGGAAACGATAAAATATAGCCATTGGCCACCTTTATGTTTGATGCCCAGTAGAATAATTGTCACACTTTTTGTCCCTTTGTATTATGTAATTATTTCTGGCTTCTGCGTCTCTTCATCAATAGCAGCATTGTGATTAATTGAGGAAACAACCAAAGCTGCCTTTTTCTTTGGTACGTAGGACACCAGGGTAATGTCTTTTGTGAAACCGAACAGAGCAGACACTTCCAATCAAGACTGTACTGGTAGAAATTTGTTTAGGATTTCTCTTTAGTTTTTTCTGATAGTACCTACGTATGCAAGTCCTTTAGTGCGTAATGCATTCACCAGTTCAACTGAAGTAAACCAGTTGTCACCGGTCAAATTTATATTTGTGCCTTGAAATTCTTTTGGCAACCGCACAACACCTTGTATTGGCTTAGAAAAACGCTGGTCTTCTAGAGGGAGAGATGAGTCATCAGAGTTTTTGCCAACATATATATAGCCATTGTGAAAATAATGTGTTTTTGCATCTATAAGAGACACAAACTTGATTCCATATTTACTAGGTTTACTGGGTATGTAAACTTTGAATTTGCAGTACCCTCTAAAACTTATAAGCATTTAATCTACGCAAGCACAAGATCCATGGCTGTATAGTAGCTAGCAGTTTGTCACGAACTTGTCAAAAATTTCTACAATGGGGACATTCAGATGGATATTTTTGAGTTCATTTCTATCATCAGGGTTGTCGAACAGCAGGTTTCCGAGGAGAATCTCAACCGATGCCTACTCATAACACACCGAAAAATGTCCCTGCCACTACCATCGGTTGCAAAAAGAGCACTAGTAAGACTCATGATTAGATTTGAAAACTGCTGAATAAAATGGCAGACCAATAAATGCCTTCAGCACTGTCATGTCAAGATCACGCATGTTTGTCACATTTGCATTGTCTTTTGTGGCTCTCTGTCTACCAGGTTTGACATTTGTCCATTTCAAAATTATTTGAATTATATCATTCATTATCAAATTCCATTCAGTTTCAGCAACTGCTTCAATGCCAACACCTGCAGGACCTCGTAATCCAGAGAGCTGAATATTGTAATGTTATGCTTCTGTGTTCAAGTTCTACATGTAAATGGGTTTGTTGCCCATTTGTACCTGTTTTTACCATTGTAATTTCGAATGGAGTGTTCTGTTTCATGTGATTTGGAATTCTCACTGTCTCATGTTATTTATAGTGTCACCATCTTGCTCTGGTGTAGAATAGTGTCTGTGAACGGCAACATCTTCATCACAGTCATCAGTATCACTACAGTCCTCGTCAACTTCCTGTAGCCACAGACTCATGATGGCTTCAAAATTGGAATTGTTNAGTCATCAGTATCACTACAGTCCTCGTCAACTTCCTGTAGCCACAGACTCATGATGGCTTCAAAATTGGAATTGTTAGCGCAAATTTTTTTCCGCACTCTGATGTTGCGATCCATGACCTTTACCCCGACGTGCGGTCTCAGAGACTGCTTCAAAAGTTTAGCACAGTGTAACACGACNTGTTGCGATCCATGACCTTTACCCCGACGTGCGGTCTCAGAGACTGCTTCAAAAGTTTAGCACAGTGTAACACGACCTGCCAGACAGCTGCAGCGTAACTGATATAGGTCGTGAGCAGGGATGTTATGGAAGGAAGGTAGATCGGGGAGGGCTATACGAGATGCAAGTCTGAAAACAAACACATTATATAACATGTTGCTGTCTCAGAGACCGCACCTAGGGTATTAAGAGTTAAGCACAAAGATGCAACATGACATGACAGGAAGCAAAAGCCTCTCAATTTAACATGCCATTTTGAATTTCTAGTAATGTGAAAAAAAAAAAAAATGGGACATTGGTTTAATCTTTTGTATTTTTCTGGTTGCACCAGTATCTTTGTTTTCTTTACAATTGCAAGGGTTTTGTGTCCAAGTGTAATTGTCAGAAAGATAATCTGTAGAGCTTCTTCTACCACTATGTTGGGAGTTTTGAAGTAGCTGCAGCAAGGGATTGACATATATCCTGGAAGGGAATTCACACCATATATTATCTGACCATTAGCAAACATTTTAGCCTCCTGTTTCACTTGTTGCTGTGTATTTTGGCTAATGGAATACATAGACTATAATTTGTGCAACCCAAGTGTAACCACGTGGCAGTCGTGCACCAATAAATGCTGGCGAACAAAAGTTTATCAAGTGTCTTTTCAGTTATAATTACGACTCCCTGTCAAATATGGGCATGCAGTGTAGCGCCAACAACATTGCAGTTCGAGAATGACAGCCCAAATTCAATCCCAAATGGCCAGTACCACGCCAGCTAAATGACACGCGCCTCCATGATTTTTCATGCTCTACAAAGTATTAGTTGTTGAGGGCTAACTGGCACCTAGGCACTTTCATTTCAGTTTCCAACTTCGACTGTTCAGCAGACATGTGGTCCCATCAAGTTACAAATGCTCTAGACGAAATTAGGTGGCAACCAACATGGGGCATAATAACTGGAAAAAAAGTAACACCCGAACTGTATGACAGGAAAGACTGCACATGAGAAATGTGCAGAGAAGTTGACCATGTGGTCGCAATGGTACCGACAATTGACAGGACATGGATTGGACATGGCCTATGCATACCAGCACAAACCAACATACCTGAAGGCCACAGAACATCCACGAACAGGCGCAAAGGAACACTGAATGCATGAGAAGGAAGGATGGGTTAGTGCCATGGTAACGGCAAAGGATACATGGGCCATTCCGTCTAAGTGAGGTACATGGATTTACTGACAAATAACTGCATCTGGTGGAGCACCTAAACATGTCCCCTCAATTGCCTGGCAACAGACAGGACTGCCGACAGGGATGTGTGGTTCTTGTGGTTGGCAAGTGTGATAGATCTGTCTGTAGCAGAGCTGTTACTGTTAGAGAGAGTGAAAACAAAGGGGCAGTCCAAGCTGAGTATGTAACAGCAGTTTGGACAGCCAAACAAGTGGTAGATTACTAGTACAAATTAATGAGTTCACAGCAACCACCACACAGGGTATCGGGATGCCAGTGAGACTGACATTGCTGAAATTTCTTGGAAATGTGCTCAAAGGTCTGTTGTTATTAATATGGTAGTGCAAAGAGAGTATTTGTGATATAGTGTGTTGATGGATGAATGGATAGTGTGGGAGGGTGAACAGCTATGAGGAAACGTTTGAAAATAGTGGCAGCTACAGAAGCGGTTCAATACACCATGACATAAATTTGCACCAAGAATAGAGCATAACTTTGCTGTGGGGATGCCCAGAGAGAGACCAAGGAAGTGAAGAGCTTTATTGTCTGGAAAACCCAGGTATTTCACAGGCATATCTCTCCAAGCATGGCTACTACATTTTTTTGGGAGGAATTGCAGCTATTCTTGTGCCCTTTTCACCATGCCTCAAAGGAGGAATAAGTCAAGCAAGCCATCACCATAAGAACAGCTTCCACCGGCTGTTACATCAGGTGACTGTGGTGATGGGGCATGAACCAAGAGAGACAACTCCCAGAAACTACAGAAGGTCACAATCACCACAGTGCCCCCAAGTGGACAACAGATAACACAGCCAGAGCAGTTCAATACAACACAACATCTTGGAGACACATCAAGAGGCCATTTGGTGGGTCATCAATGAGAGACAGAGGGTGTTTGCTGTTGCAGACCTGCTGCAGTACACCATGTGGCTATGCACAACATCAACAGTTCAAGAACAGCCTTTCTACAAGAATCCCAATGGGCCATGGTGGTACTGCAGTAGTCGGACTACTCACTTTCTACCACAGCAAACCAGGTTCACTTCAAAGCAGGATCACCCTGATTTTTAAAGGATTTTCACGGTAAAGTGAGCACTTTTGAAAGTCGTGCTAGGTTTCTACTTTCAGCTCGTTGGTTGTGTATCTTTCCATATACCTATCAAAATAAACACTGACATGTGACTTGCAACTGGTGTTTACATCGGCTGGGTCATATGTCAAGTGCAACTCATTAAATAAACAACAAAGAGTAATTAAATTTTAATAAGCACTACAAACACGTACACGTTAATTTCTGTAAAAAATTATGGTTTGTGAATATTGATTGGTGTTCACAATTCTTTTTCTGATTAGATATAAATTAATGCCTTTAACTGTGGTCAACACTTCCGAAGTCATAACATATGTTTGGTTCAGGTTGTCAAGAAAATAGCAGAAGAGTTAAATATTATTGGTTTTACCTTATAAAAACACCACCAAGACATTTCAAATGTTCAACTTTGAAAAGTTTGAATAGCTCAAACGCTTGCCTTTTATACATGTCATATTCATAAAAAAGCATGCTTTCAGAGACTACAGTATATTTACTCCTCCATACAGAAGACAACTTGCCTTATAAAATAGTTAAATGGTCTAAGAATTATGTTTTACAGCATTTACAAGTAGAATTATATTTCATAAATACCTCACAAATCAATATTATAACACAAAACTACACACAAGCAAATAGCGGGCATTTCTATTACATTACAAGTAAAAAAAACAATTGTCATGAAACTCAATGGCTTAACAGAATTGAACGCTTATGTCATGAGATTTTGTAGAAGTCCATGCTCATTGATGGACAAGCATCCAAAGAAAAATACACCATATGCTGTGTACCAAAGATATTATAGTTTGCTTTAAGTTTATGATTATAGCATTTATCACTGGAGAAGGGTCAGTTGGGGTGAATGTGATTCAAAAGCAAAACTTTGATCATATTTTGAAAATTGTTGGTCTCACAACTACCCAAAAGGTAATTATCTAGTGTAGGGGCTTTTCTGTAAAAGAAAAAAAACCCCCCGAAAAGTGGTATATTTACAATCTACTAATTATGCAGAACACGAATATACTAGGGGCATTAACGTCTGACCAATTTCGTGANTGCAGAACACGAATATACTAGGGGCATTAACGTCTGACCAATTTCGTGATATGTGCCCACCTAACTGAACCTAACCCCACAAAGAGTGAATCACTATTTTACATTTTTAAACTACCCTAGGATTGTAAGGTGTTAATCTAACCTAGGATAGTAGGGTTTTAAACTAACCTAGGATAGTAGAGTTTTAAACAATGCTAGGATTTTAGGGTTTTACACTACGCTAGGCTTTTAGTCTAATCTAGGATTTTAGGGTTTTACACTACGCTAGGCTTATAGTCTAATCTAGGATATTAGGGTTTTAAACTATGCTAGGTTTTTAGGTTAATCTAGGATTTTAGGGTTTTAAACTAAGCTAGGATTTTAGGGTATTAGTAACAGTTAAACACACTGGAAATCTATGAATCAACTCACCTAGGTAGGCGACCCATTCAACTGCCGTGCATCTTACCTCAATCGACAAAACACCACGATTTAATAAAACATAAAGTAACACCCGCCACATAGACGAATATTACGCGCAGAAGAACTCGTTCTTGCACCCTCCAATCTTAAATCACAAGCCTTCACACGGTAGGGATTCAGACATCACAACTCACGATCGCAAAAAAACACATCCACACTACCTGGCTTCTGAACTGATACTAATGGCTTGTCAACGTAAAAGCGCAGCGCAGCCATTAAGCATGGCGACTGACGTAAACATAGGGGCCGAAATGCTTGTACTTTTGACAAATTTTTTATATATATTCTACTTATTTTAACATCAAGCCCTCTTCAATATTAAAAAGGTAAGCTGTGCAGAACCTATTAATGCTACTTTTGTTGGTCTAGGACATTTCCTTCAGAAAAGCAGTGACACTAGATAATTACCAACCAAAAAATACTGAAATACATTAGCAATTACTTATCTCTCTGTGGATTAAAAAATCTAGATTTATTAGTTTTGTTTAAAACAAATTAAAACACTGTATCACATTCACTCCGCTGTTTGGGGTGAATGTGGTACAGGGTAGGGGGGAATGTGATACACCTCTGTAACTCCACAACAATAGATATTTACAGCTTACTGGGAATGATATATCACAGTATTACAAACAGGACTAAAATTTTTTTTTACAACATTTGTTCCAACTGTTTGAAAACTGTACAAAAAAAGTGTGAATGCATGCTATGGACAAAATATTTTGCATAATACTGCATGTTATTTTTATTCAACAAAACATACAAATTGAAGTAACATTAATACCCAGATTATTTTACAGTCTTTAGAAACCATATAAATTCACTATTTACAAATTTTTCTCAAATAACAAAGTAATACAAAGTAAAAAACAAATACAGTGCATTTATATAAAAATTTCAATTCCTTTAGGGAATGCAACTGGTAAATATTCAAGAGTCTTTGCCTACTTTGGTTGGTATTGTCCCATGTAAACCATTTGTAACTTGAAGTAAACATTTAGTACTGCATGAAGAAAATGTTATGCTTCAAACACATCCACAAATTTTTCAAAGTAATATTTAAATCGTTCCCCTACCCCAACTATATTTGGAACTGGCAATTTTCCCACTTTATCCGGCATCTTCACTACAGATACATCATTCTCAACATTCTTGAAAGTTTGCTTACCATTGTCAGATTTAAGTTCCACCACTTCAAATTCAGCCTCCTCAAGCACTTGTACAAGTACAACATAGTGGTACAGAGTTGCACCCCTCTTTCCTCCTTTGAAAGATGATAGAGCAAAATCCCCAGTTTTTGATGATTCTGGGTTTTGCAATTGTACAAAATCCTCTGACTCTGATTCACAAAGGTCAATATCATCAAATGAATTATTATTCGCAAGCTCATTTATGCCTAGATCAACCTCTTTACCATCATCACTAGTTTCATTTTCTTCTAAGCCTACTTTTGTCTTTCCTTTTTGTGCAATATTTCTGTCATCTTGCTTTTTGCATTTTCCTTTATTTATTTATTCACCTTTGTGATTTCTCTTTCTTAATGTTGCTTTTCCTTCTCTGCCTGCTTTTCACTTGCAATCCTCAACCATTCTTCTGAAGTAATCACACATCCTTGTGGGTCCAACCTCTTCTCAGTTTCAGTTCTTCTAATCTTACCTAGTAGAAGCTTCTCAAATGAGGAACTGTACTGGTGAAACTGAGGAATGACTACTACTACCACCACTACTGTTCTCAACTACATTCGATGTAGACGTACCTGATCGAGGTTCAGGGTTGGTGTTATCTTGATGTACTTGTTGTTCCTGAAATGCAGGTTCATTTTCACAGTTAGAATGGTCATGCTGCACACAATCCTTGTACCTTTGATACTTTTCCGGCTCAAATCTGTCAACTGGGTATTTGTCACGATACATCGATTTAAACCTGTTCACATGAAGCCCACTCTTACATTTTCAGGCTTCATTCCTTCGTTCCATACTCCACACAGCACACTTACAAATTCAGACTTCGTCATTTTCCTTTGATTCTCACAATACCATTTAACATAGTCAAGATACCATCTGTATTTTAAGGACTTAAAACAGGAAACCTCGAGAGGCTTAAGAACATCAGTAGTGTGAGCAGGAAGCTTCAGTATGGACACATTTTCCCTCCTAGCAGTATTCACTGTACTAACATCAAGATGAGTAATGTGTCCAACCAAGATCAAAAAAAGAGGTCGCTCCAAGATCTGTTCACAAAATTTTATGAAGAAAGTTTGAATGACGTCTGTGGTCATCTAGCTATTTGCGCTGCAGGCATACATTGTACCCGGCAAGTCCTCTTCACCTTTCCATGTAAACCACAATTTACTGGACTAAAATACAATCATTGCCGGTAAAACATGTCCACTTGCAGATACACATGCCATTACTGTAGTATTTTCTCAAGTGCTTGCTTATGCTATTCTGTGGGCTTTCTGGCATATTCCAGATACTCGTTTAACATGTGAAGAATCAACCAAAAAACTAGTCTCGTCGCAATTGAAAATATTCTGAGGTCAATCTGATTGTTAAATATTGTGCATTTCCTTCTCAAATAAATTGTAGATGTGGTAATTAATAAAGGGATCAGATGTGGCTGTTCTCCCATTTTTCTCTAATGCTTCCAGTTCTTTTAAGCTTAATTTTAGTCATTTACAAAATACAAAAAGTAAAAATACAATTATTTCCAGGTCTGCTGTTTTTGAACCTGGTTACCAACTCATTTTTTGGCACATAGTCTGCAATAACATCTAACACCTCAGATTTGCCCAAAGCAAAGCCCCATTTGGCCATTGTTTTAAGATGTTCGGCTATCATGACTTCAGTATAATTAGACAGAGCAAGCTGATGGCATACCTTTTTTTGTTCCTACTGGTCCATTATTTTATTCCGGGATTTTAGATACATGCCTACAAAAAAACATTTTCTCAATTTTAAGCTCTTCTGCACTAGCTCGAATACTTTTACCTTTATTTAATGATGTAACTGCTTGCTTCAGTAATTCAGGTGGATATGTTCTTCTAGTATGTGGTATATTGATTTGTTGCTTTCGATAAATAATCTGGTAAAGAAGAGTTTGATAAAATTCACTGATTCTACTTGCTTGATGTGACGGTAATTATTAAGTTTAGGGGCTTTTCTGAAAAACACAATAAAAATTTAAAATTATGACATATTTCTACTCTACTAATCACGTAGAACACGAATATACTAGGGGCGTAGCTTTAAAATAAGTACAACATATTTTAAAAAATTGAACAAAATTGCAAAATGAACAGTATATCCAGTTTGTTTACGTTTCTGAACGAAACGTCCTAGACCAACAAAAGTTGCATTAATGGGTTCTGCACAGCTTACCTTGTTCTTATTCAAGAGGGCGTAATGTTAAAATAAGTAGAGCATGTTAAAAAAAACTTGCGAAATATGTTTGTTTACGTCTACTAACGTCAGAGGCATTATACCAGCCCCCTACCTAGGTGAGTCAATTTACATTCTTTTGGTGTGTTTTACGGTTCCTTTAAATCCCTACAGTCCTACATTAAAACTTTAGTGTAAAACCCAAACATCCTAGGTTAGTGTAAAACCCAAACACCCTAGGTTATTGTAAAACCCTACAATCCTAGGTTAGTGTAAAACCCTACAATCCTAGGTTAGTGTAAAACCCTACAATCCTAGGTTAGTGTAAAACCCTACAACCCTAGGTTAGTATAAAACCTAACAATCCTAGATTAGTTTAAAAATGTAAAATGGTGATTCACCCATCGTGGGGTTAGGTTCTGTTAGGTTAGGTGGGCACATATTACGAAATNATCCTAGGTTAGTGTAAAACCCTACAATCCTAGGTTAGTGTAAAACCCTACAATCCTAGGTTAGTATAAAACCCAACAATCCTAGGTTAGTATAAAACCTAACAATCCTAGATTAGTTTAAAAATGTAAAATGGTGATTCACCCATCGTGGGGTTAGGTTCTGTTAGGTTAGGTGGGCACATATTACGAAATTAGTCAGATGTTAATGCCCCTAGTTTATTCGTGTTCTGCATCATTAGTAGAGTAGAAATATATCATAATTTTGAATTTTTATTGTGTTTTTCAGAAAAACCCTAAACTTAATAATTACCAAAAAAACATATGAGCAAAAAACTATTTCTTCTAAAAACTTTTGAATTTTTCCATAATTTGGTTATAAAAAAACAGCCTAAAAATGGGGTAGTAATATTAAATCCACTGACATGACAGGTGATAAGGGTATGAGAATTTGCAAGTAATAACATGGTGATAGTAATAACATGGTGATAGAAATAACATGGTGATAGATTGTACATTAGTAAAGGCGCCAGTTGCTCTGCACTCTGAACACGAGACCTCTCAGAGGTGTGTTCTGCTGTGGCTTGCCCTACCCTGTATGCACATAAAATAGCAGTTGAAAACTGAAGTATATAGCCATTCAGTACGTCCTGCGGTAATCACACAACTCACCATAATATGATAAAATAAACATTACACTAGGTATCAGGTCGTCTGAAGGACAAATTCTTAAGTGACTATGAAGCAGCCAAGATCAATAAATTAAGTACTTAGAGAGAAATTTTCATTTAGGTAATTATAATTTCTCTTAACTGTTTACTACATGTAATTGTGCCCATGCTCCACAAGTACAATGAATGTGGAGCAACGAGCCCCTCCATTAGGATTGCAACTATCTAGCCTTGTCCTTAAAACCACCAAACATGGGGTGCCAAGATCTCATCAGAATACCTGACAGCTGCCTACATATTTATTCTTTGCCTGCTTGATCAACCTTCCTACTTTCCTCCCCATGTTTCATACGATCCTGTGTTCTTCCACCATGTGTGCATTTTCCTACACTTTCTCTTCATCCTTTTTATCTCCCATCCATAGTATGGAGGATCACCCCCAGCATGATGCATCCCATACCTTAGCATAATTTTGTCCTGCTGCCACTGCGCAGCTACATGCCCTGTACTGGGGATCACCGCTCCTGAACTCACTGACAGCTGAATCACAAGGGGTGGGTGTGCCAATGTACTTTCATGTGTCGAAAAAAGAATGAGTAACAGGAATGAATGGACTGTAATAAATTATGTTATTTAACTAAATTACATGCAAGAAGACCTAACGTTACTAAACCTAACTTCACATCAGGTGAATCACAGGGTGTGTGTGTCTGTGTGCCGACACTCTATTGTGCATTAGAATAAGTAAAATATGAACTCGCAGGATTAAATCTTATTGCTACACAATTTATTTATTGTGGTTTATTCCTGTTAGTACTTATTGTACTTTTACCGACGTGCGTTGGCACACTCATCCCCTGCGATTCACCTATTGTAACGTTAAAGTAAGGTTATGTCTCCACAAATTTAATGCAGTGAAGCAACAAGATTAAAATATAGCTCACATAAAATTTAAGTGTTTACCCTACAATGTCCTTGATCTTCATAAGCTTCAACTCTATCGCGTTTAATGGTATGTACTGCGAATATCGTGATTAGTCATGTCGATATATAAAAGTTTCTGGATTTTATTTTTTGGTTTTTCGGAAAAGCCGCGATTCTTTATTATTACCTCTTAATTACACTCACCGAAATTGTTATTAACGCGATTTTCTGGATGTAGTCTGTAATTAAAAACCTTAAGAGATAATTATCAACTTCTTTAGACTCTACATACAATACATTTCAGAATTCTTTCAAATACGATCACTACTAAAATTCAAGAAAGGCGAGTTATTGAACACAATTATTTATTACTAACACATTCAGTGTGCAAAATGAAAAATAAAATCCATACTTACCGTTTTCACATAAATATATTAAACCTCAGAAATGAAAGTAGTCTTAAAATGTATAGTGTTAAATTCTGCCACAAACCACAATCAGGGAATTGACAAGACCCTACCCACAGACACGTCAGATGTCCTTCCAATGTTTATCTTTATAAGTGTCATCTGTCAATTAGAATTGCCGCCTTAAGTGCAATGATAAACATTGTCACGGCCGTAATTTTTATCGTGGTATTATTTTTTTTTTGTGGTAATGTGGCCAACAGTGAAGCCCACGGCCATAAAAAAAAACAGGAGACAAACAAATTGAAGATAAAGAAGAAAAAATCCTAGACGGGATTACAAAAATTCTCTTCTCGGTAGAGACCCTTCAACCATGGAGGGAAAGAAAGGCCATGGAACAGGAGATAGCAAGGAGAGAGTGGGCCGATCACCTAGGACATCTACAAGGAAACCAAATTCTGAAGATCACATAACAACACTGCGCGCAAGTAAAAACCGAGCGAGAACAATACAAACGAACCGAGGGTCATGAAAAAGTACCGAAGGGTGAGAGACAGGAAACGTCACACGAAGCCTACGAAGAGCAGCAGACAACGCACTTATATCGCCCCAGTGCGACACTCAAAAAGACACATCTCCTTATAGGAGAGTTTGACGAAATTATTCTACAAGACTCTCCCGGTCAAAAGTATAAGTCGAATATGTTTTTGCGACGTAATCATATGCTCAATTGTGTCTACCAAAGAGGACAATTTATCGAAATTAATTTGAGGGACTTCACATACCTCAGCCGGCGGCAACTCTTCAGGTAGTGGAGCACGAATAGGTTAAGAAATATTGTCGCCAGCACCCAGTTTGAATTGAGCATAATACTCGCGAACATTAAAGGAAGGCGTAACAATGTTGGAAGTCACCAGAGGTATAGCCTTATTACAAACAGTAGATCCATTGGACCTCACAGTTTCCATTTATAAGTGTCGCTGGGAGCTCTGTGTTGCCAAAGAATACGAAGTCGGGAAGGCCTGAAGCGCTGACGGGGGAGGGAGAACTGATGGTGTGGGCAGAGGCGGATATTGAGCCAATGAGGTGGGTAGGGACATAATTGGTTGTGAAAGTAGTTGCTGTACCAGGCGGATCCTGAAATACTGCTGAACTTTGGCTTTAGCATCAGCATAAGGCAGGTTGTAGTATGCCATGACACATTTTACCTCTCTTTCCATTTCCCAAACAGGGCATTTAGCCCTGTCATGTGCCATGTGTTGACCAGAGCAATTCATAAATACTGGGGTATCTGCAGTAGTATATTCTGATATAATGTCAGGTTGAGAACAGGCAGGACAACGAACATTCTTTGCACGCCAGTGTTTCTGTGCATGCCCAAAGCGAAAACACCGGAAACACTGTAGCACAAATTGTACCCGAGGTGTAACTTTAAAGATCTCTTTATATATGATAATTTCAGAAGGTAAATGTTGCCCTTCAAATGTAAGGCTCACCAGGCGGATAGGTACTCGTTCCGATAAAGTTCCATTAACCACATGTTTGGATAACCTCTCAATATATAAAATCTTATAATCGCATTCTAAACCTTTGCGAATGTCAGCTGTCGACATATCGAGAGGAATGCCATATATTAAACCTTGGCATTGCACAAGACTAGTAGGGATATTAACCGACACATTCAATTTAGTTGGTAGTTCTGAGGATATAAACTGATTGGCTGCAATACCAGAAGTAAATGTAATTTTCAATTTCGCTGGGCCTGCTTGTTGTATATGTAAAATATCTTGGTTGGGATGGAGTTAGCGACTTAATGAAATTGGGTGTAGATTGCCAATATTCGTATCTTGCGACTCAACAAAAACAACAAAAGGCCCTGGACTATCCCGAGGATAGCATAATTGGGGATGTCTAACCTGTCTGTCAGTATTTACTGGCTCCATCGAAGAGCCACCATGCCTTATATGATTACTCTTTGTGTGACGACTATCATTATAGGCTTGGCCAACTGATAATTTTCTCTTATTTGCAGTATGTTCATCTACATCCATCGCTTACCTGCGGTCAATATTTATAGATCACAAAAACGATTTCAACCACATTACCACCACCTACTTCCTTCATACCACCTACAGCAATCCACAAAACACTCATCACTCCACGACGACTCAGAAACGAATGTTTTTCGTGGTAATGTGGCTATCTCAAAGACCACAGCCAGCAGCCGTAAACAGCTTGTTAAAAATTGTAGTAGTCTTTGTTCTTCTTTAAATGGGCGAGAGAGAATTTGTGTGTGAATCAAAATTACCATTTCAGAAAATTACTGAATTTTTTAAATTATTTTAATATAAATTAAATTGGGGTAAAAGGAGATAAAAGTGATAATGTTATTCGATTCACATCCATTTAATTTACTTAAAAATACAATTTGCATTTTGTATAGTAAAGCATGCGTCATACATTTGCGAATTACACCGTCTATAAGGGACGGTTTCAGCAACAAAGATTAAAGCCTCTGCAACACTATATAATTTTTGCCTTCAACTATATTTGACAATAAAATTTAGAGACAAAATACAGTCCTCAAATTTTTCCTTCCAACAAATTTAATCAAATAATATTGAATGTGGATGAAAATGCACCACACTGTCAAATTTTTTACTGGAAGAATCTAATTTGAATTATTATTTAAAAATAATTTTCATAGTGAGATATTGCTTTTCTTTTTGCTTGCAGTCCATTACAGGAAAAGGTAATTATGCAGTTTTAGGGTTTTTCGGTAAAAAAAAAAAAAGTGGTATATTTATTCTGTACTAATTACACAGAACACGAATATACTAGGATCATTAACATATGACTAATTTCGTAACATATTCCCACCTAACCTAACAGAACCTAACCCCACGATGAGTGATTCACTATTTTACATTTTTAAAGTAACCTAGGATTGTTGGGTTTTAATGTAACCTAGGATTGTAGGGTGTTAATCTAACCTAGGAGTGTAGGGTTATACACTGCACCTAGGTTTTTAGGGTTTTAAACTAACCTAGGATTATTGGGATTTTAACTAACCTAGGATTGTAAGGTTTTACACTAACCTACGATTGTAGGGTTTACTTTAACTTAAATTTGTAGGGTTTTACACTAAACTACGAATTTAGGTTTTTAGGGATTAAAAGGAACCATAAAACACAACAAAAGAATAGAAATTAACTCACCTAGAAGGCAGCTGGTACAATTCCTCTGTCAATGGCCAATTCATCTTACCTCAGTTGACGAAACACCATTCCCACTAAAACTCCACACTTGCGAATCTTATGCACTGAAGTACTCGTTCATAGCCTAATATTACGCATTAACACTCATTCATAGGTGAAAATAATGCACAGAAACACTCGTTCTTGCTTTCTCCGTTTTAAATCCACCGGATTAGGACGACAAGAATCATGCCGGCAAAGGCGCAATACCTACTGACCTGCTTAAAAATGGACAGTTAAAATGCCCGTAGTGAAATCCGTGGCCGCCAGGTAGCGTCGGATCAGCAATGCACGGCCATTAATAATGGCGATCGACGTAAACAGACCAGCCAAACTGCTCGTACATTTTGCAATTTTGTTAAATTTTTTTAAAAGTAAATTCTAATTATTTTAACATGACCCCTTCCTAAATATGAACAAAATAAGCTATGCAGAACCATTTAATGCTACTTTTGTTGGTCTAGGACATTTCGTTCAGAAAAGCCCCTCAACTGCATAATTACCCAGGAAAAATTTAAGAAATGTAATTTATTTTCGCTCGTTTAATTAATTTAAATTTAATTTTTCAAAAATGTTTCCTGCACAATGAAATTTAATACCTATGAGTTCGTAATATTATGTGGAATATTCACTTAAAATAGCAGTAACGTCCAGACAGCTTCTACATTAATTAATTATATTCATAACCTACTTTGTTTCCAGCAATTTTTCGTTTTTTTTTTTTTCTTCTTCAGTTTCTAGACATCCATTTTTGTCGTGCAAGATTATGTTTGGCTGAGACAGTCAAATATCTAAAAATATTTAGAACTGGTCCAATCATAAAATCATTGATGGAAACTGAAGCCATCCAACTTTTTCAGGCAAATATGGCAGTGTTTATGACATTTTAATGATGCCATAACTGTCCAAATTTGTTTGATTAAACTTACAGGATGCAGTTTGATGCAAAATTTGACAGTGTGACAGGGGCTTGAGGGCCAATTTCACCACTATATCGTTAAACTCGGTTTAACTAAACTAAGTTAAAATTATAACTTTTAATTTACCGGTATTTAAGGTCAGTGCATTTTACCATGCACATAGAGCAAGTAATTAAACCCGTGTAGTAAAAATTGGTTTAGAGCCGATATTTAAAAAAAATTGTGCATCTAGAAGGTGGTGACAAGGGTTTACCCACTAGTATATACTCTCAGAATTGTGTTAGAACATAAATTATGTGCTAATAAAGCCTATTTAACATGTACACCAGGATCGCTGAACAGAGATGGAGAGCAGAGCATACAAAATTTAACATACATTCAGATATGAACAGAAAATATACATAAATAAACAGCAGACGAACTTTGATGAAATTTTTACTATGATCAACCATCCTAGCCTAAAAAAAGTTCCACTTACTCAAGGGAGAAACGTATATATATAAATATATATATATATATATATATATATATATATATTTATATATATATATATGAGGCAATATTGTAATGAAAACTTACTTAAACCTATTTTTTATTGTTTGAGGCGACCAAAGTCATGGGATACCTCCTAATATTGTGTCGGACCTCCTTTTGCCCGGCGAAGTGCAGCAACTCTACGTGGCATGGACTCAACAAGTCGTTGCAAGTCCCCAGCAGAAATATTGAGCCATGCTGCCTCTATAGATGTCCATAATTGCGAAAGTGTTGCCGGTGCAAGAGTTTGTGCACGAACTGAGTTCTCGATTATGTCCCATAAATGTTCGATGGGATTCATGTCGGGCGATCTTGGTGGCCAAATCATTCGCTGGGATTGTCCAGAATGTTCTTCAAACCAATCGGGAACAGTTGTGGCCTGGTGACATGGCGCATTGTCATCCATACAAATTCCATTGTTGTTTGGGTACATGAAGTCCATGAATGGCTGAAAGTGGTCTCCAAGTAGCTGAACATAACCCTTTCCAGTCAATGGTCGGTTCAGTTAGACCAGAGGACCCAGTCCATTCCATGTAAAAACAGCCCACACCATTATGGAGCCACCACCAGCTTGCACAGTTCCTTGTTGACAACTTGGGTCCATGGATTCGTGGGGTCTGCGCCACACTCGAATCCTACCACCAGCTCTTACCAACTGAAATCGGGACTCATCTGACCAAGCCACGGTTTTCCAGTCTTCTTGGGTTTAACCGATATGGCCACGAGCCCAGGAGAGGCACTGCAGGCGATGTCGTGCTGTTAGTAAAGACACTCGAGTCGGTCTTCTGCTGGCATAGCCCAGTACAGCCAAAGTTCGCAGCACTGTCCTACCGGACACGTCCGCCGTACATCCCACATTGATTCCTGCTGTTATTTCACACAGTTTTGCTTGTCTTTTAACACTGACCATCCTGTGCACACGACGTTGGTCTTGGTCATTAAGTGCAGGCGGTCGGCCACTGCGTTGTCCATGATGGGAGGTTATGCCTGAAATTAGGTATTCTCGGCACACTCTTGACACTGTGGATCTCAGAATGTTGAATTCCCTAACTATTTCGGAAATGGAATATCCCATGCGTCTAGCTCCAACTACCATTCCACGTTCAAAGTCTGTTAATTCCCGTCGTGCGGCCATAATCACGTCAGAAACCTTTTCACATGAATCACTTGACTACAAATGAAGACCCAATAAATGCACTGCCCATTTATACATTTTGTACACGATACTACTGTCATCTGTATATTTGCATATTGCTATCCCATGACTTTTGTCATCTCTGTGTAATCTATCACACTTTTATTTACCTACAAACTGTTTGAAGTAAGTTGTTTCACTGCAGCCACTACCTTAGAAAATTACCGTAATACATAGCATATAAGGCGATTCTCCCATAAATACTGCAATTTCTTGCCAATGCCACTCATTTCCTTCATTATCTCCATACAGTTATTCTGACTGATCCCATTGCGATCGTCTTACATGTAAGTGGTTAATCAACCACTCCCTATTTAAAACACAATTAAAAGTCACAATTTAAAAAAATGGGAATTATCAGTTAACCAGATCTTACTGCGAGCAGACAATTTCGGAGTGGGCTCAACTTGTCAGCATGGCTCGTGCTGAAAATGCAGACGAGTTCTGATTGGCTTTTCCTGCTTTATGCTCTTTTCGTTCAGAGATCTTGGCATACATACGAAACTCGTCTTTGTAAGTTGACATGAACCGCGCGTTCATGAGTCCTTTATGCCCACTATGACTGCCGCAGTCGGGTCCATGCACCAGACACACCATACCGACAAGCTTGTGGGAACGAGTGAGGGTGTGAATGGTAGTATCAGTGCAACTGCATTAGTATTTCTAATTTATTCCATGTTATTATTTCATCAGTGCATTTCATCAGGGTATGTATTAATAGCATCAGTGTATTTCATCAGGGTATTTATTAATAACATCAGTGTAATTATTCATTGCATATAATTAATATAATTTTTTGTCATCAATGGAAGACAGTCTAGACAGCCACAGCCAGAGACATGTGACATTTTACGTTTGGCATTGTACATTTAGAATTAATATGATCATTTTTATTGTGTATTGTTTAAGGGAAAATTATGTCATCTTAGTTTAATTTAATTCATGTCCCTTTCATCTCATTATCATTTTTTAGTGTATATTGTGTTTCATAGCTTCGCCGTGTGGCGTCGGCTGCGCTCAGGTAGCGGAAGCAGGACATGCTTCCCCCTCAGTTCTCATCTGCACTTCAATGCATCCAGACGTGTAAGTCTCTCGCTCCGCAGAGGCCCTCGGTGCATACATCATCAGTTGAACTTATGTCCATCGGCATCGAAGTCATAAACTGAATAATTATTTTATTTGTTTCATTAATTTACTTGTATAGCACCGAGGGGAGAGCGACGTTATTCTTATCGGAGAATTTATAAGTGCATTCGAGTTTCATATTGTAAAGGCCACGTGGTCGCTCGCAGTTTCCAGGCCATTAAGGCCACGTGTTTTGTATTATAGTTGTGTTTGCAGTAAGGAGTCGCAGGTAATAAATACCTCAACAAAATCGTTCATAAGTCTTTTATTTGTATTTAATTACGGCGTGCGAGGCGGCCTACAGCCTCGCCATCGTGTGTGACGGGGTGTTGACCAGAGTCCCCTAGGCCGTCGACCGAAATGACCTCATCTCATCAGCTCACCGCAGAGCTGTGGCGCCGGGCACATAATTATTACATCCTCAACTCTGGCAACACCGCGGGTCAAGTTGGCTTTCCTAACTTGGGACGGGAAATTCACCATAGCCAAGCTTGACCACGTCAAAGTGGAACTTGTTAGGTTAGGATAACTGATTATAGTAGAAATATCAAAGGTCGCCTGCTGTTTGTTTACATATATTTTCTGCTTATTTCGGAATGTCTATTAAATTGTGTCTGCTCCGTCCGCTATGACTGTTTGGCGATCTCGGCATACATGTGAAACAGGCTGATGTCTGTGAATGAGAAATCGCAAGTTCGAGTAATAATTGCTGCGGAATTTATGTCATACAAAAAAATATACAGTATCATTACTACAGTGTAAATTGTACTTTGAAAGGAAAATATGTAACAAATTCCGAATCAACACTATTATTATAACTTAATATTTTGTGGATCCATCGAGGTCGTCTTATAATATTTTCATTGTCCTCACATATCAAATTATTAAAACTGCAATGTCCAGATAAAATATCAAATCGCTGCAACAAACAATAAAACTATGCTTAATTGTCAAAGAGTAAATACATTGTACTTTGCTTAAAGCACCTATAAAAATAAACTTAATTTAAATATAACAGTTTTACATAACTAACAGAATATTCTGAATTATTTAATTAAGAAAGTGATTCCCTATCAAAAATTTCCAACAGGAACCAACAGAAAATACAACAGAATTTTTTTTAATTCTATGTCTAAACTGTTGGTATATGTTGTAACTTATGTTGTATTTAATGCAGGATTTGACCTCTTTTCATTGGGTTTTGTTGGGTTGCTTTCTGTTTTTTTAATTGGCTAATGGTTTCCTTCTGTTTTTATTGTGTTGTGATGGTTTCTATTAAACTTTATTCTGATGAGTTTTGTTGTATTCTAGTGGTTTCATTGGTTTCTATTGTGTTTTGTTGGTTTCTATTATGCTACAGCCAGTTGGTTTCTCTTGTACTCAAGTGTTTTATATTGGTCTCTGTTGTGTTTTTGGTTTATATTGTGCTGTATGTAATTGTTTTTTTGTGTTTTGTTGGTTTATATTGTATTCAAGTGTTTTACATTGGTTTATGTTGCATTCCATTCTGTTGTATTCTGATGTGGTCCCAGTAATTTATATTTGTTCCTGTTGTATTTTGTTATTTTCTGTTTTATTTCTGGTTGCCCTATTTGTGTTTGTTGTGTTTTGTTGGTTTATATTGCATTATTTTATGTTGTATTCTGATGTAGTCCCAGTAATTTATATAGGTTACTGTTGTGTTTTGTGGTTTTCTGTTGTATTTATAGTGGTTTCCATTGTATTCTGGTCTATCTTGTTTGTTTCTGTAGCATTTCATTATGTTGTATTCTGATGTATTGTCCATAATTTCTAATATTTTCTGTTGAATTTCTTTGGTTTCTGTTGGCTTTAAATATATTGTATTCTGATGTAGTCCCAGTAATGTCTATTGGTTTCAATTGTGTTTTGTGCTATTCTGTTGTATTTCTAGTGGTTCCCATTGGTTTCTGCTGTATATTGTTGTTTTCTTTCATATTTCATTATGTTGTATTCTGATGTAGTCTCTGTAATTTATTTTGGTTTATNATTCTGTTGTATTTCTAGTGGTTCCCATTGGTTTCTGCTGTATATTGTTGTTTTCTTTCATATTTCATTATGTTGTTTTCTGATGTAGTCTCTGTAATTTATTTTGGTTTCTGTTGTGTTTTAAGGTTTCCTGTTGTTTTTCTAGTGATTTTATTTTTTATTTTGTTGTGTTTTGTTCTGACCGCCAGTAGCAACATGACGTGGTCAAGCTTGGCTACGGTGAATATCATGTCCCGTGTTAGGAAAGCCAACTTGACACGCGGTGTTGCCAGAGTTCAGGATGTAATAAATATGTGCCCCTGCGCCACAGTTCTGCGATGAGCTGATGAGATGAGGTCATTTCGGTCGATGGCCTAGGGGACTCTGGTCAACACTCCGTCACACACGATGATGAGGCTGTAGGCCGCCTCGCATGCCTTAATTAATTACAAATAAAAGACTTACGAACGATGCTTGTTGAGGTATTTATTACCTGCGACTCCTTACTGAACACACAACTATAATACAAAACACGTGGCCTTAATGGCCCGGAAACTGCGAGTGACCACGTGGCCTTTACAATATGAAACTCGAATGCACTTAACGATTCTCCGATAAATAATAATGTCACTCTCCCCTCGGTGCTATACAAGTAAAATAATGAAACAGATAAAAATAATGATTCACTTTAAGACCAATGCCGATGGATACAAGTTCACCTGCTGATGTCTGCATCGAGGGACTCTGCAGAGCGAGACACATACACGTCTGGATGCGTTGAACTGCAGATAAGAACTGGGCGGATGCGTGCGCCGGCTTCCACCACCTGAGCGCAGTCGATGCCACGTGGTGAAGCGATGACACACAATATACACTAAAAAATGATAATGAGATAAAAGGGACATGAATTAAATTTAACTAAGATGACATAATTTTCCCTTAAACAATACACAATAAAAACTATTATACTAATTCTAAATGTTTCCATCGTACCAGCCACAGTACTGCCAAATGTAAAATGTCACATGTCTCTGGCTGTAGCTGTGTAGACTGTCTCCAATGATGACAAAACAAATGATATTAATTATATACACTGAATACATACACTGACACTATTAATAAATACCCTGATGAAATACACTGATGAAATAATAACACTGAATAAATTAGAACCACTAATGCACTTGCACTGATACTATTATGCAAACCCTCACTCATGCCCACAAGCTTGTTGGTGTGGTGTGTCTGGTGTGTGGACACAACCGTGGCTGTCACAGTGGGCACAAAGGACATGTGAGCGCGCGGTTCACGTCAAACATATGTTGGGTCAACGGTTGAAAATTTGTTGGCAAGGTTGGAAATACATTGGAATGCAAGATGTACTTAAGGCCAACTGTTGGCCTTTGGTTGGCAAGGATGGAAATAGGTTATGTAGGAATACTAACATATAATTAACATTAGGCCAATATTATTTTCAAACCTAAACCTAACTTAATAAAGTTTATGAGATTAATGCTTAAACAAACAATTACATACATATGTTAACCTATTAATTAAAAGAAAACTGTTAAAATATATATTATTAATATTTTCTTTTCTTTGGTAGAGTGTTGGCGAATTTCGGAAAGACAAATGTTGGTTATTAACAAATATGATTGTGATTTGCCAACATTATTTTACAGCCAAAATCCACCTTTATAAATGTAATGACAATAATATTTGGCATGAACCATGCATCCACGAGCTCGTTGAGCCAACTCTGGCCGCCACAGTCACAACAACTATACCAGCTACACCGGGCCGCACCAACCACATCAGGCCAAGAATGTGTAGTGCAGATCGACAAGAACGGAACTTGCACCTTCTTGCCGACAAGGATTGCGTAACTCAAGAGACCGCCCTACTCATTTATTACAATAGGTAACTCTTTAAATAAATGGGTAGCCGATCCGAAACGGTGTTTACCCCTAAACCACAGCCATTGGGTGCACTGGCAATTGGTCGTTGCTTTGTAGCAGCTCGCACAGCGATCTACGATGCAATGTACCACCAAGTGGCATCGAACTGGCTTGTAAGCTGAAGCTGAAGTGATAAGTGCCCCAAAGTGTTGCCAGTAGTGTGCAGCATTTTTACGAACATATTAAACACAGTCACCGTAGTCACAGCTACAGTAAGGTTTTTTTATTGTTTTAAAAGCAATCGACCATGGCATTCCACACCCCTTTGCCCAGGTGGACTCATTCATGCCTTCAGGAGACAGCCACCTGGCAACACTGTAGCCTGTGAAATTCAGACACGTCAGAGGAAGTGAAATGCAAACACTTTTTACAAGAAAACACAATAATGTATTTAACATGTATTTATATAAGAGCAATTATATTTTCTAAACGGGAGATTGCCTATAAAGGCCTCCATCCTTTTAACATGTAATTTAGTGCAGTGACACGGCCCGTCAACTTCACAACTTCAATCCTAACAGACATTTGTTGATAAACGGGGGTTGTCACCAATGTTTTCATCTAATTTAAATAAATATTCACCATTGCAATTATATCACATAGTGTTCATGTAATGTTTCATCATTCGCCAATTGACTTCGGTTCTCGTGACTCGTGATGGAAACTGAGGTACCTCGGCCAGTTCGTCTCAGTACTCAGACGAGACTGGCTGTTTTGGTCGCCCACACCATGAGCCCCCTCTGTACCATAACTTAGTCTGTAATAACTTCACTGCAATATTAAATTAATTAACCGGACCATTTCTTTTATTTATTTTATGTATCAAGGGGAGAGCGACCCGCTCTCTCACTAGAGAGCTTATCGCTATCGCCTATCAACATAATACCACGTTTATTTCACGCTAAGGTAACTGGAAGGCCGTAAGTGCTGGGTCCATTTTCATTCATTATTCACCTGTAAGCAAGCATAGTGATAAACCACTTTATAAAGTTAAACATGTGTCGATTAATTAAAGGTTACTACACCCTTTGTAGCAACACCCGCAATTTCATTGTATATTTCAGGTGTACGAGATGGCCTACAGTCTCGTCATAAGGTATAAATAGTGCAATAGTAAGTACATGACACCATAATCAACAAACTGTTGGGGATATCTAGGGCTCCCTGGGCCATCGACCAAACAACCCTCATCATTACCTCTCCACTGGGTTATGGTGCCGGGCAATCCAACACTCAACCAGCCTTGAGTAACCTCGACTACGCCATATTAAAACATGCAATACTATACATTTATTAACAAATTTATTTAAATAAAACTGTTAAAATATATATTATTCATATATTTAATGTGTTGTTGGAGTGATGGACATAAGTCGGAAAGACAAGAGTTGGTGATTTGCAAGTATGTATGTTGTTGGACAAATGTTATTTTCCAACCGTAATCCAACTTAATAAATGGAATGAGAATAATGTTAAAGCATACAATAACATACATGTGATAACATTAATGAAAAGAAAATGACAAATAGAGATTATTGTAATTTGTCATTCGTTGGTAGAGTTTTAGACAAATGGCAGAGAGACAATGGTTGGTTTTTAGCAAATATGAATGTGATGGGCCAACGTTATTTAACAACCAAAATCCAACATACAAACATTAGTATATTATTTAAAATAAAATGGTTAAATACGTATTATTTTCATTTTTTATTTATTGGTGGAGTGATGGACAAATGTCTGAAAGACAGCAGTTGGTAATTTACAAGTATCCCCAGCAGCAACAAACATTGGGCTAACAGTTGGACTTTGGTTGGCAAGGTTGGCTGAACGTTATGTTGGAACAAGAATATAAAAACAATGTTAGACCAATGTAATATGTCAACGAAAAATTTCTACCATGGACATTTGGTGATATTACTTAGCAATCTCAAGAAAATTATGTCATTAAATCAGAAAAAAGCCAGAGCATACTGCAAATGTAATTATTTTAAACTTGAAAATGTTTGGCAACAAGTTGGGAATCAATCTATTGGTAAATTATATGTTTTCTTCTGTTGGACTAGTGTTATTCAACCATCATATATTGTCAAATTATGAACAAAAAATATCCCTTACATTAAATAATATAAAGGTTTTTCAAGATGTGAGATAATTTTTCTATGATAAATGTTTAGTTGGTTATATCGTGTTTCAATGATGGTAAATTAACAGTTGGGTTTTGTTATGGTATTTAATGTTGGGCCAACATTCTGCAATGAACATTATGCCAACAAATTACTACCATTTAAATTTTGTGATATAACTTAGCACTTCCAAGAAAACGATGTCACTAAATCAGAAAAATGAAGAATATACTGCAAGTCCCCAGTAGCAATATATGTAATGCCAACGTTGGAAATTGGCTGGGAAATGTTGTGTCAATGCTGTTTGTCAACCAAATCCAACCTAATATATTTAATGAAAATTATGTTTAAACCAACAATAATATACATATATTATAAATGATTAAGAAAAACTGTTAAAATAGAGGTATTTTTAATGTGTTGGTCGAACGCTGGATGAATATGTGAAAAACAACTGCTGGTGTTTTGAATATGTGTGCGTTGGGCCAACATTGTTTTCCACCCAAAATCCTAACTAATCTTCCCAGTATCAACCTACATTGGCACTTCGTTGGAAAGGTTGGCTGCATGTTGGATTGGAGCACACACATTTATACAATGTGACCTGGACCACTCCTACATGGTCTGGCACGTCCTCTGTCATCACGTCATCGGCCCACAGTATCTGCACCAGTGCGGCCTGTGGAACACGCACGTCGTACGTCCCGATGCGTGGTCTGCATCGTTCCCCGAGTGATCCAACCAAGTGTATGTGGTGTCCCTTGAGATTTCTGTGTTATTAGGATAGGAATTTAGTGTTAGAATGGGTAGTAAATAGCCTTAGAATTTATCACCTATGGGCAAATGTTCCTGAAATTTGCCCTCAGGGGATTGCGAAGTAATCGCAGAATAAATGCACGTCACATGCATATTTAATGAGGTGTATAATAGCAAGGTTAGGGTATTTGAAGTGTTCCATATCATTTTCCGAGTGTAGTTGTGTGTCTAATCAAGCCAATTAGTGACGTAAGAAATAATTAGTCTTTCTTTCAACCTTACCATTCCGGTCGTTGAGTGCCCCAAAACTTAAGAGACCTAAATTTCCCGTGTGCTCTGCAAGGAACTACATAATCATGTTTTGTATTTAAATAAGTGTTTAATTAAGAACTCTTAACTCTCTGCAGAATTAAGAAAACTCACTCGGAATGTTCCAGTGTTTTATGTGTATATGTTATAAGTTCTATGTTAATGAGGTCAATAAATTAAATTACCTCGCCGAGTGGAGCGAGCTCTCGGCAAGTACGGCGCTCGCTCAAGCTATCTCTGGCAGTCTGATTCCACAGGTCTTAGGTGCTGCATGTGCATCGCATCGCAGGGGAATTTCATACTTTGTTCTGAACACTTAACTGGAACAGGTTAACATAAATTACTGGAACTTTTATTTAGTTTACCGACAGTCTTCCCTGCGTTCGCAGCACCCCTCTGTCAGCTCAATTTACAACCCCGGATGTTTAATTACTCTGTAAGACCTTGTGATTTAGGTCCACTTTAATTTGTATTGAATACATGTAACTGTGTATACTATTCGGCAATATAACATCTTGAGTTAACCGAAACTTGTGAATTCTCATTTTTGTGTTGTATTTCGAGCCCTGACCCTATCCAGGAAGTCATCGATGCCTCATTGAGGCATCCTTCATTTATAAGGTAAAAAGGTAATATTAAAGTATGCTGGGGAGCCCTAATACCCCGGCTATGTATTACGTATTCCTGTAAATTTGTACCATGTGTGTCAGGGGATACAGCCACATGATCGTTCGGCCCACGATCATGAGAACTGTGATTTCGTGATCACCCAGTGAGCTGGCGCTCACTCTATTCTAAATAGGAATATTGTGTAATATTCTGACTTCTTAACATAGTCGCCAGACGACGTCCGCATTACTATCCCCGACTGCTCAGGTAACCTTAAGTGTTGGCTCAACAGAAAATGTCAAGAAAAATTTTCTACCACAAAAAGATTACTAGATTACTTAGCACACTCCAGATAATGATGTAATTAAATCAGAAAATGTCATAACCAGTAGCGTAGCTAGGGTTTAGTTTTGGGTGGGGACAGGATTGACATAATTGAAGATGAAAATTTAATTTTGTAGCTTACTTATGAATGTTTGTAGAAAATCACTCTTTGGAAATCATGCAGACTAGTCTTCCCATAAGTTTATCCTTTTTATAAAAAAATACATCATACGAGGTATTAACACTAAAATAATGTTCTAGCTGTTTAATTCCAAATTACTGAGGGATATATGAATTTGAGAAATTAATTTTCAAAGTATTTTGAATTATTTTATTACTACCACCTGGTCTAAAAGTTGTCCATCAGTAAAATAGAAAATATTATGGTACATGTCATACCACTATTTCCCATATCTCTTGTTACACTGTGCGGGAAATCACACCATCCCTCTCCATTTTTAGATACCAGTATACAGTTTATTTCCTATAGTACGAATTGAAGTCGCCTAGGTTTTTTGACAATTCTTTCAAAATGTAATTTGTTGTTTTAAAGTTGTCGTGAATGGAAAGTATTCCCAGTCATTCATTCTGCCCTTAAATGTTATCAACTTCGTAAATTACATATAAAAAAAAGCGCAATGTACAAAAAATAAATATTGTTTAGTTATCTTAAAGTTGATAGATTTGGGCGGCTCGTAACACCTGATTTCTTTGGAGCCGATGAGAATGACATGAAGTAGATATGAAGCAAAGACGGAATGCAAGGATGGGAAAATGGTAGATCCCCGAGAAAACTCGCCGAACAGCGGCATCATCTGGCACGATTCCCACATGCAACATTCCTGGAGTGATCCTGTCTGGATCGAACCCTGACCGCCTTGGTGGGAGGCGCGCATTCTAGCCACTCAATCACCGTGACAGCAGTTCTCCTAAACTTGACATAATTGACGGTTAGCTTTAAAAACTAATTACATTGCTACAAAATGCATTATTTCGAAGGTGTTCACTTTACCGAAACAAGCTATTAAAATTGACCAATGACTTTGAATGATTGTAAATGTATTGAATGGCAGGATGTATATAAAAGGAAGCACACATTTATTCTTTTAAATTGAACGAACTCGTCTGACATTGATAGTAAAGGTATGGCATAGTCGAAGTGACCTAGGGCTGGTTGAGTGGAGAATTGCCCGGCACAATAACTCAGTGGAGAGTTAGTGATGTGGGTCATTCGGTCGACGACCCAGGGGACCTTGGATGCTTCCGACAGTTTGAAGATGAATTTGTCACACACTTAATATTGCACTACTTACACACGTTGACTATGTGGTGAGACTGAAGGCCATCTCATTGGCCTGAAATATATTAGAAAAATTGTGAGTGATACTACAAGGCATGTAGTACCCTATGTGTCCCAGGGTCAATGAATCAACACTCACTGAATTTTGTAAAGCTGTTTACTTGATTAAATGTTCAAGAAGTAGACATGTGGATATTAAAAGAAACTGACTCAGCACTTGCGGCCTGCCGATGACCTTAGCGTGAAAATGACATAAGTCAGTGTGGTGGTTATGTTGATATATGGTGGCATTAATATCTGTGGTGAGAGTGCAGGTGGTTCTCCCCTATGTAGAGAAAGAAATCAAATGTTCCAGTTAATTAAGTTACTATTGAAATGAAGTGATACCAGCCTAAATGATCGTACCGAGGGGGCACGCAGAGCAGACAACCTCGCTGCCGAACTGGTGCATGGGGTCGGCTTCCTTTACACACCATGTGAACCGACGTCATACACCGAATGTCAAAACATGACATAAGCACTTTGTAGCATTATTGCAATGGTGAAAAATTATATAAATTAAAGGAAACACATTGGTGACACCCCCATTAATTAACAAATGTCTGTTAAGCTGAATGTTGTGAAGTTGACATGGAGTGTCACCACACTTATGAAATTTTAATGTGATGGAGGCCTTTATATGCAGTCTCCCTTTATAATAGTATAGTTACCCTCTTATAAATATACATTGAATACATTTTTACGCTTTCTTGGGAAAAGTCTCTGTATTTCATTTCCTGTGATGTGTTTGTATTTCACTGACTACAGTGTTGCCAGTTGGCTGTCTCCTGAAGGGATGGACGAATTCACCTGGGCAAAGGGGTGTGGGTTGCCATGCTAGATGGCTCTTAAAACAATAAAACACACCCCTGACTGTAGCTTTTTATGAGATGAAGTTTTGGTATAGGTATAGAAAAATGCTGCACACTTTTGTTCGCACTTTGGGGTTTTTGGCACTTCAAATTCGTCCTACAAGCCAGTTGACGCCACTTGGTGGTGCATTACATCGTATATCGCGGCGCGAGCTGCTACGATAAAACAACCAATGGCCAGTGCGCCCGATGACTGTGGCTTTGATGTTAACACTGTTTCGGATCGCCTACTAATTTATTACAAGTGTTACCTCTTGTAATAAACAAGTTAGGACGACCTCTTGAGTCACGTAGTACCTGTTGGCAAGAAGGTGCAATTTCAGTTCTTGTCAACCTGCACTATGTACTCTTGGCCTGATGTTGCTGGTGCAGCTGGGTGCAGCTGGTGCAGTTGATGTGACTGCAGCGGTCAGAGTGGGCACAAGGAGTTTGTGGACGCGTGGTTCACGTAAGGTAACTATAGCATGTTATAAGGCCTATAGAAAACATTGTTACAACTCATACCTGAGAAACTGTGTTCCAGAGATACGAATTGAACCTTTTGAGGGAAGAAAAGGACCTCTCGCCAGTAGCTGTTGATATCGGTAGTGTGGCTAATATATGAAGTAGACAAAACACATTCACAATTGCACTGCACTAATGCATCCATGACATTATGCGGTTTCTTCTCGATACCACTTTATATTCCAGAGTTTAATTTCTGCCAAGAGGACTGAGTTTATGGCATTCAGATTACACTGATATAAATTAAGATATTTTTCGAGATCATCTTCAGAGTTGTCTGAAACATTGTTTTCTGCAGCACTGGGGAAGAGGGTGTGGAATCCTTTAAGCAGTGTAGCATGACAAATAATTCTACTGCTCAGTTCTGAAATAAATCTGTCCAAGAAAGGAATAACAACAGCGGTTCTGAAATAATTTTCTGGAGATGCAGAATACTCTTGGGGATTTTCTCTGTGGTTTTGCCTGCCTGCGATTCTCGGTAGACTCAACACGACTCCATTTTTTTCAGCGATCTTTGCTGCTTCTTTGTAAATGATATTGAAATGCTTCTCTACTTCATCTCGCAAAACTTGAATTTCTTGAAGAGTTATTTGAGCCATATCTACTGCTTCTTTTAAATCAATATTCTTCATTTGCAAATACTTACTGAATGGCAAACTAATACTGAATATTTTTCCAAGATGAATATCGATATCAAAAATATTGACTGTAGAATTGAATTTTTAAGAATTGCTGCCTGCTGCGATGCATCGGAGAGCCTTTTATGTTAGTGATTTGATATTGCGAATCAAATTCTGTTTCCAGAAGCTCGCAGAAATCACTCCCAGCATGATATTTTTCAATCTAACCTGTTGCACAATTTCTCTTAAGGATTCGAGCATGAGAGTCAGTATCCATATCTTGTATGGCAGTAGAAAGAATCCCTTTCCTCTTTGGATAAATGAAAAAAGTCATGTCTCTTTCCAAATATTCCGATGCAATTACAAATATCCAGGACTTCGCAGAATTTTGAAACTACAGTCGAGTCTCCATTATTTGTCAGTCTCGGGACCGTCACCGTGATGGTTGAGAGAATAGACAGATAATAGAAATTCCCCCCTTCCCCTCGCAAAGACACGACAGATACTAACGATAATAATGTATACGATATTTAGCACTATATTTTAAACAGGTAGCAACCAATAGAGTCCTGTAAGCACAGCACAGTATGTATTTGATATTAAGTATTGTAGACTTCTGCTTATTATGTTGATAAAATAACAAAATTGAATACACTATTTATGTTCAGTAGTATAATCCTACCTAAAAGAAATCTGTCATTTTCCATTGTTGTAATACTCCACAGGCTTTTGTTGCTGCAGTGTTGCGTATCTTACATAGGAGTAAGATCTGTGTAGCGTCTGCCTCTTTTTGCTGGTTGTACCATTCAATGCGCTTGAAAAACATGTTTTCAGCATCACTTGGCTAATTATTTTGGGGCAATCCTTGAGTGTATCGTCCTATTCTTTTTCACTTAAACATTCTACCTCCTGTGTTGCACTTAATACAAGTTCCTCATCATTTAATATTTCAAAGCCTCCATCTAATCTGTCAATTCCCAGCCATTCACTTACTTCACCTATTGATGTGCTATTTCCACCTGGAATCCCTTGACACAGAAGTAAAATTTCCTTATAATTTCCATATTTGTTTATGGCCTCATTCTCGTTTACAGTCTCAGGCCACAGTTTGTTCCAGCCCTTTTTTTTAAATGTTTCTTCTGGTATATCTTGCCAGGCTTCAGCGACATTAATAGTGTATGAGCTCCATAACTGCTTTGCACTTATTAATTCATCCCCAATGCAAACAACTTTTTGAATAAATAATTTTCGATAATGTCGCTTCATGCTTTCAATAATACCCTGATCCATGGGCTGAATTAGTGGGGTAGTGTTAGCAGGCAAAAAATGGCACGTAATTTTTTCATCACCACTTTGTAAGTCATGAGAAGGATGAGTTGGTGCATTGTCCATTAATAGCATGGCTTCTTCAGGCAATCAGATCGATTTTAAATGTGATTTTACATTTGGCACAAACACACTGTGGAACCACTCATTAAATATATCCTAGCTCGTCCAGGCACTTTTTTGTGCATAATATGTGGCAGGTAAGACGTTTAAATTCATATTTTTGAAAGCTCGAGGCTTTTTAGATTTCTCAATGATTAGTAAAGGAAACCTATATCTACCATTTGCATTCGCACACACCATAACAGTTATGCAGTCTTTTTGCATTTTAAAACCAGGAGGCTAAGGTTTTCACGGGAAGTGCTTTCCAATTTAGGCGAGTTTCGTCACAGTTCTAAACCTGCTCTCTGACGAAATTTCTATCTTTTATTTCTTTCATTAGTTTTTCCCGATATTCTACAATGACTGTACTATCAGCGCTTAGTTTTTCACCCGATATGTCCAACTGCCTTATGTGATGTCGACCCTTTAATTGATCCAGCTAACCTATACTATCCTTAAATGAAGTATCCCCATCAAGCTTCTTGTTCATATCGATAGCTTTAGTCATTATTATCGGCCCAGAAACTGGTATCCCTTGACTGCGGGCTTGAATGAACCATTGATACATTACTGTATCCAATTGGTCCAGTTTTGCTGGCTTCATCGTTTTTCATTGTTTGACATCTCCGTCTGTCGTTTGTATTTTTGAAACATAACTTTCGATTTCATCTGCAGCTTTCTTAATATCATTGACTGTCGTCCACCCGATTCCATATAGCGGAGCGATACTCGTTGCGCTTTCTCCTTTACGCGGTCGTTTTATAATTTCAAGTTTTTGAGAAAGTCCCAATAAAACACGTTTCCGTTTCTCAGATATTTTTGAACACACTACACTTTGACAACAAACTGAGGACAGTGACTCGCTGGCTAAGTGACTACCGCTTATGAATTGACTGTAGAAATGGGAAGCGGATGAGTGTCTAGGAATTCCGGTAGGGTGGTGAGGGAGATGGAACGATTCTACGAAGTACATAAACAACAAACATTAGTCATTCGCATTTCGCACAGTACAGAATGTATTTTTACTGGGTATTCATTGAGAAAAGTATTACAGTACAGTATACGTATTGTTCAACTCAATAATGTGCTTAATTTTATCTAATATGAAGCTAGAAAAAAGTTTTTTTTTAATTTTTAGTTTATTAAGTTCGTTTTTTGTATTCAATTTTATTATTTTACTTTTCGTGTCAGTTTACTGATGGTTAACAGAAACTGATGGTTAAAAGGGTGACGGTTAACCGAGACTCCACTGTACATTACTGAAGGAGTGAGCTGCACAAGGAATATAAATAGCCTTTGGGTGTCTATTTTTTTACATGTGTTTGCACTCCATTGAACTGTCCAGACATCGCAGCACTTGACATCGAATATATTTTTAATCAATTCCATATGACGTGAGACTTGATAAAATCACTTTTGAAATCCCTTTCCCGTGAAATAAGATATATTTACAAATTTCGGAAAGTTCTCTTTTAATCTTATTTCTCTTAGGTCAACATATCTGACACAGAGGGACACACTACATGCCAGAAATATCCGCTCTCGTCAGCCAATACAGCACAGCATTTTGCTTCATAGACCAAATGAGCTACTTTTGAAAGAATGACAGTGTTACATCATTCAATTATTTCGTTCTGAATTGTGGGGCTGATGGACTTGTTGTTTTCTCCAGGGGTACTAAGCACATTTCTTAAACTTTCGTCTCCTTGTGCTCTTAATCGAAGAAGTGCACGAAAATTACCTTAATTTCCTTTAGGTTCCTCTGCAAGAGCAGTTTTCCCTGAATCTGTGACCACGGAGAGCTATTTCTTGTTTTCCGCAAAACATTACAGCTTCAATAATGGGAATAATATTTTTTCTATTTGCCTCGATCTGCTTGGCACGGTCCTTGTCAATCTGGTTTGGCACCACCAAAAATCCAGTACTATTCAAAACAACTAGAAAATGCTCCGCATCAACAACACAGCCAATGTGATACTGGAGAGATTCATGTTTCGTGAATACTTCTGTAACTTTTATCCAACAATCAAACTTTCTCTTTACAGACGCCCCAAGCTCTTATGGGTACATTCCAGCCCCAGATCTTGAAAAAAGTACAAACATTTTACAAAACGCCCCATTTTCCTTATTTGAATAATCCAACCATGGCCAACGAGTTAACCAGCTATGCTGAAATTTTAGGAAATTATTTTTGTCTGGACTTCTTTTTGTACACTCTGTAGCAGGAAACTTGTAACTCTGTGGAGGTGACCGAATACTTTCTAAAACGTCTCCGCTCTCATTTTATTTCAGTGGTCCGTTTAGGTAATACGAGATATCTTTTTGATCTAAACTCTCCACAACCTTATCTTCATCTACATTAACGCTGACGTGAAGAGTGTTAGCTGCAGGCACTGTATTTACAGGGGATTCAGCATCGCTAGAGGTCGATGTGGATGGTTTTTTTTAAGGAAAGAAGTTCGAAATGGAAACCTGGCACTTCCACTTTTCTTTATTCATAATAAAAGTTTGTATTTTTTCCTGAAAGAAGAAACAAAAATTAATTCTTAGAAATATAAATTTTTTTATTTTTGAGTTTACATTTTACACAAAAAATATTAGAGAAGTGAGAGTTATGAGGGGGAACCAACACAGTCTATAAAAATGCACTCAAATTTGCCCAACAAACTCCGGGGAAAATAAGGGAAGAAAGTGATGTTTTACGATAAAATATGTAGAAATTATATACAGACTGTCCACGGTAAATCGAGCCCTTTTAAAATCAACATTCGAAAAAAAACACTGCACGTGACTGTATATTGTTTAACAAAAAAACTGACTAACTTTTGGTTAGATTTCCCATAATTCAGTTGAACTACAAGTTTTAACACTATCGTAAACGTGTACTGAATACAACTGATATCCACTGGCGCAGGTGTATTGTTGTCATAAACACATTATTACACAAACACCATTGTCATGATGCGATAAAAGCAGTACTTATAGAATGAAATTCAAGTAATGTTTCCTTTTTAAAGTAGTCTCATTAGTATAGCCATTGTGTTTTGTTATTTTTACGAAATGAGCATACTATAATCATGATCGGGCCATTTTAATCAACAGCATAAGTAACTAAAATAATTGCTTAGGATCTGTTTAAAGAAAAATACTGAATAACGATACTGCTTTGCAAATTATATATACATATGTACACACAAACAGAAAACAATATTCGCTAGCCATTATTATTATATTGGATACCCGACTAGGTGTCAGGCACCGTCGGCAGGCGGTGCCAATTGTTGCTAATGGTGATGATCTCAGGGTACGGTGGGCCGTTCGCCCGGATGTACACGGCCCCGCGGTGAAAAGTTGGAAGAGCCTGTCGCTCCAGATACTTACATGGAGAATACTGTGGGCCTATTAAGGCTGACCCACATGCCTTAAACTGTTAAAGCTCTGAGTAGAGCATAAAGTATGTTAAGAAATTTTCACGAAACTGGGTGAAGGCCAGTTATAGGGGACCCATACCCCGAAACGCTCGAAGGCAGTGCTTGAAATAAAATACACAAAGTCTGAAATATTGCATGTTATTACTCTTGCACAGAAACACTTACATCTCTCTAGATGAACACTTTATACCGACTCTGGCCGATGGCCCGCCAGATAGGCAAAACTGCAAAAAATACACATTTGTGCATAAGAGTGAATTATTGGAGTATTAAGCTTCACCAAGCGATGCTATTCCCGAAGAAGAAGGGGTCGCATCTCCGGGTGCTGAAAGAACAGTTTCCGGTATATTACATTAGACTATTGCAGCTAACGGTGATTTGTGCGAAAACATGAAGGCACCCAGAGTGCGACGTGGTGCAAGCCGACCCCTTGAGATGCTCGACGCCAACTGACTCTGGTGAGCACGGGCGGCGCGAACTATGGCGGCACGCGGCTCGCCCTGCACTACTTTCTCCTTGCCTGTACCTTAAAACAATTAAAAGGATATGAACACTTGCATGAAAAATGAATAAAATTAATACATAAATATTCCCTGATTAAAAACAGTTACAATCTACACTTGGATGGCATACAATGAGGGTAAAACACCTGAGGTGAAAACACATGAGTTTGAGAATTACAAAATAAAAACCCTGAAATGCTAGTAGCGGCATTGCTGAACATTTACACTCGTAGTGTGTCTCTATTTTATTTCTTTCAAATACTTGCTTTTAAATTGCCCTACAAATTATATACGCTAAGTCTGCCATTATGCACCTTCGCCCGCCTGCACTGCTCTGCACTTTCACACACACGCACTGCACTCGTGTCGGCACTCTTGGTGCACTGCAACTTCACTAGAGCGGTTGATGCGGTTGACGCGCATTGTGGCAAATTTTCTGGAGGGCAGGACGCAGTCCTGCATCTGTACGTTATAATTTACGAATACTTTTCGACAGCAACTTACATCTTTAACATTCACATATCACTGTGGTTGAAAATTTTCGGAGAGCTACAGATGGAACCTAATGTACAACTTCAGTAAGCAGACAGAATTTTTACTCCCACCTAACATGCACTGCACTCTCAACATCAAGTCCTTTGCCACGACTGCTTGAAAGGAGGCAAGAACCAGATACCAGCGTAGTTTTGCCGACTAATGGAACTACAGGCCGAGAGAGGGTCGACGGACTTTTTGGTGAGGGTGGCTTTGGGTGGGGACGTCACCAGTGTCACCCATATATATATACACACCAATGTTCATAACTTATTGCAACTGTAATTTTAAATGGTTGATTTTTGGTTGGTTACAAGTTGGTAAACTATGTGTGAATTTTCTGTTGGGTCAATGTTGGGTACCCAACTTTTTGTGTAAAACTACAGAACAACCTCTTTGAATGAAAACAGTGCCACTTTCTTGTAGTTTATAGAATATGAAGGTACTTCATCATCTGAGATATTTATCTTTAAAATATGATCAGTTAGTTATATTTCATATTATTGTTGGTAACACCACAATTTTTGTTTAAAGTCTATGTTTGTAACACACAGTCCATGTTTTATTTATAAATTTACTTCATTGGTGATGTGTTGGTTACTAGGAAAACATACTGTTGGCATTTGTTGTTTAAATATATTTTGGGCCAACGTTGTGTAATCAACATTATGCCAACAAAGGTAATTCCCATATTTCGAATAAAATAAACATATAATTTTTTTTTTCGATTCTTTAAAAGCAACATCTTTAGCACTCAGTGTATTATTTTGACGTGAACTGCGCGTTCACGAGCTCCTTTGTGTCCACTCCGACTTCTACAGTCGTTTCCACTACACTAGACACACCACACCGACGGGCTTGTGGGCACGAGTGAGAGTGTGCATAATATCATATGTGTAATTACNTGTGCATAATATCATATGTGCAATTACATCAGTGTTTCTAATTTATTCAGTGTTATTAATAGCATCAGTGTATTTCATCAGGGTATTTATTCAGTGTTATTTATTCAGTGTATATAATTAATATTATTTTTTGTCATCATGGAAGACAGTCAACACAGCCACAGCCAGGGACATGCGACATTGTACACTTGGCAATACTGTGGCTGGTACGATGGAAACATTTAGAATTAATATTATCATTTTTATTATGTATTTGTTTAAGGGAAAATTATGTTGTCTTAGTTTAATTTAATTCATGTCACTTTCATCTCATAATCATTTTTAGTGTATATTGTACTCCATGCGTGGCGTCGGCTGCGCTCAGGTGGCGGAAGCTGGCGCACGCTTCCACCCATTTATCTCCAGTACTCCAACGCATCAAGACGTGCAAGTCTCTCGCTCCGCAAAGGCCCTTTGTGCCGAAATCTTCAGTTGAACCTATACTCATTGGCATATACTTAACAAACCGAATCATTGTTTTATTTGTTATAGCGCCGAGGGGAGAGCGACATTATTCTTATCGGAGAATTGTTAAGTGCAGTCGCGTTTCATATTGNGCGCCGAGGGGAGAGCGACATTATTCTTATCGGAGAATTGTTAAGTGCAGTCGCGTTTCATATTGTAAAGCCACGTGGTCGCTTGCAGTTTCGGGTCATTAAGGCTACATGTTTTGTACTATAGTTGCGTGTGTGCATTAAGGAGTCTCTAGGAATAAATAACTCCACAAGAATCGTAAGTGTTTTATTTGTAATTTAATTAAGGCATGCGAGGCGGCCTACAGCCTCGCCATTGTGTGTGACAGAGTGTTAACCAGAGTCCCCTTGGCCGTCGACCGAAACGACCCTCATTTCATCAGCTCACCGCAGAGCTGTGGCACCGGGCACATGTTTCATACATCCTCAACTCTGGTAACACCGAGCGTCAAGTGGGCTTTCCCAACTAGGAACGGGAATTTCAACGAGCCAGTGCTTGACCACGTCAATTAAAAATATATTTTGTTGGTGATATGTTGGTTACTTGTCGGAAAACATAATGTTGTCATTTGGTATGTACATTTGTGTTGGGTCAACATCGTATAACCAACAGTGTGCCAGCAAAGGAAATTGCCATATATCTGATGAAATGACTCAATATTTTCGAATGATTGTTTAAATGCAATGTTTTTCACACACAATGTATTATTTAATATTAGCTTCATTGTTTATGTCTTGTTTACTTGTCGGAAAACATACCATCGGCATTTAATATGGGCTGTATACATTTGTTGGGCCAAATTGTACAACCAAAAAAAANTTGTCGGAAAACATACCATCGGCATTTAATATGGGCTGTATACATTTGTTGGGCCAAATTGTACAACCAAAAAAAAATGCATTAATAGAAAATAATTGTTTCAAATTAAAAAAAAACATATCAATCTTCACAACATTCAATGAATTACTAAATGTAAATTTTCATTAAACTGTTTTTTTTCTCATGTGTTTAGCCAATATTGTGAATATAACAGTTGGTGACTGGGTTTTTTTTGTTATGCTGGGACAACATTGCATTGCAGACATTATGCCATAATATATATTTTTTCTAAATAAACCCATATATAATTACTTTCATTTGCTGAATGGTTCAAGCTTTTTACCACAGAAATCCTTTAAAATAAACTGACTGTCTTTGTTTGGGTATTCGTCATTAGATGNTTATTTATTGTAACAGGTAGGTTTTAAATTCTGTTTCAGAGTAGTAAAATCTGACTTAAATACATAAATATATATATCACAATTCATTGATCTGATAAGTATCTATATATTCATCAATTACTAGAAGTTACAGTATTCTAGTGGAAAACATGTCGGGTTGCTAATCCAAAGGGCGCGAGTTAGAATCCGATATCTACCATTGGAATTTTCAGGTTGTAATATAAAATGGGACACGATGAAAAATTATAGGATTAATGCATTTTTTAAATGTCTTTCTTAATGGGTAAAATTTATTTAAAACACTGGTAACCAACATTTACAGAACGTCGTTTCTTGGTTGGAATTTTGTATGCAATAACACATCGTAGCAAAACATTGCCAAGAGAAAAGACACTACTCTCAACAGTTTGCACACAATCATAAAAATTATGTTGGACCAACTTTGTAGTTCAGGTGGCAATCAACATGAAAGTCATATTCAGCTAACGTAAACCCGAAGGACATTTTGACATTGGGCCAACATAATATGCCAACATTGGCCCAATGGTAGATCCAAACATAATATGCCAACTTTGGCCCAATGGTAGATCCAAACATAATATGCCAATATTGGCCCAACCAAATTTTGCTACTGGGGTACAAAATTAAGATTATCAGTTGGCATTGTTTATATAACACAATAATTCCCTAATTATATCCAGATGTGGTAAGTGGTAAAAATAAAATGTTGATTTTTGGTTGGAAATAAATTATATTTTGGTTGGCATCCAACTGCAATCTTAATGTTGAGCGAATGTAGAAAATACAATGTTGAGCCAATGTGGAAAATGCGATGTTGGTGTTTCATTGGAAACACGCTATATTTTGGTTAGCATCCAACTGAAAACATAACGTTGGGTCAATGTAGGACTGAGTGTAAATTTGATGTCAGGACAATGTAATTTTTCCAATGTTGGCCTAACCTTGGAGAAAATGTTTGGCTAATGTTGGCACAACCAATAATGGCTACTGAGGATCTCCCAGTAATTTATAATGGTTTAGGATGTGTTTTGTGGTTTTCTGTTGTATTTCTTGTGGTTTCCTTTGGTTTCTGTTGTATTTTTTTTTAGTTTTGGTCGATTTCATTCAGTTGTATTCTGATGTAGTCCCAGTTGTTGATATTGGTTTCTGATGTGTTTTGTGGTTTTCCTTTGTATTTCAAGTTATTTTATTTATTTCTGTTGTATTTTGTCGGTTTAAGCAGCATTTAATTCCGCTTCGATCTGATGTAGTCTCAGTAGTGGCTATTTGTTTATGTTGTTTCCGTTGGCTTTCTTTGATTTCACCCTTTTGTTTCTGATAAAATCATAATGATCTACAGTAGTTTATTTGAAGATTATGTTGTATTTTGTTTGTTTGTGTCAAATTTCATTCTGTTGAAATCTGTTGTAGTTTCAATGGTTTCAATTTTTTTTCCATTGTGTTGTTAATGTACTTGTCCTGTTGGTTTGTGAAGTAGTTGTACCGTATCCCTTAGTTTCTGCTGTGTTTTGTTCGTTTATGTTGTGAATATTGTTTGTTATTGTATTGAGAAAACCACTAGAAATACAACAGAAAAAAACACAAAAAACAACAGACACTAAGGTAAAACAATATGAATTTTGTCAGAAACCAACATATTGAAATATAATTAAAACTAATAGAACACAACAGAAAACCATGGAAACATCAAGAAATGCAAAAGAAAAAAACAAAGCATAGATTAATCTAATGGAGACCATGGGAAAGGTAACAAAAAAAAACAGATACAGCAACATAGAAACCAACAAAACTCAATAGAAGGCAATTTAAAAAATAAGATTAAAATAGATGCTAATAAAATATAGCATTACACAAACCAATGGAAACCACTAAAATACAATCAAAATCAACTGCCAACAGCACAATATAAACCAAGAAAACACAACAAAAACCAATGGAAACCACCATAATACAACAGAAACAAACTCACTACAGCACAACAGGAACCAAAAAACACATCAGAAACCAATGGAAACCACTGNCATAATACAACAGAAACAAACTCACTACAGCACAACAGGAACCAAAAAACACATCAGAAACCAATGGAAACCACTAAAATACAGAATAAACCAAATAGTTGCAGCACAATAGAAACCAATGAAAAAACAGAAATTAATGGAAACCACTAGAACACAAAAGAAACCAACTGGCTACAGCACAATAGACTCCAACAAAACATCATAATCCAATGGAAATCACNAAAGAAACCAACTGGCTACAGCACAATAGACTCCAACAAAACATCATAATCCAATGGAAATCTCTAGAATACTGTCAGTAGCCTCGGGCCGCACAACCTCTCGACCCCACTTACTGTCCACCTAACATGCCTCCACCATAAGCTAGGGGAATTAAGGGGTGTTATCTCAAAACACCAAATATCAACAATCTGGGCCGAGAAACCTTAACATAAAACTCTGAAAATGCCAATGAGTTCGGCCCTGATAAATAAACAATAAATCCTGGGGACAGGTACCTCTGATCTGAAGATATGGTGAGAGGGTGTGGAGTACCTCTATCTGTATGCCTACAGTTATAGTAAACAATATGAAGCAGGAACCAGATGAATTAACTGTCTTACGATACCAACAAATAAATAATGACGACTAAGGTTTTTTTTTAAATTTCATAAGCGACGACACTTTTAACATTTCTCGGTGTATACATCAACACCCAAATACGAGCGAACAAACTCGCAACCATAGTTCCAAGAAAAAGAAACTTCTTTCTTTCATTCACAAGAAAACCAAAACTGAAAGACATCATGTTTAAAGTAGAGAGTGAGAGAAACTAACGGTAGTGGGAGAAAGTTACGCCGAGTTACTTCACAATTAAAATATTTAAAACAAAACTAAAACGATAACATATAATTTATTTCAGCTCGCACAATCCAGTTTTTTACTTATCTAAACAATTACTTAAAAAACAGAGGTTCCTGCAATCTCTTAACTTCATTAGGCTACATTTAAATAAAAAAAAATGTCTCCCTACATAGGATACCTACATCAAGAACAGGCCGCCGACCCGCACGGCTCGCCGTCTACACTTCTACACTCTCATTCAAAACTCTTCACTTCTATACACACTAAAATCTTAAAAACAAAAAAGAAATAATTAAAACATTTATCTGGCCACATTTTGCAGAATGATTTCCGGCCTCCTCCTGGACGAAACCCAAAAATGCTGTCGTGAACAAAAATTATGCAAGATCTACATCCACTCAGCTAAACTCCCCGCTGGTCGGATCATAGACAAGAAAACACTACAAATATTAAATTATTTTAAATTAAAAAGTATTCGACATTATAAGAGAAAAAAGCAAAATTAAGTAAAAAAATTAAAAAGTCAAGCCAAGCTACGTTGTATGAAGAAATATGACCATGGCAAATTATCTGCGGCAGCAATGATTTGTGACCCCAAAAATCGTTAACCTTTTTTTTTTACTCTCATCAGGATACATTTACATAAACATTATCGGTAACAGTTTGTACTTACATAAATGTAAATTAAAGATATTTAAATTTAAACCTTAGGTCCACAAATTATTGCCAATTTAGATAAACAGGAGACCCACCATTACAATTTTGTATGCAAAATGTTTAATTTTGTTATTAATTCAAAAGCTTTTTTCATTATTATTTTTAAAAAAATAGTATTTTTACTTCATTATTCTCCTTTAAAGTAATGACCAGCATCCACTGAGCTAATTTCGAGTGGTTATAACAGACTTGGTTGATGGTCATGCTGGCGAGTTGATGGAGCTGAATGAAGTCGAGGAGATCCGAACCAGACAAGGTGGACGCAGTCCAGTACCAACAACACATGGATGGGTTCTCCAGGACTTCTCGTCGCTCCATAACCAGCTCAGCCACGAACCATCCCAGGACACCAACACCATCAATCACTATAACATCATTTGAGGCAGCATCAAACCGACATAATACAAATTTTCAGTTCACGTTGTCATCATCAGTTCTTTTTAAGACTGGGGAAGAAAAACGAGGTGCCAACATACAGTCTATCAAAATATAAATCACTAGCAACGTAACATCACTGACAAATCCCACCCCAAGACCTAAACTTAACATTAGCTTACTAACAACAAGGGTTTTTAACAACAATGACACTAGAATGGAACTATTGATGGATGAAGGTATGCTATTCTGGTAGAAGTTGATATCTGGACTTCACGAAATAGAAGGCGAGTAGTCCAAGCACCGATTTCAACATCACAGTTGAGTTCATGCAGCACTTTATCACTTTCACTGGCATTTAGATCTCGAGAACAATCTTCTGGTCACTGGCCAGGAGCAAGCAGGGATGTACGCAGGCATGTGAGGGATTGCATCCCCTGCAATCATTTCAAAAGTAGGAGAACGGATGGGGTGACACAACAACAACCCAGGGTGCCAAAGGAACCATTCGAGACAGTGTCCCTTGATCTCATGGACCCCCTACCCCCGCACTTCCACCGGGAAAAGGTTCATCCTGGTCGTGAGCGACTCATTCTCCAGGTGGACCGAAGCGTACCTAGTCTCCAGTGCTCGAGCACGCATGATTACGCAAACAATGGAAACAGAGTTCTACCTTCGCTGGGGGTACCCACAGACCTTACTCACCGACAACGGTACACAGTTCACTGGGAGGTACTGGCGTGAGCTGTGTACTCGTTGGAGAGAAAGACAACATACAACCCCCACATACCACCCGAGGGCAAACCCCACCGAGAGGCGCAACCAGGACCTCAAGACCCAACTACATCTGAGAGTGGGTAACGACCACACCAGCTGGGCCGAACACCTACCCGCAGCCCTATTCACCATAAGGAGGTGGGTAAACTTAGTCACAGGTCAGACTCCAGAAGCGGTTCTGCAGGGTCGCGAACTGATGCTGCCTGGAGAGTTTGCCGCATGCCAACCAGAGACAGCAGAGGAACCAGAGGACGGGACTGCCAGAAGACAGAGCCGGGAGGCAGAGCTAACTGCAGCTCGCAACAACCAGCAGAACTATATCAAGGAGTGGATGCCGGCCACCTCGAGAGCACCACGACAGTTGGCACCTGGCCAACTGGTGTACGTCAAGAAACACCGGATCTCAAGCAGTGCAAAGAACTTCTGCGCCAGGTTTGCCCAGAAATGAAGTGGACCGCACACAGTGGTAAAGCCGCTGAGGTACACCACGTACCTCATCAGACTAAGCAGCAGGAGGAGGGCTGCCGTCCACAGCGATGACCTCAGATTGGCAGTGGGGATGAGATACATCACAACGCCTGATCAGCAGGTTGTCGAGCACCACCAGAGCAACACACCCATCGACGACACAAGGGAAGTCGGGATGTAGAGCCGCGACAGCGATGGTAGAGTTTGCCAGCGCATCTTCTCCGCCACGACGCCCGGTTTTTCAACGCCCACAAGGGATGTGGAGGAGGAAGAGGTACCCGAGAGAGGATTGCCGCCACCAGCAAGCATCAGCACCACACACAACACTGCAGGCCTGGAAGGGTCACCCAGCAGCATCGTGATGCCCTGCATCACGACGCTTGTCAGCAGGGACGCTGCCCATGGTGAGCCAACAGAGACACCTGTGGGACAGAGCTCCCCACAGGGCAGCCCTCTGGATGGCTCTGCCGCAGCACCCTCAACAGGACCAACAGCAGGGGACTTCACTCCAGAGGACGTCGGCCAAAGCGACGGGGGGGAGCGTAACGAGGTTTCACAGCCTTTCACCAGGGCCCTCTCCTCCCCCCTCGCCGACATCCACATCATGCCGATGTCCACACCGCAGCAGCTGCAGCTGCCAGGAGGAGTCACAGGAGGAGGGGTCTACCACCCCTCTCCGCTGCTCCAAGCGGCCAAATCAGCAGACCCGCCCAGCATGCACCACGTGTGGTGTGGACACCCCTGCCCCCACCTGCATGTCAAGGGACACCAGCAGCAGCAACAGCAGCAGGAGTCAGCTCCCAGAGGCGTGGGCCTTATTCACTGAGGCCTGCCACCAGCTGAAACCACCTACTACATGCTGTGCCTAGAAGAATGGTGGGAAACCTGAGGGACAGGGCAGTCAAGTGGTCACAAGAGGAGGGGCCGTTTGACATGAACTGCGCGTTCACAAGCTCCTTTGTGTCCACTCTGACTGCCGCAGTCATGTCCACTACACTAGACACACCACACCAACGGGCTTGTGGGCACGAGTGAGAGTGTTCATAATTGCATTAATTGCATCAGTGTTCATAATTGCAGCAGTGCTCATAATAGCATCAGTTTATTCAATCAGGGTATCTAATTTCATCAATGTTATTAATTGCATCAGTGTCCATAATTGCATCAGGGTATTTATTCAGTGTTATTAATTGTATCAATGTATATAATTAATATCATAATTGCCATCATGAAAGACAGTCAACACAGCCAAAGCCAGGGACATTTGACATTGTACACTTGGCAATACTGTGGCTGGTATAATGGAAATGTTTAGGATTAATATAATCATTTTTATTGTGTATTTGTATAAGAGAAAATTATGTTGTCTTGGGTTAATTTAATTCATGTCACTTCCATCACCTGAACGCATTAAGATGTGTAAGTCTCTGGCTCCGCAAAGGCCCTCGGTGCCGACATCTTAAGCTGAACTCATATTCACGGGAATAGACTTCACTTCATGAACCAGATCATTAATTTTATTTGTTATAGCGCCGAGGGGAGAGCAACGTTACTCTCATCTGAGAGTTTTAACGCAATCGCGTTTCACATTATAAGGCCATGTGTTCGCTGTTCAGGGCCGTTAAGGCCACTTTTTGTACTAAAGTTGTGTGAGTTCATTAAGGAGTCGCAAGGAATAAATATCTTCACAAGCATCGCAAGTGTTTCATTAGTAATTTAATTATGGCATCCGAGGCGGCCTACAGCCTCGACATCATATGTGACGGAGTGTTAACCAGAGTCCACTAGGCTGACGACCGAAACGACCCTCATTTCATCAGCTCACCGCAGAGCTGTGGCGCCGGGCACATATTTTCTACATCATCAGCTCTGGAAACACCACGTGTAAAGCTAGCTTTCCCAACTAGGGACGAGTATTTCTCTGAGCCATTGCTTGACCATATCATCTCCTTAACATAAACAACACAAACACTAATGTCAACACCACAGTAACAGTTGTTGATGCAATTTCTAATGCAATTACCATATCCAAATTAGCAGCTTCAGCTCTTGGCAAGATTCCAAGACCTACTAAATGAGGCTTTATAAAAAATGTTACTGTCAAAACAATGATCACTAGGCCTGGTGACAAACTCTGTATGTTTTGTGTGGAAAAATTTTGATAGCCAATAGGTTCCTCTAAATGAACTTTTTCAACTTGGTTCCAACTACAATACAAAGATATAGTTAAATGAGGTATGGAGGATGGCAAATTTTCTTCTAAACAATCCTGAATTTATTTAAACATAGTCTGTATCGAAGTTGGATGTGACGAATAAAGTAGTTTATTAATTTTTGACCAAGTTGCTGGAATAACATGAATAATTTCAAGTGTTGCCTATGCATTAAAATCGCAAGAATACATTTCACTTATTAAGAAGTATCGTTCTGGCCCAACCTGTGTGGTAATCAACTGTGACCTGGCCTGACAAGAAAAATAACAAACTTCACCCCAGTATTCTGTTGTCGCACCATAAAAAAACTGCTTTAGGACACATAGCACCTGTCATTGCATGACCTGAATGCCTTGATACAAAACACAAATGGTCCTGAAATAGCCTACAATCCTTCAATGCTCTACCTTGAATAGCTGTAATTTGGTCTCCATTAACTGCCAAAAATGTAGTTTTATGGTGTAACACACAAATGGCATTTTTCCATTTAAATGGAACAGTCACTACATCAAAAAGTTTTCAATTGGCATCTTTTGAACAATCGGTACTTTAACTTTAACGAATAATTTATCCTAAAACACCTGACATTTACTTATGGGTAAATGGTAGTAAACATGCACATCTTGTTCTGTAATTGTTAATCTATAACCACCCTTGTTAGTAATATCATTCAATCGTTGTAATTCAGAATTTAACTATGTAGGTGAAATTAATACTGGTTGTATCTTATGAGATCTACACTGATCCAAAATCTCTATGCGATGAAGAGTATGCATTTTATTTTTCACAAGAGCTGCCAAGAAACATTGATCATCCCATACTTGTGATAAGCCCTGTACTGCACCAGAAAAAACTTTCACTTACTGAATTTTAAAATTATGCCAAGAAACTTGTAATGTAGCCAAAAATCTTAGCCGTAACTTAACTTACTGTCATTACTTGATTAGAGAGGTTGGACAGCGCTACATGATTTGTCAAAATTGTCTAATTAATTTCTTCTAAATATTGAATTAATTATTGCTCATTTTTGAAAAGAATATCTACTTGAATTGAAGTGACCACATCACCGCACCAGTTAAGTGCCTCGCCTAAAAATGTAATGCCATGTTTTGCTCTACGCAGTTCACCCGAATATACCAAATCCTCACCCGATGCTATGTTTAAATTATTAACGAATGTCTCTGACACAAATAAATGGCCTTTTATTTCTTTATTTATTGAATGAAACCCCGGCAAAGTAGTTGTGGTACTTGTCAACTTCCTTTTGACTAACTATGAATTATCTAGTAATTTTTGAGGCCATGCCACTTGAAATGAGACAAGCATTGAGGACGTTTACATTGGTACCTTAGACAAAGGTTGAAAATGGGTCCCCACGACCACTCCAACAGTCATCTACTCCAGGGACACCCAAACCATCAGACCGAATAGCCATCAGCCATGGCAGCCACACTCTCGCTGCCATCTCATCCACAGGTACAGCGACCAGTCTGTTTTCACCATCCACATACTCGCTCGGTGATCACTAGAACCAACTATTCACCACAGATAAGTTAGGTTCATGGGAAACAGATTATCCCACACACAAAACTTGGTTATGTCTACCCAGGGACACAACTGGCATATACGAACAAATAGACTAATTAAGTTTTTATTAGTAAGGTTAAACAATTCCTAAAAAAAAGATCTGACCCTAACCTGCAAAAGTATGAAAACAATTTCTAATAAAATGCTCAACAAATTATTTTAAAAAATCGATGTTAAACTGCCAAATTAAAACACAACCAATTAGCCAGCCCGAAAGGTAAAGAAAATAACAAAACAATCCTTACCTCTATAAAAGGTTTTTATCTTTCAAACTTGATAATTTCAAGCTGGGGCTGGTTTCTAATATGCTTTTGAACACGGTACACATTAGAAGACAAATTTTTCACCGCCATGGCAGTGCCATTCCAGCGGTGGACGAACTTAGGTGACAGGCCTTTCTTTCTGACTGGGGTGAAGATCAGAACCTTCTGTCCCGGTCTGTACTAGGCCACTCGCCGATGTTAGTCATAGCATTGCTTTTTATTCTCCTGTTGACTGCGAAGATTTTCCAGTGCCATCCTTCAAATCTGCATCCACTTAGCTCTTAGGCGTTTACTGTCCTCTTCATCCACTCTCTGATTGAGACACACCTCTGAGGGCAAAAAAGGCTCTATTCCATACAGCAACACAAATGTAAAAATAACTAGTACTTTATTGCCTTGCGATATTGTATGAAAATGTCACCTATGGCAAGTAAACATCCCAGTTCTGTTGTGATGAGGTTACATACTGTGACATCATGGAGGTCAAGATGGCATGAAATCTCTCCACAGTACCATTCCACTGTGGCCTATAACCTGATGTCATGGTACCTTGTATATCTAACAAGTGGAGCAGCACCTGTACTACCACTGAGTTGAAACCCTTATCCCTATCTGTCAAAATTTTATTAGGGACCGAATGTATACAGGTTACTTTCTCCAACAAGAACTGAGCGACTTCAGATGCTGTCCCCATGGGTACAGCCATAGTTTCTGCCCATTGCGTCCCATAGTCGATACAAGTAATAACATACTTGTTACCCTGCGTGATCTTAGGGAAAGGCCCTAACAAATCAACCGATACACGATCAAAAGGTTACCCCGCTGGTATCGGATGTAACAGCCCCACTGGCTTCTGGCAAGTACCCTTCTTTGTCCGACAATCGACGTAATGGCGTGTATAGGCTTGCACATGTTTACTCATCCCTTTCAAATAATACCTGCGTCTAATTTTGTTCATGGTCCATGCTAAACCCAAATGCCCACCGACTAAAGGATTGTCATGATATTCGCTAAGGATCTCTGCTCTCAACGACCGAGGCACCACCAGTAAGTTTGATTACCCTCGGGCCTAGGATTACTCTTATACAAAATGTTGTCCTGTAAAAAAAAAATTGAAGTCTCCGTACATAATTTAGACTGTGTACCTGAAGGGCTTTTAAATTCCTGAACAGGAGAGATGGTTAATTTTTCCTTTAGAATTTTGAATGCGTTTTCCTGTGCTTCTCTCCATACAAATGCCGGATTTTTCTTAAGTAGTGTTGACAAAGCCTTAGCTAGTTGAGAAAAATTGTGAACAAATTTTCTACAAAAAGAAGCTAGGCCTAAGAAACTTCTGATGTTTTTCTGGTCCTAAGGGGTTGGAAATTCCTGAACTGCCTTATTTTTATTAGGATGGGGCTTAATTTCTCTATTGTTTACTGAATGTCCTAATACTTCGGTTTCCTCATAACCAAAAGAACACTTCATCGGCTTAAGAGTGAGATTGGGATTTTTAAATCCACGCAAAACCTGTTTCAATCTGTCCAAATGATGCTCAAATGTATTGCCAGAAATTAAAATATCATCCAGATATATCAGATAAGAACCCCATTTCAAATTAGTATGTATTATCCATATAGCGTTGAAATATGGATGGAGCAGTTTTTAGGCCAAAAGGCAGTGTCTCAAAACAAAACGTTCCTGCAGGAGTTATAAAAGTATCCTCCTCTTGGTCACTCGTAGCTACCCTTAGCTTATGATACACTACATTTATGTCTAAAATACTTAAAATGTTTCCTCCATTCAAATAACTTTAAAAGTAATCAATTCTCGGATATTTGTCGTCTTTCAGAATTTAATTAATATTAGTAAAATCAACACATCAGGGGCGACCTCCATCTTTATTCTTAACCAAAAGAACTGGGAAACTTCAACTAGTTTTACAAGGCCGCACTATGCAATTCCTGATATTTTCCTCTACTATGCGATGTATTACCTCTCGTTCACCTGATGAAACACAATGAAGAACTGAAAAAATAGGGGTATGACCCCCTGTGCCCAGAGTAACTACCTCCTCCTCAGTTGTACCAATCTGATCGGCTTTCCAACTGAAACAATTTATATACTTATACAAAAGGTCATGCAATTTTGTTTTCTGTTCTGAGGGCAAATGTGGTTTTATGTCAAGCTTTGGTTCATCAAATTGAATTCTTTCATTTCCTTGGAACACTTTCATAGCATATAGTCTAACATATGACCTACTTTCCTGTGTGTCACATAATCAAACAGATAAAACAAGCCAAGTTTCATATTTTTAAACAATGTTATCTCAAAATTTTCTGTTTTAGTTACCCATAATTTGTTCTAAGTTTCAACTGAGAAAACACTGCAAGGAACCAAAACTGAATGTTTGTCGAACACTTCCTCATGTGGCTCTATCATAACCTCACTAACCTCTGTGTATAATTTTGAGTTTGTAGTTAAAATTCAATAAGTAGAACATAACCTAACAATAATTCTCTATCCTTACTTGTTACCTCTAATAGTAAAAAATTTTCTTCTGTTGCTATTCTAACCTCCTTTTGTTCCTGTTGATTTTTCCCTACATTTTCAACTTCTTGACGAACTGGCTTGTCAACCATGCTTAGGAAGTGCTAATCTTAACCCAGGGCAACCCTCCCCATTGAAAACAACAAAAAATCACAATCCAAAATAATACCATTTATTGGTGCTCTCACAATGCCTAATGCGTGAGTATACAAACTCTTACCTTATTTAAATCTTTGAAGGCAACATATGTGTTAAAGGTTGATTATGCCCAGTAACACCTGAAAACACTCTAAGCTCTGCCTCATGCCAACACTGTTGAGTTATTAATATATTATAAACCAACGATACTGCACAGCACCACTGTCAATAATAAAATTTACAGCTTTTCGAAAAATATTTGTCTGAGTACTGATAATGCCAGAGTTCATCGTGAGGGATACCTTGTTCAAATTAGATTAACCATCCCCTCTACCATCCTTCATCCTTACTAGTTTCCCGATATCTGATTATCTGAATTTGATTTGGCTCCTTATTTACAATCCCTTCTGATATGGTCGGCCTTGCCACAACCAAAACAAATAGGTCTGCCATCAGCAGTCCTCTGTGGCCTAAATGTGGTACCACCGCTAGCACTGGATGACTCACTCTGTTCCTGATCCTGTAATTTAGGGCCTTTAGAACCAGAATTTCTAGGAGGCCTTTTTACACTACTGACCTGATTTTTAAATGACTTCATTTGACCCATCATCTCTTGTATTTATTGACCCAGACAATCTATTGTTTTCTGTAATTGCTGTACTTCACTAGAGTCTGCAGCTCCTTGTACCTTTGTTTTTTGTGCCACTCTAGCACTGTCTTTCTCCACCTCATCTGAACAAGCCTGCATTAAATGTCTATTCCTAGCTTAATACAATCCAGCCTCAATGTTCGTCAAATATTTAATCAGCTGTTGTACTGTGTTATTTTATAACAACATTACTTTTTCTACAATGGTTAGTTTCACACCTCTTAGAATGTACCTAATTATATTTTCCTCAGACATTGAAGCATCCAGCTTGCTGCACATGCTGAGAACATCGTAGGGAAACTCCTCGATTCTCTCTCTTTCTCACTGCACCCTAACATGCACTGTCATTTCCAAATTCTCAGCTTCTCCCACTATAGCAAAAGCTGCATTCAATGCTGCTGCTGGAGCATTAAAAGTGTTCATTCCCTGAAGCTGAGCCCCTAAACTATTATACCAACGTGCTGCAGCTCCCTGCAGAAAACTCGGCAGGAAAGTCATACATATTCTATCATCCAACTGATTCGCCACTGTATTCTGCCACATCCTCGGTGCTCTTTCCATGGAAAAAGCCAGGATCAATGTAAAATTTACAATGTTCCATACTTTCGGTGTCGTCGCCTTCTGGATCAAATGTATGTTGTAATTATACTTCACTAACCTCACTTTCCTGTACAGCTAGACTTTCTTCAGCTACCTTACTTTCCTCCTTAACCTGAATATCTCCTAATTGTTCTGATGGAACTCCTCCTACTGCATATGCTACACAACTGTCAGAATCACTACCCATACGTTCATAAGATTCCACTCTAATATATAAAGTCTCAACATCAGTCACTTTCGTCCTGGACCTTAGTTTCCTTTCACTGAACATACTCCCACTCTACCTAACTTCTGTAAACAACTGCAGCTGTAGCACTCACTATCGTGAGATTTCATAACAAAAAAACCAGGCAACATAACCTAAAAATACTCTTAAGAGACCATTACTTCTAAAACACTTATTACCTTAAATTGTACGTTAACCTATAAATATTTTTTTAAATATATAAATAAAAAACTAACTTCTACACAACACACAAAAGATCATCCACACACCCTAGCATAAATTGCCGCCAGGGAAAAGCCTAGCTGCCAAAACAATTTTAAAAAATCACAAATTCTGCCAACTAATGCTCTCCCCTTGAAACGAAAACCAATTTTCGGCGCCGACCACCAACTTTTGTCAGCAGGATAGGCCCACACACCTCTCGGCCCAACCTTCTGTCCACCTTACATGCCTCTACCATAAGCTAGGGGCCATTAACCTCCCGCAATGAATAGATTGATGGCGGAAAGGTGGGGATAACCAAAAACACCAACTATCAACAATCTGAGAGGACAAATCTTAACCTAAAATTCTGAAAATGCCACTGACTTCTGCCCACGTAAATAAACAATAAATCCTGGGGACAAGTACCTCGAATCTGAAGATAAGGTGAGATGGTATGGAGTCCCTCTATGTGTAGGCCTACAATTATAGTAAACAAGAGGAAACAGGAAGCAGGTGAATTAACTGTTTCTTACGATACAAAGACATAAATAATATGACTTTGGTTTTTTTTTAATTTTCATAAAGCGACGAAACTTTTAACTTTCACGGTGTGTACGTCACCACCCAAATACAAGTAAACAAACTCGCAACAACAGTTCCAAGAAAAAAAACTTATTTCGTTCGTTCACAAGAAAACCAAAACTGAAAGTCTTCTTGTTTAAAGGTTAGATTGAGAGAAACTAACGGTAGCAGGAGAAAGCTAAGACGAGTTACACTGAAGAGCAAAAAAAACTGGTACACCTGCCTAATATCGTGTAGGGCCCCCCGAGCACGCAGAAGTGCCGCAAGACGACATGGCATGGACTCAACTGATGTCTGAAGGTATACAGGAGGCAATTCACACCATGACTCCTGCAGGGCAGTCCACAAATCCAATCTGCGCCAATTTGAGAAAGGGTTGCATGTCTCTAACGTTTAATGATTCTCGTCAGTTGTCGTTTGTTCAGTTCTTTCTCGATCTTTTTCCGGCCGCAGCGATGTCGAAGATGTGATGTTTTACCGGATTCCCGATATTCAAGGTACACTCGTGAAATGGTCGTACGCGAACATCCAAATGTTATCGCTACCTCGGAGATGCTATGTCCCATATCTCGTGCGCCGACTATAACACCACGTTCAAACTTACTTAAATCTTGATAACCTGCCATTGTAGCAGCAGTAACCGATCTAGCTGCGACCACATCGCGTCACTCTGATTGGTTCCATACCTCTGTTATTTGCATACACATGCCTATACCAGTTTTTTTGGCTCTTCAGTGTACTTCATAGTTAAAAAGTTTAAAACAAAACTAAAACGAAAACATTTACTTTAATTCAGCTCGCACATCCCCGTTTATGACTCTCCTAAACAATTGCCTAAAACACAGAAGTTCTTCTAACCTCGAAATTCAATTATATTACATTTAAACAAAAAATATATCTCCCTACATAGAATACCTACATCACGAGCAGGCCGCTGGCCCGCAAAGTTCACCGTCTACACTTCTACACTTTCATTCAAAAACTCTTTACTTATCTACAATATAAAACCTAAAAAACAAAAAAGAAAGAATTAAACCTTTTATCTGGCTACATCTTGCAGAACGATTTCTGGCCTCCCCCTGGCCGAAACCCATAAACACCGTCCCAACCACTTAAGCACATCCACCGCTCATCCCTGCCATCATCCAACTCCTTGCTCCACTGACGCCAACCCATGCTTTCCCTCACTCCAAAACACGTGGTCAACTCGTGATTCCTGGCTGATGACACGGATACTCCCTCTGTCTCACTCGCACACCGTCTCATCACCACACATCCGGAGACCACTACTTCCGCACCCCGTGTCGTAAACCAGTAGACGGTTCTCTCTCCTGCGCCACCAACTTCTCAAAGCCAACAACTGTCTCCCCTTCACATGCAACGACATGACCGCAAGCAACCAAGATTGAGGAGTAGTCTAAGCAACAGAGGAAAAATACGTGAAAGTTTTGTTGTAGTCATGATTTTTGGTACATATATGTTTTTTGGGTAGCTGAACACGAATCTGAGGTTTTCCGACACTGATTTTACCCAGAAACATGTGTAAATTTCGGAACTTTTTTTTGGTTTTTCACCTATATCTCATTAACTATGCGTTAAAAAAAAAAACACTCTATACAAAATGAAAGTGGACAAAATTTGCTACATTTTATTTATATGAAATTTTTTTCTACGATCAACCGTTTAGCCGCTAGAGCGCGCTAAAAACGGTAAAAAAAAACCAAAAAGTGAAAAACGCGATTTACAGCCCTTTATGGCAAATGCTGACACAGTATTTCATTAAAGATGACGAAATGCACATAAAAATATGAAATACATGAAAATTACATTTCATGTGTACATGCATAGCGCGCACATAATGAAGTGGTAACTTCCAAGTGAGTAGGTAATAAATAACGATGAAAATAATGAAGGCAAACGCAGGTAATATCTTGAAAACTTCATGTAATGTGACAATAAGTACTAATAAGTTGACGTGAACCGCACGTTCACGAGTCCTTTTGCCCACTGACTGCCGCAGTGTGCGCACACCAGACGCACCACACCGACAGGTTTGTGGGCACGAGTGCATTAGTGTTTAGTATTTATTCAGTATTGATGTATACCATAATTATCGTGTGTCAAAACAGTCATCACATACATAGCCAGCCAGGGACATGTGACATTTTCAAGTTGGCAATGCAGTGGCTGCTACGAGTCAATACTTATATTTAATATTAATATAATGGTGTTTTATTATGTAAGTACAAGGGTAATTGTGTTTTATTATGTAAATTGTGTTTAATTATGTTTATATAAGGTATATCATGTTTACATCTCATTAGCATTTTAAGTCGCATTTGTTTCATCTCTCCACCGCCAGGTGTCGGCCGTGCTTAGGTGGCGCGAGCCGATGCATTGCGCAGTCTAGTAGGCAACATCACTTCGGCGCGAGCGGACGTGGTAAGTCTCTCGTTTCACAAGAACCTCGGTACCAGCCTCTCAGGCTGCAACCTCACTCAGCAATCGCATCATCATATCATTCACGAAGCAACTAGTATTTTTATGTTACATCTCACCGAGGAGAGAGCAGAGTCACGCGCCTTAAGTAATTATAATCCAGCAGTCTGTTTATATGACCACGCAGTCACCATGTGTTTGATCAAAGTGTTCAATAAAATAATTATATACATATAAAACTTGAGTGCGTTATTAATTCAGGCGTGCGCAGCGGCCATACAGCTCGCAATTTCATAATATCTGACGGTGTGTTACCAGAGAACCCCTGGGCCGTTGCCCGAACGACCCAAAAATCTCATCAGCTCACCGCGGAGCTGTGGCGCCGGGCAAATCCATAATCATTACATTCCAACTCTGGTAACCGACCGCGTCAAAGTCGTAAAATACATATAAGTACATATAATAAATCGTGAAGTACATATAATGTATGTCGTCAATTATTTTAAAAAATGGTATATAGGTACAAATTAAAAAAAATATATGCCGAAAGCGATTTCAATATTTAAAAACGTCGTCATGGGTCTCATTTCTTCTCCTCCCTCACTTTTTTCCTCGAAGGGCATCGCTCAGCGACATCTATAGAAAATGTAGAACAAATCATGCAGTATTGAAAGGCGTGTTTATTGATACCTGATTAATGACACCCCAAACAAACTAGCGAAATTGTATAGTTAATATTCAGAGGTTGTATTACCTACGTACTTTGTACAATGGGGAGACGTTATTCGTCATAATCCGTTGCTTCTACAAGATCAGACCGGTTCTGGGCAGGGCAAATGAAACCCCAATTCCTCTTCCAGGTCCACATCCTCTTGGCTGTCCTCGTCTGTCTCCACCAACACGTTTTCGCATTTGCCTTCGCAGTTGCGGTACATGTTGGAGCAGAGAAGGCCTTCCTTTTTTGCAGCCACAGTTCCAGGTGCAGTTCTTTGTACATTTGCAGGTGATAAGTTTCAGCAATGCAGGGGGAGCAGTGGGTAAAAGCGTCATCACTGGCTCAAGGCCACTTTCGGTTCTTGTCCAGCCCCACTGCTCGGGTTGTGCAGCTTCATCCCCCCCCCTGCCTCGCCCTTCATTTCTGAACTTGGAACCTCACCCGGAAACTGTGTTGTCTGGCTGCTGCTGCAGATGGTGGTAAAGCAGCAATGCTTGACGCCACTGAGAAGGCAGCTCTTCTTTAGCCCAGGAATCGCAGGTGGTTTAGCGATGGTGCAATAGGAGGGTAATTGATGAAGGGAAGACAAGCAGTATATGTTTTTTCAAATGCGAGATTTGCTGTCACTTGCTACATGAACATGTTCCATTATGGTGGTATGGTAAGCTCTTTGTACTTGCTGTAGAGCCAAAGAATCTCAGCTGCAGACAGATAGACATTGGGGGTTGTTGGGAATTGATTAGTGAGGTATTTTATCTTGATTGCTCTAAGACCTTCAGCAGTCTCACTTGACTCAAATCGCTTTAGCATTACATGTCCAAATCTTCCGATCACCTCAGAAGCTGGTATTGATGTCACTCTGGTAATCGTTGTATCTGCAGGTACAGCAGTTGCTGGGGCTACAAGGTAAATGCCTCCCATTACATGAAATGTTTTGTAACCATCTATTGTTTGGGTATTAAAGTCTGCGTTGTCGCCCACAAACTGAACAAATCAGTTTGGAGGGATTATGATCTCTGATTTCAGGGCACATGAGATCTCAAAGAGCACTACTTCTGAGTACGAGCTGCAAAACCCCAATGAACTCAATACTTCCAACAACTTCCTGGATCCATACTTGTTATAAATGAACGCTGCCAGTCCAAATTGTGCGTTTGACAAAAAGGATCTTGGCCTCACAGCAGCGACCAGACAATGAGATAAAGCATTGCATTTAGTTTCCCATTTCTCAGTACTTCTTTTTTTTCTCTATAAGATCAGCGTTTACATAAAACATTTCAGAGTTTCGGGAATGACAGCTTCAGTCGCTTCCATGAAATGGTATGTTGCAGGATACTCTTTGAATTCGTAGACCTGCGATCTCATATCGTCGCAAATAATTTTTGGTGCCAATTCCACAATTCAAAGCCACTCTTCTTAGTAAAATTTGCACCTTTGCTGGTACCACGCGTTAGTCAATATTTTCTCTCCAAAATTCTTAAAACACGCAACAGTTTTTTTCTTCTTGTTGCTTGTGAACAGAATATCTTCCCTGTATTCCTCAAGGAGGTGAGCCTTCACAGTTCTTGGTTCTGGTATAAAATTGCCTTCGATCCGCCCCATCAACCGCCACAAACCACAACTTCAGCACTTGACTAGGTACTATAATCATTCACTGCTAACCATATACTTCATAAAAAATTTTTTTAACTACATTTAATTTACATTTACATTAAATATACAGTACATTACATTACATTAAATAAAAAAATTTAAAATACATTAAATGTATTTTTCATGTATTTCATGTATTCTTTTGTGCATTTCATCATCATTAATGTCATACATGGTCACTATCTTCTTAATATGGATCGTTTCCGCTTGAATTGGTCGTAAAGTGCTGTAAATTGCGTTTTTCCACTTTTTTTTTTTTTTTACCGTTTTTCAGCGCGCTGTCGCGGCTAAATGGTTGATCGTAGAAAACAATGTTATTTACATAAAATGTAGAAAATTTTGTCTACTTTCATTTTGTAGAGAATGGATTTTTCGAAATATGCATAATTAGCAAGATATAGGGGAAAAAAAACCCAAAAAAAGTGCCAAAATTTACACGTTTTTTGCAAAAAAAAAAAACATGTTTCCGGGCAAAATTAGTGTTGGCAAACCTCAGATTCGTGTTCAATGACCCAAAAACATATTTGCACCAAAAATCAGGACTACAACCAAACTTTCTCTTATTTTCTCTTTATGATGCTCTGTTGCTTAGACTAAAGGGGGAGTGTGGTAGAGCAAACAGCCAGCTCAGATCCCGTGTCCAACAAACTAACCTTCCCACGCCCTGAAACATATTCCTGACCACTGCCATGCTTGCCAAACATGCACCAGGCTCGTGAACAAAAAATTATGCAAGATCTACATCCTCTGAGCTGAACTTCCCGTTAGTCGGATCACAGACAAGAAAACATTACAAATGTTCAATTATTAAAAATGAAAAAGTATTCTACATTATATAAAAAAAAAAAAAATTAGGTCAAAAAATTAATATAGTCAAACCAAGCTACACTGGAGAGCCAAAAAAATTGGTATAGTCATGCGTATGCAAATAACAGATGTATGGAACCAATCAGAGTAACGGGATGCGGTCTGCAACGCCTATATAAGGCAACAAGCGCCTGGCAAAGTTGCTAGATCTGTTACTGCTGCTCCAATGGCAGGTTATCAAGATTTAAGTGAGTTTGAACGTGGTGTTATAGTCGGCGTACGAAAGATGGGACATAGCATCTCCGAGGTAGCGATAAAATTGGGATATTCACGTGCGACCATTTCACGAGTGTACCGTGAATATCGGGAATCTGGTAAAACATCAAATCTTCGACATCGCTGTGGCTGGAAAAAGATTGTGAACGAATGGGACAAACGATGACTGACAAGAATCATTAAACGCGACAGACGTGAAACCCTTTCTCAAATTGGAGCAGATTTCAATGCTGGGGCATCAACAAGTACCAGCATACGAACTATTCAACGGACCATCAATGATGTGGGCTTTCGGAGCCGAAGGCCAATTCGTGTACCGTTGTTGACTGCACGACACAAAGCTTTACAGCTCGCCTGGGCCCGCCAACACCGCCATTGGACTGTTGATGACTGGAAACACGTTGCCTGGTCTGACGAGTCTCGTTTCCAATTGTATCGGGCGGATGGACGTGTATGGGTATGGAGACATCCTCATGAATCCATGGACCCTACACATCAACAGAGGACTATTGAAGCTGGTGGAGGCTCTGGCATCGTATGGGGTGTGTGCAGTTGGCGTGAAATGGAACCCCTGATACTTCTTAATACGACTCTGACAGGTGACAGATACGTAAGCATCCTGTCCGATCACCTGCATCCATTCATGTCTAATGTGCATTCCGACGGACGTGGACAATTACAGCAGGACAATGCGACACCCCACACATTGAGCGTTCCTACCGAGTGGCTCCAGGAACACTCTTCTGACTTTAAACACTTCCATTGGCCACCTAAATTACCAGACATGAACATTATTAAGCATACCTGGGATGCCTTGCAACGTGCTGTTCAGAAGAGATATCCACTGCCTCGCACTCGTATGGATTTGTGGACTGCCCTGCAGGATTCATGGTGTGAATTGCCTCCTGCATACCTTCAGACATTAGTCGAGTAAATTCCGCGTCGTATTGCGGCACTTCTGCTTGCCCGTGGGAGCCCTACACGATATTAGGCAGGTGTACCTGTTTTTTTTTTGGCTCTTCAGTGTACGTTGTATAAAGAAAAATGACCATGACAATACAACAAAGCCCAGCCGACTAAAGCAGAACAGAAACAAGTGGGAGTCACTCAACTCAACAAAACCAACAGATTACAGAACAACTGAAATCAATTGAACAAAACAGAAACTAATAGAAGTCACTGGAATCTCACAGAAGAAAATAGACTACAGCACAACATAAACAACAAAACACAATAGAACTCTTTTTAACCACTGGAATACAACAGAAGCCAACAGGCTATGGTACACCAAAAACCAACAAAACGCAACAAAAATCAACAGACAAAAGTTAATGGAAACCACTAGAATACAACACAAACCAGCAGATTAATTTACTACAGAAACCAACCTTATCCATTAGAATTTGTACCCCAACATAAAACAATTAAAACCAATGATTCCAGAGTTTTCTGTCAACAGGAACCAACAGAAACCACTGAAATGTTCTCTGTCCACTAAATTTGTATACAACAGTAATCACTGGAAACCAATACAATCTATATGGTCACCAAATTTGAAACAATAGAAACTACCAGAAATATATTAGAATGATAATCCCGCACAACAGACACCGCTGACATTTCTGTTGGTTTTTGTTGGTTTCTGTTGAAAATTTTTGGTAGGGTTGTTACATGTTTATTTCGCATTGCCAATGTAACTACATTTTTTGCATGTGTTCATCTAACAAATAGCAAAGAAAGTCACATCGGAGCAACATAAATTAAAATTTTAATAATGCAACAAATAGCACAGGGAACCACATCGCAGTAACTGAAATTAATATTGTGATCGCAACGAAGACGTCTGCCAAATGTTTTCTTATAACCTACAAAGTATCATAATAAGCAGCCATATTTCTATAGTAAGCGAAGTTTAAGAAGTGAAAAGACCGAAAATGAGCGTTTAAACTTAAACTCGGGTATGTTTAATCGCGTTTTGACAGTGGCTAAGCACAGTGAACCAGTAATCCTAGTTTAGTTGTGCTTAAACTCGGCTTATTAAGAAAAAATAGTACTGTGAAAACGGTCGTAAGTGAGATTAACAAAACTAGATTACGTTTAACATGAGTTTAAAGATCAGACCAAGCAGATTTTAGTGGCAGCGATTCATACTGGATATTTCTACAAAATGATGGTGGCAGGCCTAGGTTAGATTAAGAGTTTAATAGTTCATTGCATGTGTGGGCGTAAATCTACGCATTCCAATGCTGAGAATGTAAATGCGGAAAGTGAAATTCTACAAAAATTATTAATTTTTGAAGTTATACTTCTTTTGGCATGTCGAGCGTAAAAGTTTAGTGTGCAACGGAAGTTGTGCGCACACAGTGTAACAAAATTCGATAGTGAACGTGGATGACCCAACGCGAATGCGCGTACCGTCTTGCTATATACAAACACAAGGTACACAACATATCACGTGGTTATATTTAAAACTGACAGAAAATCAGTTCATGTAATAAGCAAGTTGAAAAAATTCCATTTATATTAGTAATTCATTTTGAATATACACTGAAGAGCCAAAAAAACTGGTATAGGCGTGCGTATGCAAATAACAGAGGTATGGAACCAATCAGAGTAACTCGATGCAGTCGGCAGCTAGATTGGTTACTGCTGCTACAATGGCAGGTTAACAAGATTTAAGTAAGTTTGAAAGCGGTGTTATAGTCGGCACACGACAGATGGGACATAGCATCTCCGAGGTAGCGATAATATTTGGATGTTCGCGTACGACCATTTCACGAGTGTACAGTGAATATCGGGAATCTGGTAAAACATCACATCTTCGACATCGCTGTGGCCGGAAAAATATCGTGAAAGAACAGGACAAACGACAACTGACGAGAATCATTAAATGTGACAGACGTGCAACCCTTTCTCAAATTGGCGCAGATTGGATTTGTGGACTGCCCTGCAGGAGTCATGGTGTTAATTTCCTCCTGTTTACCTTCAGATATTAGTCGAGTCCATACCTCATCGTCTTGCCGCACTTCTGCGTTCTCGGGGGGCCCTACACGATATTAGGCAGGTTTACCAGTTTTTTTGGCTCTTCAGTGTATATATATCTTATTAACTAATTTTACTTATGTTGAGCCATGAAAAATTTGTTAGTGACAAAAATTGTATAATAAAATTTTGAAAGTGTTTTCAAGTATTTGACGTTAATTTTTGTAGGTATTTAATTATATTCTTTAATAAAACCTTTATTAATTGTATTTAATGTCTTTCTTCGGCCATTTTATCGTTTTCCTACTTACATAAATTTATTAAATATGTAATAAAATTTTATTTTAGTCATGCCAAAGAAGTATAACTTCTAATGCGCGTATATAAGTACACGAACCCGTGTCTTTTTGTTTTTGAGATAGTTCAATCTTTAGAACGTATCTTACAATTTATTTAACAACATTACCAATACCCATTATGTTACAAAGAAACTAGATAGCCCAACATGAAAAAAAATTGAATGTATAAAATGCATTATAATTTTCTTTATATGCAAATTTGATGTATTTTTAACATACATGTTAAATTTGAAATAATATCGCATGTCATAATACATATCCAAATTAAAACATAACATACAGAGCTTCAACAATAATTATATTAGAGAAATATAACAAATATATGTGTTATTATGTTTATTAAATATATTAAATGGATGCAATAAATCAAACGGCAAATGAAGCTAAAAAATAGGGACAACCTAGTTATGGGCACCACTATACCACCTGGTCTCGCCCTTTCTATATAAATGTAATAAAACAACCAAACCAATTACTTTCATTTTTGTTACCACTTTCATAGCAGGATGATATGAACCAGGGGGATCATGTGTGCTCTTGTGACCACTTGCACCTCTGCAGTCACTTACAACACTTTGCTGACACAAGGCCGAGGCGAACACTTAGCCACGAGACCAATAGAATGTGCTGGCGAGAACGGAACACACCTGCCTCGTCGTCATGTACTACGTGACTCAAGTGACAGTCTTTCTTTACTCACCTCAAGAGGTAACTCTTGTGGGCGAATAACAACCAGCCCAACATGGCATCCCCGCTGAATGGCATAGCAGTCAGGCGCACCATACATATGAGGGAACATCGGGGCAGCTCGGGCTGCGATGCCCGACATCTTACCCAGTGATGTGAAGTCGACCGGCCTACTGGCCAAGGAAAATGTGTAACGGAACCCCAAGTGATGTCAAATAGTGGTAAAATAAATCCTGAGTGCATTAAAAGTGCTTGGAACCCTGTATCTTGTAAATTCAGGTCCATTTCTTTAAGAAATATTGAGTCGAGCATGGCTTACCACACCTCTTTTGTGGAAATTGACTCGTCCAACCCCCCATATTGGAACACTTGGACTTGCCCATCGGCGAGGCTTTCCGGAAGTCGTATGGCCGTTTTTTCAGACACGTTACTTATTAATTTTAATTATTTCTTTTATTCTATTCGAGTGTATCAAATTTAATATGTCTTCTCCTTATCAGTGGACTGCCTAACCTGGTCCTAATTTCTTTTAACACGAATATTTAGTGCGGAGACATACCCAGTGATGTCACACTCACAGACATAATTAAAATTTAATTAGAGTCGGGTATGTCGCCAATATGTATTGCTACCATTCTCTATAATTTTGTTTAGCCGTAAGTAGCAATATGGCGGGCGGAAAGACAGGGTTAAGTGTGGAGCATGCAAAAGGCAATTTATAGATAGGGAAAAGGCAATAGGGTGAGATGGAAAGTGCAGGATATGGTTCTATATTACATGTGTAAACGTGCCAGAAGATAAATACGAAACATTGTGGAAATATAAGCAAATATAATGGTTGTGTAAATCATGTGTAGCACATGTGGTTGATGGAAAGAAAGAAGACACCGTGACTCAAATAAGGAACTAAAGGACTGTGTTGTTTTCACTCAGGTTCAAATCGATGAAGAAAACAAGGCCATCGAAATACTAATTACAGATTGCAAGTGTCTTCGCAAAGATATCGAAGAACTAAGAGCGAAAAATGAAGGCCTCAAGCAATACTCAAGAATAAATAACCGTGAGATATATGGAATCCCGTTCGAGAAGGACGAAATTCCTGTTGACATAGTATTAATCTTGGCAAAGCATGTGGTTGTTCAAATTTAAAATTGTGATATAGATGCATGTTACAGACTACCAACCAAAAATAAGGAGTCTCAGCCTACCTTACTTGTACAATTGTATAGCAGGGAGATAAACAATGATCTGCTCGCTGAAAAAATGAAAAAATGCAATATCTCGTCCATGGACATTGATGTTAAGGCACTCTCCAAACATGTGTATGTAAACGAGGATCTAACCCCACTAAACAATCTGCTGTTGAAGAAAATTATGCATATGAATCAGCATGGGTACAAGTTCGTCTGGACTAAAGACTGTAAAATGTATATAAGAAAAAATTAAACATTCTATGTTAGACGAATTATATATAACGATGACCTGCAGAAGTCCCTACAAGAAGATAAGTTGATCAACTCTAGCACTGACACAGATTTGTTTATGCACATTTTTAATTTTAATATTTATGCCTGTTACCTCCGTCTGGGTGAGTGAAATCAGTGCTAGCCTGAAAGTCAATAACTTTAAGCCTAGGACCTATGGTAAAATAGTGACATTTCGGTATTTCTTGTTAGGTTATATCTCGTATACATCATGTTGTAGGCACTCATTATGTTTTTAATTTATAAATGTTCACTGCAAATAATGATAATGTAAACAGTGGTGAAGTTGATAATAGTGTTCTAATACTTAATCGCAATTGTGAAGATATTTATGAATATAATAGTCTATATGAAGCACAAACACAGCCCAATGATCTCATTATAATGTATACAAACATTAGCTGTATAAGGAATAAGCTAACTGAATTTATGCTTTTGTTAGATAAACTTACCACTAAGCCCAACATTATTGTTATTGCTGAAACCTGGCTACATAACTCAAATGTAAATAATTATGTTCTCCTTATGTATCAAGGGTATTTTGCCAGTCATGATAATTAATCAGGTGGTGTTCTTTCTCTATATGTCAAAAATAATCTGAAACACAAACTGATAAGTAAATCTGATGCCCTTATTTACTCCGTGTGGGTTGACATAGACTCATGACAGAAGGGCAAAAATATAAAAAAAAGGTGGTTATTTAGACCCCTACATGTTAATATTAATTCATTTCTTACAAAAAATTACCAAGTTGACAATGGAAAGGTGATGCTGTACTGATAGGCGATATGAATATTAATTATAGTAATAACTGTGCTTACTACAGAGACTACGAATTAGTTTATTCTACATTAGGATATACTTTGTGTAATAAAAGTTTTACAAAAAGGGAAACTGAGAGAACTAATAGCTTAATTGATCATGTACTAACCATGTAAAACGAAAACCCATCACAGTGACAACCTTAAATGTTACCAACACACTAAGCGATCACAATATGCTAACTGTAGTACTCACTACATGCAATTATCAAACAGATAAATACAATACAATATTTTTCACTAATTACAAAATTATATCGCACAACTCTAAAAATAAATCAATAACTCTAACAATGAATGCAGATAAAACTCACAGTCTCTTAAAAAATAATTATGAACATCCTAAAATCAGCAATTGATATGATTATCTACTCAAAAACGGCGTGCACAAGTGAAAAGTATTAACGTACTTGGGTCATCACTGAAATCAAACAACTCGGTCAAAATAGGGATAAACTGTATAAAAAGTATAACAATAAAAAAATAGCACTACCATTAAAGAGAACCTAAGAAATTTAAACAACAGAGTAGCAGTACTAAAAGAAAATGCCTACGAGAGTTATATACTATGTTGCTCACGAGACGTCCAAAAACCACCTGAAAAATATTAACTCCGTTCTTGGGAGAAAACCTAAAAATTGCAATAATATTGATCAAATTTAGCGCAAAAACAGACCACATCTAATTGAACCTATTGATATAGATAAGCCCATCTGCGAGTATTTCCAAAACGTGGCTATTAACTTGAATACTAACATTGTAAGTTATCCATATGATAATTTAAATAGCTTCGATAGACTAACAATGGTCAACAGTTCAATATTTTTCTCAGCTACAGGTGAGGCAGAGATCAGGCTACTATTGAACAATATAAAGTCCAATACTAGTCCAGGATATGGTGGCATTAGTGCTCGGGTGATAGAAGAATGTGCTGATAGCCTGATTCCTGGATTTACTTCTGCTGCAAATAACATGATCGAGACTGCTGTATACCCTGAATACCTGAAAATGGCTAAAATCTCTCCAATACACAAAGGCGTTTTACTTACAGAACTAGTTAATTATAGGCCAATCTCTGTCCTACCTATCACTAACAAAATATTAGGAAAACTATTATATAATAGGTTACTTGGCTTCTACCAAAAAACTAATTTTCTCCATAATGATCAAATGGCTTTCGGCTATCCGGTAATACAGAACAGGCCATGATCAACTTGGTTCACATAATACAAAACTCCATTGATGATAGGTGGCTACTCACTAGTACTGTATTTCGAATTATGCAAAGCCTTCGACATGGTGGATCATGAACTGTTGCTTAGAAAGCTAGAATTTAGCGGTATCATAGGAATCTCCTTGCAACCTTTTAGAAATTACCTCACCATCAGGAATCAGTATGTCAGTCAATAGTGTCCAAAGCAATTACTACAGGATAATAAAAGGCATAACACAGGGTAGCGTACTTGGACCACTCCTCTTCTTGGTCTACATTAATGATATGTGTTATCTGAAACTAAATGACGAACTTGTATATGCAGATGATGCAATCATATTCTATAAACATAATGGCGATGTTGACACAACACTCAAACTTATGCAAGAAGATATGAACACGGTGAATACCTCAGAATAAATAAGTTATTGTTTAATGCCAAGAAAACTTAATATGCAATTTTTAGATCTTACAGGTGTACATTGATGCCTAAATTCCAACCAATATTTGATTAAATACCAATAAATGAAGCAAATAACCTGAAGTACCTGGGACTAATATTAGACAAACATCTTACCTGGGCTGACCATTGTAGTCATGTTAAAAAAATATATATTACCTGCAATTGGTGCTCTAAGGAGATTTCATGAACATAGAGTACCAAATGGAAGTTTCTAGCATATAACTCTTTGATCCACAGCCATATCCAATATCAGAGCCTAGTTTGGGGCTCAGATAGGCAATATATACTCAAACCTACACAAGTAACTCAAAATAAAGCTTTAAAGGCTGTGTTTGGTCTATCCAGGCTCTATAATACGAAAGAGATATACATTTGTAGAAATATATTATCTATCATAGAACTATACTCACTAAATATATTAGTTGCCATACACCTATTGTCCATGAATCACCAGCCTTTATCTA
>NQII01000040.1:0-131914 GCA_002778355.1 Clitarchus hookeri
TATTCTTATTTTAATATCCCAGTCTACCTGTTTCATGTTTATTGGATTATTCATTTATTTAATAGATTTTTTTTTTTTGTAATAAATGAGTAATTGAATTTGTGTTCAAGGTCTAGTTTAGTCTGCAATTCTTGTCTCAACCGTTGTTCTTCTTGTCTTAGTTGTTGTTCTTGTTCCTTGGCTGATTTTTCCTTTGAGAACTCTTCTTCTGCAATAGCTAATCTGGCCATACTTTCAGTAAGTAGGTCATCTTTCTCTTTGAGTATTTGATACTGCCCTGTTATATGTAACGACGGTAAAACATCTTCAGCTAACCAATCCCTAAATTCATCTCCAATCGAAAGTTTACACTTCATAGCCAAATGGTACGCTCCATATTCAGTTATATAGACAGCTTTCCCTTCATGATAGGAATAGTCTTTCTGTGTCAAAAAGTTGGTTGGTCCCCAACCAACCAACTTTTTGACACCAGCTAAGGTTGTTTTATGCTTAGGTTTGACATGATTAAATACTGCGTTTTTTGTATCTTTATACCCGAGAGCGTCGCACAATTCTTTTCCGGCGAAAAACGGATTGTTGTAGTCACCAATAATTGGAATACTTATATTGTTAACAACAAGCGTTTGTTGTTCAATGTTAAAATTAAATTTTTGAATAACTTCCATTTTGTTTCTCCTTGTTTCTCCTTTGTTTCTGTTTATTTAAATGTTAAAATTAAATTTTTGAATAACTTCCATTTCGTTTCTCCTTTGTTTCTGTTTTTTTTAAATGTTGAAATAATTTACAAATCGTCCAACTGTTGCAAAAACGTAAAATTTTTGTTTAATATCCCAGTCTACCTGTTTCATGTTTCTTGGATTATTCATTTATTTAATAGATTTTTTTTGTTGTAATAAATGAGTAAAGTATTCAAGCTAACAGATAACAAATCAGTGTTAAAGAAAAGATTGCATTATCCTTTAGAGATAGAGGAGCACTCAGTGGCTTTAGTTCAGTTCTATACTGCATACCTAATGCCTAACATTACCCCTGTAAAAAATAGGCTCTATTTTAAAAACCTGGGTGGTATGGAAACATCAGTTGAAATTCCAGTTGGCCAATATAGTTTAAAAGATCTTGTAAAAACTATAAAGACAATTCCCCCATTTGAAATAGTTCTAATGGGTGGGGGAGAAAATAATAGCATATCCCTCGAGCTGGATAAGACAACAAACAGGGTGAAAGTAAAATGTGTGTTTGAATTACAGTTTGGAAAATGGGGTTCGATAGGAGAACTTTTGGGTTTCACAGAAAATAAAATCCTGAAATCAAATGAGTTCCATTTTGGAAATCGCTAGTAATTATTTTTGTGCAGCTCGGATCGGCATTTCCATCAAAATTATTTAGTGACGAAATCAATTTTCATTTAGTGACGAAATCATTTTTCATTTAGTGACGAAATCAATTTCAAAAAGTCATTTAGACCCCCAGGGGGGTACCTTCCGATTTAAGTAACTTTTTCCTGCACTGAATTCGGCATTTCCCTAATACTGGTATCCCCATCGCCCCAGGCTGTGCGGCCATTGCATTCGATTTCAATGGGGTCTGCAGTGGTGTGGTGGATAGATGACATTGTAAACNTGCGCTGAATTCGGCATTTCCCTACTACTGGTATCCCCATCGCCCCAGGCTGTGCGGCCATTGCATTCGATTTCAATGGGGTCTGCAGTGGTGTGGTGGATAGATGACATTGTAAACTTCATGTTCTGACATTCCATTTCGATGGGGGGACATGGTGGTTTAGCAGGTAGACAACTCCCTTATTTGTCGATTATCCTACAAAGTGGGGTAGTTACTCCTTTTTAGGCAATGAGGATTCGATGGATTGAGGATTCATCCTAACATGCTATGCGAGGCTCTCGAAATTGTCTCGTCTCTGATTGGCTATGCGAGAGGGGTTTTCTCAGAGACTTCCCAAACTCGCTTATCATTTAATTTCATCCTACTAATCGTATACTTTTCTATGAGGCTTCCCAAATACGATTAACATTTAATTCCTTCCTACTTGATCATATACTTCATGCTCTTACATTCCATGTCATCCCCACGACGACTCCCTGATCCCTACTTTATGCTCATGCTTGTTGAGATCCTTGGTGTTGTGGGGGCTAATGACTAGTTTCTTGGGGACTGCAGTGTTACTACAGCAACTGTTCACCAAGCTTCTTGCCAACATCTAGAGAGAGAGAAAATTGTATGGTTTATTTTAATTGAAAAAAAATTGTATAATTTTTTGTGACAATATATATATAAATAGACTGAAGAGCCAAAAAAACTGGTACACCTGTCTCATATCGTGTAGGGCCCCCGCGAGCACGCAGAAGTGCCGCAAGACGACGTGGCATGGACTCGAATAATGTGTGAAGGTATGCAGGAGGCAATTCACACCATGAATCCTGCAGGGCAGTCCACAAATCCATAGGAGTCCGAGGTGGTGGAGATCTCTTCTGAACAGCACGTTGCAAGGCATCCCAGATTTGCTCAATAATGTTCATGTTTGGTGATTTAGGTGGCCAATGGAAGTGTCTAAAGTCAGAAGAGTGTTCCTGGAGCCACTCGGTAGCAACTCTCGACATGTGGGGTGTCGCATTGTCCTGCTGGAATTGTCCACGCCCGTCGGAATGCACAATTGACATGTATGGGTGCAGGTGATCGGACAGGATGCTTACATATCTGTCAACTGTCAGAGTCATATCTAGATATATCAGGGGTGCCATTTCATGCCAACTGCACACGCCTCATACCATGACAGAGCCTCCACCAGCTTAAACAGTCCCCTGTTGACATGTAGGGTTCATGGATTTATGAGGATGTTTCCATACCCTTACATGTCCATCCGCCCGATACAAATGGAAACGAGACTCGTCAGACCTGGCAACATATTTCCAGTCTTCAACAGTCCAATGGTGGTGTTGGCGAGCCCAGGCGAGGCTTAAAGCTTTGTGTCATGCACTCAACAACGGTACACGAGTGGGCTTTCGTCTCCGAAAGCCCATATCAATGATAGTCGTTGAATAGTTCGCACGCTGGCACCTGTAGATGCCCCAACATTGAAATCTGCACCATTTTGAGTAAGGGTTGCACGTCTGTCACATTTAATGATTCGCCTCAGTCGTCGTTTGTCCCATGCGTTCACAATCTTTTTCCGGCCATAGCGATGTCGAAAATTTGATGTTTTACCAGATTCCTGATATTCACGGTACACTCGTGAAATAGTCGTACGCGAAAATTCAGATTTTATCGCTACCTCGGAGATGCTATATCGCATCTCTAATGCACAGACTATAACACTGTACTCAAACTTACCACAATCTTGATAACCGGCCATTGTAGCTGCAGTAACCGATCTAACAATTTTGCCAGATGCTTGTTGTCTTATATAGGCGCTGCTGACCGAATCGCATTACTCTGATTGGTTCCATGCCTCTGTTACTTGCATACGCATGCCTATACAAGTTTTTTTGGTTCTCCAATGTATATTACTTTATGTTTTTGTTTTAATTGAAGAAAAAATTATATATTTTTTGTAACAATGTATATATATATTATGTTATGTTGTAATTGAAAAAATGGTATATTTTGGTGACAATATATATATGTGTATATTACTTCTGACAGTGTGTATTCTTTTTCTGTTGGTGGAGACGAGATTTAAAATACACATACCTAAAACTAACATACCAGTATAGTAAAGGCTCTTTAATAATAAAAAACATTACACAATCCTTTTGGAATCTACGTTACTTGTATATTAAAGGGAAAAAATTTGAGATGCCAAACCTCAAAAACTAATGTGACAGTATAGTAAACGTACTATAATCAAACATTACACAAAACTTTAGAAGTTTTTGTTACTTGTATATTAATGGGAACATTTATTAACATATTTATATATTTTTATTTTTACATCGCTGTTTATTGGGAACAGATTTGCTGCGGCAGTTGCATGTTTAGCTAGATTTTGCACATAATATCTCAGCCGTATGATATTGTAAGTACCCCTGAAAAAAGAAAATAGAAATTGACAAAACTTCTTACGGAAAAGGGAAATATTGACTTTTTTTTGAGGGGGAAAGGGAAATTTCGAGGGAAAAAAGGAAAAAAGGGGGAAATGACATCATCCAAGCTTGTTCCTTGTCCCCGCTCCAATTCAGTTATTTTTTAAAATTTTTTTTTGGAAAATTTTGAAAACATAATGGTTGCTGACGAAATGATATGCAAGAGTGTGACTTTTGGATACTGGCTGACAAAATGACCACCATCGAAATGGGATGCCAGGTCATGATAGAGGCATACTGACTGACAAAATGGCCGCCGACGAAATATAATGCTAGTGCCACATTAATATCACCTTGACATCCAAAAAATCGCAGAAACATCGATCAAAATTTTTAAAAATTTGACCTTGACCATGACCTCTGATGACTCCATGGAATGTTGTCACATTTTGGACAATATTGTCACAAAAATAAACAATTTTTTTCAATTAAAACATAAAGTAATATAAATATATATACATGATCACAATTTACAATTTTTTTCAATTAAAAAAAACATTAAATTTTTTCTTTCTATATATGTTGGCGAGAAGCATGGTGAACAGTTGCTGTAGTAATGCCTTCCTCTCTACTATGGTCAATTTTCTTACATCAGGCAGTGATGATGACTTCCCACAGTGCAGGTAGACGGTGGCAGGTAACTTCTTACGGTTGTGGGCAGGACATGGTGCTCTGTGTTGAGGTACGTTTCCAGTCTTTGCGGTGTGCAGTCACCATCCTCGCAGTAGCTCTCTTGTGTTTGGTTGCGGCGGTGACAGTCAGTCTGGCGCAGAACTTACATTTCCCTACTACTACTCATTAAATGCTATTATTCCAGCGTGGACGTATCGTGTGCGTGCGTCCGTACGTGCGTGAGAGGTGATCTTTGCATGTCTCAACATGTATTTTTAAGCTATAATATCTTCGAAAATATGATTTACACTTTTCACGTAATAATATAACCCTCGTGCATGTATGTGGGTGCATGCATGCATGTGTGACTAGCCTCTCGTTAAAAGAGCAAAAACATCCATAATGATAGATACATTTCTTAGTCGATAGGAATTTAAAAAATTAATAAATAAACTATTTTTTTTCTTTTCTATATTTATTTACATTCTTAACCAAATCATATACATATATATAATATATCATTCGATATAGTCATTAGCTCTGAGTTCATCAATAATCCTATTTATCTCTTCGCTGACAGCAAGATATCCACTTCTCTGTAATGCAACCAGCACATGTAGTCTATCAACCAGGTCATTGGGGTCTTCAGAAAATAAGTAGCTAGACTGCACGACACTCCTCGCAGAAGGTTCACAATACATGTCTGCATCTATGTACTTCCGTGATGAGTAGTTTGTGAGATACCTCTGGGCCAGTGTACTCGGTTCGAATCTTCGTTTATTCTGTCCCAACTTCATGTAGCTCTTATCTTCAGCAACATGTTTATTCTTTTGCATTGCAGGTGTCAGCACTTCATCGGTAGAATATGATGTTGACTTGGAGGTCACATATTCGTTCTCATTGTCCTGGTTAGTTGTAAATTCTGTCTTCGCAGATGGTTCACAATACATGTCAGCATCTAAGTTCTTCTGTAATGAGTAGTTTGTGAGATACCTCTGAGCCAGAGTACTTGGTTCGAATCTGCGTTTATTCTGTCTCAACTTCACATAGCCGTCTTCTTCAGCATCGTGTTTACGCTTTTGCTTTGCAGACGCAGTTACTTCATCATCGTCAGTAGAATATGTGTATTTCACATTATCACTAGCAGACTTGGCGGTCACACTTTCGTTCTCTATGTTTGGGATAGTTGTAACATTCTCGTTTTTCATCTTACGTGTTAGCAATACATGTTTGTTGTTCACATAGTTGGACGATCTGTATTGTTTGCACTCTTCATGGTAAATGTCTGCAACAGTCATATTTCCATCTACACATATTGTATTGAAACTTAATGCATGTCCGGATAATGTTATGGTGGTGGAACAATTAATAGTTTACACATCGAATCAGTATGATGATCAGTCATTGTATTGACTTGCATCAATAAGTTCAATGCTTGCTGTCTTGTGCCAAGTAAAGATGTGTTACATTTACATAAAGCAGTATGTCTCTTTAGATTGTCACTTCTTCCAAATGTCGCACCACACACATCATATGATAGTATTCTGGAGGCCGGTTTCTTTTGACACTCACACTATTCATGCCGTAGTGCATTGCAACTTTTACTGTAGGTCTTGCCACAGAAACTGCATTGTTTTCCATGTAATTGTTGAACACTTGATGAAGTTTTGCATGTAGGCATACAGACCATTCTCGATTGCATGTTCTCCACACTTTTCATCATCTTCAAGTATATGCAAACTTAAACACATGTACTACTATGCATTGCAGACTCCTCCCCTCTGCGGACTCCTCTCTTCTGCAGACTCCTCTCTTCTGCAGACTCCTCTCTTCTGCAGACTCCTCTCTTCTGCAGACTCCTCTCTTCTGCAGACTCCTCTCTTCTGCAGACTCCTCTCTTCTGCAGACTCCTCTCTTCTGCAGACTCCTCTCTTCTGCAGACTCCTCTCTTCTGCAGACTCCTCTCTTCTGCAGACTCCTCTCTTCTGCAGACTCCTCTCTTCTGCAGACTCCTCTCTTCTGCAGACTCCTCTCTTCTGCAGACTCCTCTCTTCTGCAGACTCCTCTCTTCTGCAGACTCCTCTCTTCTGCAGACTCCTCTCTTCTGCAGACTCCTCTCTTCTGCAGACTCCTCTCTTCTGCAGACTCCTCTCTTCTGCAGACTCCTCTCTTCTGCAGACTCCTCTCTTCTGCAGACTCCTCTCTTCTGCAGACTCCTCTCTTCTGCAGACTCCTCTCTTCTGCAGACTCCTCTCTTCTGCAGACTCCTCTCTTCTGCAGACTCCTCTCTTCTGCAGACTCCTCTCTTCTGCAGACTCCTCTCTTCTGCAGACTCCTCTCTTCTGCAGACTCCTCTCTTCTGCAGACTCCTCTCTTCTGCAGACTCCTCTCTTCTGCAGACTCCTCTCTTCTGCAGACTCCTCTCTTCTGCAGACTCCTCTCTTCTGCAGACTCCTCTCTTCTGCAGACTCCTCTCTTCTGCAGACTCCTCTCTTCTGCAGACTCCTCTCTTCTGCAGACTCCTCTCTTCTGCAGACTCCTCTCTTCTGAAGACTCCTATCTTCTGCAGACTCCTCTCTTCCTGGGACTCCACTACAATGTAGACTCCTCCACGATGCAGACTCATCCACAATTCTACCTTCACACAGTTGTGTTGCTGTACACGATAGCTTAGCAAATATGTGAATTTCTGTGGTGGCTCTAATTTATACTCTTATTCTGTAGGTCTAATACGATGTTAGGTTGTAATTTTCTCTGCAGTGGAGTAGAGGGAAATATACATATGCCTATTAGCCAAGTGGCTGAAGTAAATTTGCTCTAAACTACAGCTGATATATTTTATATATAATGCTCAACCAGAAACCTTTCCCACATATTCTTCTTCCTCGCGGCAAATCTTCTGTATATTCCAGCCTCAACACTGTCTTCAATTTCGTACATGTTATATATATATATATAGATAGGTACATTTGATGTCTTGAAGGCTCTCTCACTATATTCATCTTCATGGGGTTCTGGCTTGGTATATTTACAGTCCAACCATATATTATATCTTACTGCTCCTCATTTCTGTCTAGCTTGTAAGTTTATCTATAATATTTTGTTTCATATGCTTAAGATATGTACAAATATCGTTCACCATGACTGATTAATAATATGCAACATACGTCTTCATCAGACCTGGGAATGCAGATTCTTTCAGTGTGAATCCATTATCATTTGGTAAGTTTACAACAGATACAGGTGTATGTGCTTTATATGTATACATTTTGCTATGGTTGTAATACGACTCACAGCCATGTTTTACCTGATGGTCATGTATTTCGCGTCGCATGCTGTCTGGAACACATGTTACTTCATAACATGAGAATTCACGACCACACTTATAGCAACAAGTAGTATAGTAAGCCCATTGCATCTACTTGAATTATTTTCCCGATTTCTCATGTTGACGAGCACTGCAACTTTTACTAAAGGTCTTGCTGCGGTAGTAACATGAATATCTTGATGCCTGTGGAGAACTATTCATGTCCAGGTCGGATGTTGTCGATGGTGACAGCGCACCAGTATCCAACGCAGCAGGTATCTGGGCATCACATGTTTTTTCAGATGTACGCAATACACTTCATCGCTTAGCTGGCACTGGAGAGAGTCTATCACACATTGCAAGATGTTTTCTTAAGTTATCACGTCGTTTAAATTGAAACTTAACACTGTTCGCATGTTAAGGTAGATTGCTTCATGTTTATAGAACAACCAGTTTCGTGTCTTCGAGTATTACAGGTGCTAGTAAATGACTTCTTGCAGAAACAGCACAAATGACTTTCTGACGTATTTTCCATCTTCTTTTCTAGACGATGTTCACTGTTCAAAATTATAATTACAACTAAGGCGATTCCATCATTTTCATATGTATATACATGTTTAAATCTTCTTATTTCGTCAGTGACATTTGAGCTTTTTTTTATTAATTCTGTAAACATATATTCAGCTAGCTAACATATCTTGTTTACTATATCCCCATGCTGCTACAAGTTTTTTCCCACAGTTCCTTGAATAAGTTTATACTATAGTTTCTAATCATGGCAAACAATTTAACAATAAACCCGACCTCTCTCCACCGCCACACAGTGTTTTTTTACATATCTCATGTCGACATGCATTGCTTCTTTTACTAAAGATCTTACCACAATAGCAACATTGTTTTCTACACATTGGTGAAGGATTGCGTTTATTGTTCACATAAAGGTCGGAAGTTGGTGATGTAGGTGTACCAATATTTGGTATAGCAGTCATCTGATCGTCACGAGTTTGTAACATTGACAATGCACTTTGTTGCTTAGCATGTAGAGAAACAATGTCTTTGAAATTTTTTAAAAGTATCTTTTAACTGTCTATACGAGGGAACATACCTTGTCATATATTACATTGATAAATTGTGCGATTCGGTTTAAGCTTACATTTATACTTTATTTGTGTCTTCGCATTGCAGGCATATGCAAATGTCATGTTACAGTAGTAGCATGGATGTCTAGGAAATGTCGCTATTCCAACCATTGTTTTCATAATAGGGTACGTTGCCATGTTGATAGCTCGAATTTTTCTTTTGCAGATATCTTCCTATCAAAACTTTGCTTTATTCTCAGCAAATGCTGATTAACCGGTGCAGGAAGGAGATCACTGCATGTTGTAATATGTCTTTTTAAGCTATCATGTTTTCGAAAATTTGATTTACACTTTTCACATGATAATATAACACGCTTCGTATTTCGAAAGCAACCAATCTCGTGTCGACGAGCATGACAGTTTTGAGAAAAAGTCTTCTTGCAGTAACGACATAAATAACTTTCCTGATTATTTCCCATCTATGAAGATGAACAGCGCGCGTTCACCATAGCCACTGTTCACTCTTCAAAGTCTGAATAGCAAGTGAGTCGGTCATCCTACACTAATATATATATATACACTGAAGAGCAAAAATCTGGTACACCTGCCTAATATCGTGTAGGGACCCTGCGAGAACGCAGAAGTGCCGCAAGATGACGTGGCATGAACTCGACTAATGTCTGAAGGTATGCAGGAGGCATTGAAATCTGCGACAATTTGAGAAACGTCTGTCATGTTTAATGATTCTCGTCAGTCGTCGTTTATCTCTTTCGTTCACGATCTTTTTCCTGCCGCAGCGATGTCGAAGATGTGATGTTTTACCGGATTACCAATATTCACGGTAATCTCGTGAAATGGTCGTACGCGAACATCCTAATGTAATCGCTTCCTTGGAGACGCTTTGTCCCATCTCTCGTACGCCGACTATAACACCACATTCAAACTCACTTAAATCTTGATAACCTGCCATTGTAACAGCAGTAACCGATCTAGCNTATAACACCACATTCAAACTCACTTAAATCTTGATAACCTGCCATTGTAACAGCAGTAACCGATCTAGCTGCCGAGAGCATCGCGTTACTCTGATTTGCTCCATACCTCTGTTATTTACATACGCATTCCTATACCAGTTTGTTGGGCTCTTCAGTGTATAAACTAGCAAAATAGACCACGACTTAACAGTGAATATGTGGCGTAGGAGTTAGTGTACTTGGTTCTTACAAAGAGGATGTGGGTTCAATCTCCGTCACCCCCATGGGGATTTTCGAAGTCGTAGGTGGGTTGCAGTGCCCGTGACTGGGCCTCACAAAGTGTGTAATGTGCAATCCTGGTTTATCTAGCAATTCATATAGCATGAAAACTACTGATAATCATCAAGCAGAGAATTTACATTGTAGAAGTCCAAGTAGTATCTTGTCAATTTGCAGGAAAACAATTTGAGAATTTTTGCGCGATATCCATAGGCAAGTTAGAATACTATTTGTACGAATACTGAATATATCCTGTACACTTTTCAAATGATTCCTTGCAAAGTTTACAAAGCTTTATTTGTATTGTTACCTAGAACTTTCTTGAAACTAGTTTCCAAAGAAATTTGTAAAAGTACAATAAATATGTACATTGCACGATTGGAATGAATGAATATCAGAATGAATGCGTGTATGTATGCGCGTTTGTATATATGAATGCATGAATTCATATATGTATGCATGAATGCATGTATGTATGCATGAATGTATGCATGTGTTCATTAAACCATGAATGTATGCGTGACTGTATATATACACTAGAGAATGTATTTTGCATGAATGTGTTTCAGTATGCTTTGATGTATGTCTACACTAATGCATGTATGTATGCATGAATGTGTTTCAGTATGCTTTGATGTATGTCTACACTAATGCATGTATGTATGCATGAATGTGTTTCAGTAGGCATTAATATATGTAAGTATGCATAAGTGTATGAATGTATGAATGTATGTATGTATGCATGAATGTATGTATGTATGCATGAATGTATGTATACATGGATGCATGTATGTATCCATGAATGTATGTATAGTCTATTCTCAGTTTCTTCACACTTTTCTGAAACCCTGCGAATGTTCTACTTCCAGAATATTCCTCCGACTCTTGCAAACAAAGCTTTTCTGAGCCTGGAAAATTACACCAAAAGGACAATGCACCGCATTCATGTGCGTCCAGTGTAATAATAGTTTCCATAAGATAATTTATTACTGTGCATTACCAACACACCTGTTTTATGAATGGCTTTATTCATATCAATAATAAATTTAATGTAATAAGTTACTGATAAAATACAAATTACATTTCAATTTTATCAAAAAATAATGACCTTTTATGAACACGAGTATAAAAAGCTTGTGATACCTACAAAGCATATTTAGGAAGGAACCAAATACGTCATACATGGAGTGTTCTTTCAAAGGTTTGATTCAAAAAGTGTGAAGAAACCGCGAATAGACTATATGCATGTATACATGTATGTATCTATGTATGTATGAATGTATGTATGTATCTATGCATGTATGAATGTATGTATGTATCAATGAATGTATGTATGTATCCATGAATGTTGTATGCATGTATTCATATATGTANATGTATGAATGTATGTATGTATCAATGAATGTATGTATGTATCCATGAATGTTGTATGCATGTATTCATATATGTATGTATTTATTTATTTTACTCCCAGAAAAACACAGATTTTAAGAAGTTTCATGTGAGCCGTATTTTTTGTTTTTTGTTAAAATTATTTTAGTTGGTGAAATATATTTTGAATCACTACTTGCCTTTTAAAAACAATGGAAATTAATGAACGAATGCCGTAAATATGTTAAATGTCAGTTAACTTCACTAATCATAAAATGTATAATTAAAATTTGTATTCCATGTTGAAGTCAGCAGAATTGTTATGAACTGATTTCTTTCATGTGCGCTTATATTTTGTATGTAGNATTTGTATTCCATGTTGAAGTCAGCAGAATTGTTATGAACTGATTTCTTTCATGTGCGCTTATATTTTGTATGTAGGCCTATACAACTTCCCTTTCTTATACATATTTTCTGGCAATGCTTCAAGCTTGTAAAATATACTTTGTATCACCTTGAGTGATTAATAGTTTAAATGTNATTAAAATTTGTATTCCATGTTGAAGTCAGCAGAATTGTTATGAACTGATTTCTTTCATGTGCGCTTATATTTTGTATGTATACAACTTCCCTTTCTTATACATATTTTCTGGCAATGCTTCAAGCTTGTAAAATATGCTTTGTATCACCTTGAGTGATTAATAGTTTAAATATTAGTTTGTGTAGTTTAATATTTGTCAACACGGGACTGTGATATATTAATTTGTCTTAAACTTTGTACTTTGTATCATTATTTTAGTAACTTTATTTAATATATCACTTTATGTAATTATGTTACATGCTCAGTTCGTTAACATAATGTTTAAAGTTTCATATTTACGGCTTAGTATTTAAAAAAAATCGATACAGTGGATTATCACTATTAGTCAGTCAGCTAAAAGCAAGGATGACAAATTCTTGTGAAATTTTCGGAAAGTCCATTTTTGAAAATCAATGTGTCTGTAATTTTACGGAGTTTATGGACACCTCTGGATAAATTTTTACCAAATTAAATACTCCTTAAGGATGGTCATGGAAATTCGTATTTACTGTTATAAATATCAGCTCATACAAATTAAACCGTTCGGACAGACGTTAAAATACTGTTTTAACGTATTCATAACACCGAAAGAATGTTTCACGTGCAGTATAAAACCGTTTCACACCGTTATTGTTTCAAAACGAGTGACCTCTTGCCGAGGTATTAACTGTACGATCGTAAGTTGGGTATCACCTAAATACTAAATAATACGCACTAATTTATTTCAGCTGTCATAATTGCAACAAATATCGCAAGTATAACAATACACACTCGTCGGAAGTTTCTTCGGGTTTATTCGAGGGTTAAAATGTATACCGACTTCAATTGGCATGAAGCAGCACTTTTTTCCAGGTACACATGTGATATTTCAAGAATTTCTAGGGCTATAAACTACGGTGAAATACAGCAGAAGTCAATAACAAACCACGCCACTTCACTCAGCACATGTATAAAAACATTTAATTTATTACGTTAACGAATAATTTATTTCAAAAGATACAAACAAAAATTTTAAATCACGTTGATCGTATACCGCTGTTTTGTTGACACACGAGTGCGGACCGGGGAAAAATAAATACCAAAAGAAGGCAACGAACCAGCTAACTTGAACGTTGCATCAGCAAGGCGATGATGTGAAATAAATAGAAACATTTATATGTTAGGATGACGCCACGTTTTATTTTTATTTGCGTGCAGCAATGAGAAACTGAATTGCAGGTGACAACCATTTTTTTATTTTACGACTTGGAAGACGCTAAAACATGGAACTACTTCCCGTAGTTCGCTGCCAACTTAAATGTGAGTATCGCAGTCATTGCTTGTGTTAAATATATATGCAGTTACGGGCAGTGATATTTTTTACAGGTTGATTTCAAAAGTGCTCCCTTTATCGCGAACCACATTATTACGCGTAGGCTTTCATCAACTGTCTTAGTAGGGATGACCTTAAACCTAAACACAAAACGTGCTACTAAAAATAGCCTTGTACCAGAAAGAGTGAGTGATTCTATAGTATTATCGAAACGTGACAGTGTTTTCTATTCGTATACACGTAAGAAAGAAAGAAATTTCTTATCTCGACACCTGTTTCTTGTTAAACATGTGTTTGCATTTTAATACAAAATGAAATCATGGAACAGTCTCTTCTCGGTTTCAAAAGAACAAGCTTGCACAAAATACATTATTAAATGTAGGTAGGGTATAACTGTAACTATCTTACAAGTTTTATGATGTAAGTTATTTTCGCAATATAGTATGCACGGTGAAAATGTATTACCGTTTATGCAAGGCCACAACGTTGGCAGAAATCACTTTGTTTGAATTTCTCGTCGGACGGTTAATCCCAAGTACTTCATAGGACAACAAATTAATTATTTTTCTAGCATTAGTACGAAATTTTTTTTTCTTTATACACTCACACCCATAACTTTTCTTACTTCTTGCAATAAATGCAAACACACTCATGTGCCATATGTTTGTACCACTGGTGACATTGCGACCTTGACGACGCGGGTTAGAAAAAACCAACGGAAAACAGCAGCTATTTCACTTTAATGGAATAAACACACGCCAGTTAGTTGCATTTCATTTGGAACACCTGCACATTACTGTTTAAGTGAAATTACATTTCGTTTCACTGACAACTCCTGCTCTTTGTGAACACGTAAAATAAAATTAAGTAATATTTCTCCTACAAACTCTTTCCTGTCTGCGGATTTGTCCGTGGTCTTTTGTGCGTTCACAGAGCTCTCAAAATGGCCAACATGTTTTTATCTTCTCTCACTCACGCATTAGCTTATGCTGTAGGTGTATAGGGGACGTTGTTGGTTTCGTTTATGACATGTTACAATACACTGGCTGTAATAAAAGTGCACTCGTTTGTGAAATAGACTATAAACGACGTGTCACTGTTGTTATTAGCCAGCAATATCACGTAATACAGGTTCACATATAATGTTAAAGCTTTATATTGGCAAGGTTTTCTTTACGATAACATACATTTTACGTGTTATGAAACGATCATAACAGGTTTCATTGAAACACACCCGTCAAGGTATAGCCTACATAAACGTGTTTCTTAGAATGTGTTACGTGAAACGTGAAGTCATCGAAATCCCAGCCCTAGTTCGCTGACTCAGCGTCGACGAGAGCAGGGCTCCTGCGACTTAGGCCGAGCCTCAATAAAAAGTGCCGCCGCCGCTTTTGATCATTGCCGAAGCTCAGAGCGTGGTAGTACAGGCCCCGTGAAGGGCCCTTGACCTCCCAATTGGTGTTATCATTTATTGCAGTGGGTTACGAAAGGCAAGCCTCTCCGTCCACTACCCCATATCAAACTGTGCTTGCGGCAGTTTCCCACCGCAGCTACTTTTTGTCCACCAGGTTTCCCCAGTAGACGGACTGTAAATGTTACCTCTCTCCCCCTGCCAGCAGGGCGTTTGGGGGGGGGGGAGTAGCCAAAATCCTACCTAGTTATACATTAAACAATAATTTGGAATTTGCAGGGCTTTTTAAATTGCCGCCAACAAGCCCACGAGTGGACTCGGTGGTGCTTAAGTAATGGAAATATATGGTAAGTTGAATCTAATTGCCAGAAGAGAATGTTAAAAACGCGAAAACGTCGTGAAGGCGTGGTCTGGGAAAAGGAATATTGTTTAATATTTAAGTTGTTCGCCAACCAGTTACTGAGGGTAGGTGATATTTTACAACGTGACTGGAAGGTGCTGTTGACTAAAATAAAGTATGGAAACTGTATTTAAGTTTTAAAAGTATAATTTGTTGTATCTGTTTAGGGAGTTAATTGTTTTATATTACGTTTTTCTTCGTGTGTGCGTGCTACTCTGACGAGTGATTAAAAGTTAGTTAAAAACTTCGTTTTAAACGGTTTTCATTCGCGTAAAGACGCCGAGGGCGTGTGTTTAATGGTTTTAAACAGTTTATTTCGTTAATAGTTCAATATTTCTTCGAAAAAGGCAGTGATTTTGTAAAAGAATGCTTGAAATGCTAGCTAGAAGTTGTAACTTTTAGTTTGACGTGGTCGGAGGTCTCTGATTGGCCGAGAGGTCTCGCGGAAGGCGGGACTTCATCCGCCGCTCAAGAGATGGCAGCACTGTCGTCTTTTTACGTGCAACACATTTTAAAGTTGAAATATAGAAGCTTTTAATTAGGGTTGTAATGTAACTAGATTGANCGTCTTTTTACGTGCAACACATTTTAAAGTTGAAATATAGAAGCTTTTAATTAGGGTTGTAATGTAACTAGATTGACTTCTTTTAATATATATGTATTAAATAAAAAAGTTCTTTATTTTTCGTTTTGTGTCCCATTTATAGATTTAATTGATTTAAAAAATCTGAAATTTCTTACAGTGTAGGTATTGTTGAATATTTGATGTCTTGTGGGTTTTTGGNGTCTTTTTACGTGCAACACATTTTAAAGTTGAAATATAGAAGCTTTTAATTAGGGTTGTAATGTAACTAGATTGATTTCTTTTAATATATATGCATTAAATAAAGAAGTTCTTTATTTTTCGTTTTGTGTCCCATTTATAGGTTTTAATTGATTTAAAAAATCTGAAATTTCTTACAGTGTAGGTATTGTTGAATATTTGATGTCTTGTGGGTTTTTGGNTTTAATTGATTTAAAAAATCTGAAATTTCTTACAGTGTAGGTATTGTTGAATATTTGATGTCTTGTGGGTTTTTGGTAATTGAAGCAATTTAAGAGTCTTATTTTCACATTATATAATAGTTTGCTTGCAAAGTTCAGCTAGACTTATTTAATTATAACAGAAAGTGCTGCGATCAGTTGATGTCGGTTAAAATTCGCGTGTATTTCGCTCGTCAGAGGTTATTTTATTGTTTAAAGAACCAGGAATTTCCGGAACGGCTTTATGAAGAAGAGATTAAGATTATTTTAAGTCAGAAAATGAGCTAAGTGCTTCCAGAAGTAACCAGGATTTTTCTTGTGGGTTTGTCAAAGATTGGCTTTTTGCCATGTAGGGGTGGAAATGTGCCATGATAGCTGTGAAGTTGAACTCCGACAAGAACCGCATTAGCGAGTTCATGTCTTAGAGTGCCTCTCCAAGTCCTCCTGGCACCCCCTGGGGTGTGGAATGCTTGGTTGTGAAGCTGGCAGGGCGCTGTGTAGGTTTTTTTTCTGCATGACTAGGGGTAGACTGTGGACTGTAGCTGGCCTATCGACGCCTGTGCGTACGAAAGGTTTCGAGGCAGATTTTTTGCGTCGTTAATTTTTTTATAATTTGCCAGGTTTCTACCCGGTGTTGAAACTAGCTTAATGGGCTGTTGCTGTTGAGCCTTCAGCTTATCGGCCTGAACTTGGCGTTTTTGCACCTCCTCCAAATTTTGGGGCACAGTTTTGAATTTGATTGGTGTGGGCCTTGGCAATTGCAACGAACCGGGGTCTCTGCGAGTTTGGGACAGATGCCTATGTGGTGTGGCCCGGCGCATTGTGGGCAAACTGTTTTCATACTATTGCCGAGCAGTTGCTGCATCTGGAGATGTCTTGCGGCTTTTTTCTGTAGAGACGGCGGTGAACCACAGTCATGTTTAATCTAGTTATTGATACTAGATGCAGAAGATTCTTATTTTGCGCTGCCATCACTCAGAAAAATTTTTGTGGCAGCAACATGTGCTTGTTCGGGTTTGTGGGATCTATGGGATCTGTAATTTTCTGACAAAATTGGGTAATGTTTTTAATGGCATAGTCGCGGTCGGAGAGCTCAGTGTGTAATTCTAGTGCACAAGTGGTGGACGAAATGTCAAATACCACTTTTTGTGGTTGTTCTGAAGGAGCACAAAGTGTGTAAAAATGGATGAGTTGGCTTTCAGAAAGCTGTCGCTCTCTATAGATCTCTCTTCCGCATTACTCGGTGAGAGGGTTCGTGCGACTGCGCTATCGCTCTCTCGATTTGCAACTATGCTCTCTTTTCTTGGTAAACAATCATAGCACACGATGAAAGCACGTGTAAATTATTAACAGCACTTATAGTAAGTGCGAAAATAATATGCACGCACAGTAAAAATAATCGTTAGAAATAACCATATACGTTGTTACATATTTTAAGCCTCTTTTGACACCTGAAATGATTTTACCGCCAAACGTATTTATTGTGTGTAATTAACACATATTGTGACCAAAATCGTTACACATTATCACAAACTAAAATTAAGTGCAGTTAAAAAAATGTTTTCATTAAATACGGCGTATTAAAAATATTTAACTATTCCGTCGTCTGAAAAAAAAACTTCACATTATAGTTGTGAAAGAATATGGCGGATGCCAGATAGTACGACAGAGCGCAGCGAGTATATAACTTAATGCTCTCTCTCTCTCTCTCTCTCTCTCTCTCTATGCGCTCTCCCGACGAATTGAAGCCGTTTCTGAATTGACCCAGAGAGTGCTCTCTCATGCTCTCACGATTACGTCATTATGAAGTCAGAGAGAACGCTTTCTAGTCGTCTAAATTCGTCGGAAATAGCGCGATAAAGCGAGAGCACAGAGAGAGCAAGAAATTTATATACTCGCTGGCGCTCTCTCGCACTCTCTGACAACGCGCCATATTTTATTACATAGTTTCAGTTATTGAGTACGGTTATAGCAGCTTTCTGAGCTAAAACCAAGCCGCATTTTACCTGTAAGTGAATAGTTTCACGAAACGCGTATTTATAAAAATATTACCACGGATTTCTGTCAAAGTTTCGTATTTTTTGTCACTTTGTTGAAAAATAATGGTTATATGTGTATATATATATATATATAATACTACCATTATATATATATATATAATGGTAGTATTTTATGCGCTTACAATTATTCCGATAGTGCTATAATTATTTGTCGATTTTTTTTAACATATATAAATTATATCCAATAGCTATGACCATGATTTTAGCTTAACACGATTTCGTGACTTTTGACATCAGATGTATGCGTGACGTCGAAGAGAAAAGAGTGAGTGGTTGTCTCAATTTCGCAGAAAGAGAGCGTGAGAGAGCGCAAAGCAATGCTCACGCCAGGTTGTGCGAAAGAGTGCTGTTTAAATTGAGACATGGCCTGAGACGACCAGAGAGCGCTCTCTGTGACGTCATCTGCGAGAATGAGAGCACGAGAGAGCGCTCGCTGGGACAATTGAGGGACGGCCTGTTTTCCAAGCCTCCTAACATGCATGAACAACACTTTTCTTAGCCGTATGTCTTCATAGAGATCGTGAGAGCTGTGGAGTGCCGAGCAATAACCCTGTGACGAGTGTGCTAACTTGTTCGCGTTAAAAAGTAGCAGCTTGGAACCTGTCAATATATTTAACAAACACACACACACTCACCGGTCTGCCTTGCAACGACGTCGGCATTCTTCATAATATTAATAAGACAGCAATACAAAGTAATACAGATAGTACGCATGCATCAGTATGTCAGTGAACTCTCTTCTAGCCCGTAATTTATTATGCCGCATAAGAGACGACCATGAAACATTAAAATTAATCTTGACATATATCATTATCCAAAACAAACAAAAATGTTTATAATGGCTGAAAACATCACTTCTCAACATGAAATTGAATAATTCTTAACAACAGCTATATTAATGACGCTATTTGTTGTCAAGTCCTCAAAAATATGTTATATTTAAGTAATCTCTATTCTGTACTGCTGCTAATCGAACATCTCCTTCGTCTCTGTCTCACTATTTCTGTCCCTATCCTGCACTATATATTCCCGCAAGTCTGGTGCATTACTTGCTTGTACTTTAGAGATTTCCCCTATAGGAGTGGTAGAGATACTACCTGAATCACTGTCAACCAGCTCCTCCGATTCCAATCTAACCTGTAATTTACAGTTCTTGTGGGTTTATTAAAACAGGTGCTTCTGTTTTCTTCAAGAAGTGAGGTGCATAAAACACCCACGATGATGGTTCATATACGGATATCATAAATGCCTATTCCCGAGGATTTTAATTCTTCCATATTCTTTAATTTATTGCAAAGATTGGAACGCAATATATTAATTCTCTTTCTCACATCAACACATGTTGCATTTAGTTTCAACTTGATATATACAACCAATTGTTTATCAAGCGCAATATTACGTTCATTTTTATTCATAAATGACTGGTTGGATTCCACAACTGTGGCAGCGGTTCGATAATTCAAAAATATGTTGCAACAACTCTCAGTTACCTGGCACTTGCACATTCAACTCTACTTGACTTTGGGAACCTGTAGCACACACTCCGTTCATGGCTCCTCCAGCTCGTCGAGCACACACATGGTCAGTATAACTGTTAATATCCCCAGCACAATGCAATAGCGATGCTCGTGAATCAGGTAATACAGATCTCTATCAGTACTGGCTTTCATTACGTCATTCCTGCCTACACATTCTCAGTATTACAGGAAGTATTTTTTCATACTGTCAGTATTATTGACAGCGAAGGGCCTGCTTTACGGAAATAATAATGCCATTATACGGAATGGGGCCGACATTTAAGCTTTTTGAAATACTGTAAGTGACATATTTGGCAACCACTTTATTACATAAATATGTTGACTTGTCAAAACGATTATCGCACGGTATTGATGCAAAACTGCACTACTTGCCAGTATGCATTTTAATAAAAGCGTTATAACTGTAAAGCAGAATGATATGCTACTATTGACGTATTCACAAAAAAAATGGGAAACTGAAACAATAGTTACTGTATATCATGGCAGTTTGAAGTGTTCGCAATCTTCTCTGCCAATTTCGTGCCTTATTTTGTGTCCCTTGCTTTTATTCTTATAATCAAAAAAACATCGTTACGTTAAGTATGCGGGTGCTAAGTTACATACTTCGCACATGGTGCTGATCTGTCGCCAAACTCAACATGCAGCGATCAGAGGCGTGATACTCGTCCACGTTTCTGCTTACCGGTCTCCCAATTACGTGAGAATCGCTAGCCGAACGTAACAAAGTTCACGACATTCTGATAGGCAGGTGACCACTACACTTCGTGCCATGGCCACTTCCACCCCATTTAATATTTCGACGGCGTAAATCGGCTCCCGATACGCGGGAAAATGGATGATAATGGCGGTCCAGGCCACCACAGTGAATGCTGCACCAGCGGTTTCTATACGGCGAAGTAAAGCGCATCTTGCTACGGCCGCCACCGCTCCGGTGAGGGCACCTTCAAGCGGTGGGCGGGCCTCCGCCTCAATGCCAACAACGTCACGAACTCCTCGAGACTGCCTCAGCCATCGCTGTGCCATAGAACTCCGTAATCACGCTTGCTAGAATGTCGCTTTAGCGCTGCGTTATTCTGTGGCGACGTACAGAACGCCGCTCCTGTGTGGGAAGAGTGAACGCACTTCCCCTCCCCTTCCCGCAATATTATCTCGCTCTCTTTCTTGGCGTAAGCGCAGAAACTAGGCCAGGTTTCGAATCAGACATTATTACACGATGGGAAGGTAATCAGGAACTAGTCAGGGAAGGATATAAAGAACACAAGTCATATTTTACGAGTCTACAGAGCTGTTCAATTATTTCCTAAAAAGGCATGGCTGAATTTACAAAAATTCTGTAGAGGGTACCAGCTGTAAATATCACTGCTGTAAACATAAAAAGAAAGATTTTTTAAAATTTATTTAAGCGTTTTCTTAGCTCTCCACGAAAAAGAATTCCTTAGAATTTAGCATGAACACAAAGGCTTGTTTATTTTAGTGACTTGTGCACACCATGAAAATTTAATTAATTAATATATCAAAATTACACAATCATCACATCAATATCGCATAACTACGCGTTTTAGAATCCATTCATCATCTAAATGGTAAACGTTCAGAAAGAACCTAATTCAATCAGACACTTAAGTATGATTTTTGCGAAATTACAAGTTTGGTAATAAACCTTGTGTTTTTGAGTAAGCCACTTAAGTTTGGATCGGCTCTCAAGATCTCGCTGTTAAGAGCCGCCCAAATATCTCCACTCTTCACTCACTCACTTAAGTCTGGTAAGCATGTAATGAAGACTCGTGACATTAATGCCTATAGTCTTTAATACCGGCAGCCTAGTAAACATGGTTAAACTCACATAGTACCACAAATTATCATACGGGAGAAAATACTGCTTATGACAAACACAAAGTTTGAATAATTATCATGTTCGTACAAATCATGGGGGCCGTGGATGCTCAGACCCCCGCTGGAATTGCGATGATTCCAATGGACCCCCGAATCATACTTAACACTGGAGTTCCTTGTTAACTGCAATTTTCTTATCGTATATTAAAATAACAGGTGATTTCAGTCTATATTTTTACTCCTACTTCGACATTCATAATATTTTAAGGCGTGCATTCGGAATTAGGCGAGTAACACAGGGCTATGAGGAATACACATTGCAAAGGAAAGCTAAACCATTTTTCTGCTTATCGAAACGATAGCAAAAATAGGCCGTGGCCGCACAATGCATAGACATTTTTTTTTGACAGTAATGTCATTTAAATATGATTTCGCATGAACGATGTAATATTTTATTCTAATTATAGGTTCAATTAAAAATGTATTTGGAGTTAAAATGGTTATCTAGTCCAAATAGTATTTTATTTTATTTTGACAACATTTTGAAAATTAATTGATAAAATATTACCCAATCGTAATCGAATAAAATATAACTTAAACGTAATGATTTTATGAGTTTGCCTTGTAGGATCAGTGGAAATAAATTTATTCCGAAGGCCGACTGTATGAGTAATTAAAAGTACCAGTTTTCTAACACTTTTAATCTTTGGTAATCAATAACATAACAAAAAAAATACTAAATATTAAATAAATGATGGGCGTGTAAGCCGTATACATATGGTAAAGAAAACTATATTTTAAAGATGGATCCCCACCGGAAAATATGCTTACTACGCCCTTTATAAATATTCAAGCACCTTTTTTCTTGCGCATACTAAAAATGCTGCAGGAAACAGCTATGGCCCCATATTTAAGCGTAGCTAAAGAGGACGCATTCAAAATACAGTACGTTACAAGTTGAACTAAAATTCTTTTATATAAATCAAACTGTTATTAAAATTAAAAATTCTTATAATCACTGTAAAATCACCTAGCTGCCACATACACCTGTTCAATAAAAAATACCACAACGAAAAACAATCAAAATTTACAAGTAAAACAACGTCAGTACAAAATTTTCGGGAGAACGCGAATACGAGAAAAAGATCTGCATGCAAAATAACAGCTACGTCGGCGCCTGCAAATTGTTTACATCACGGAAATTTTCCGCCCAAAATTAAAAGTTCAAAATTTTCGAGGCATGCGTGACACTATATCGCTACGTAACAACGCCAAGCGGTACTGATAAGCTCTACAAACTAGCCTGCCAAAATAGTATTGAATATTAATTATTAATAATAAAATATTTAATTTATTTTGGAACATATCTCACGAAAGGACGCGTATGTATGCATGTCTGTACTACCAATATACGCTATACCCGAGCGCGTAAAGGATGCTGGATACCAAAAAATTTATTATTTTATAATTGCACCAAACGTTGTTCAACTTGTACGCATTGTATGTAACAGCATTTTCCTTGAATAAAAAAAATTACGCTTCATGTTTTTTAAAAAATATTTGATGTAAAATTCCAAATTTTTCTGTTTTGCTGGAGTCATAATAAAAAATAGGCACTAAGGTGCACTAATGAACAAATTTACAATGTTAAATAATGCAGTGGGCTATCGCTTCACATATATTTTATCACCAAAAAACAGTTGATGCATTTTTTAAAAATATTGTTTAAAATATGCAAAAACATTTAATTTTTTTCATATGTAGGCCTATGGTATGTTATTTGGTGATTACATATGTGTCACGCAGTAGCCCACGGCATTAGTTCACATTGTAATTTTTTCATTTGTAGAATTTAGCTAGTAGCTATTATTACGACTGCTGCAATACAGAAACATTTTGGATTTATCATCAAATTATTGAAAAAATATAAAGCGCCGTTTTTCTTATTCGACAAAAAAGGCATTACATACCATGCGTACAAGTTGAACAATGTTTGTTGCGATTATAAAATAATTAAGCTTTTGGCACCCAACATCCTTAAGACGTCAAGGTATCGTTGAAAGAACGTCTATACGCCTGGCGATGGCTTGGGTTCAACTACCTGCACGACTCAATTTATAGGCGTAGAGTGTCACTTACAAGAAGATTCGCAGCCCTCTTAAACTTTTGTGCTTATTACAGTGACTTAGGTTACAAAGAGTATGTGTGTGTTAGTTGGTGTGTTTGTGTGCGCACGCGCGTGTTGCGTGAAAACTAACCAATTTATTATTAGAGGGAAGTTTCAATAAAAACTTACTGTCATAGCCTGTCGCTGAGTTTTCACCGCGTCTGGGCAATGAAAATTTGTCACAATAAAATGTCATACTAATCAAAAAATAGGAAAACTTCGGGAAATTAATTTTAATCGTCCTATCAAGTAACTTAAAAAATTTGTAACATGTTGGGCTAAAGCTCTAAATCATTTTTTGGGTCACCAGGATGAAGTAATTTTTTTTTTACTTCACTAAATGACTACATGTAGTTTCATTTTGGGTGTATTTGTAAAAATCAAATTTAAAACAGCAATAAGTTAAACACTAACGGTAAGAATTTGGATTTCAAACACAATGCATTATAGCAGACCTATAATGAATCACTTTTAACTGAAATTAAACTTTGTGTATAACAATGGTTTTTAATTATGTGTGCCAGAAAATATATATAGGCTATTCACGCTAAAGTGAGCACTTTTGAAAGCCTTCTCATTAGAATAAAAGTCAATAATTATGTTTTATTTTAGCCATAGAACGTTAATTTCCGTGTGCGGTGGAATCTACACACCGTGTTTATTACTTACATGGAAATATAATTTAAAAGGTGGCTAAAGGATAAAAAATGGCTGAAAGGAAAAAGTAAATAGAACCTCAAGAGTGCTCACTTCACCGTGAACCGCCTATAGTTAAAAAAAAAAAACCTATGACTGTATATATAGCGTTAGATTGGTTTTGTCCAACCATTGGGATTTTTTTTTCGTAAACTTGGAATTGGCATTGTGAAATACAAATGTAAAATATCCTCAAAGAATTCTGCCATCTGAAATTACAAAAATTAATAAATAAAAATACAAGTAAGGGGGTAGACCTGAAATATTATCTCTGTAGTCACGTGTTTAATTATTACGTCTAAAATTAAGAACAAAAACTTTTTGCAAAGCCAAATAGATAAGAACAGAATGTTTTAAATTTAGTAAGCATGCCTGTTTCAGTTAAGCCTCAGAATTAACATTGTGCTGGACCGGTAGCCTACACAGCTTGTGTGTATGTATATATATAGTCACATTTCAAGTGCCGTAAAATGTATAGTTGAAAAACCAAAACTAAATTTAAATAAGTTTATTTCTTTCAAAAACGCATTTACGGAACATACGAACGTCTATCTCCTTAATAAAATTGTCGTCATAGACCGGAAAAGTAAACATGGAAATCGTAATATTAATACGGTTAATGTTAACAAACTTTACTAAAGGTACCTATTCCGTATAATATATTGTATATTTACACACTACACGGAAGTATTTTCCTGCTATANCTATTCCGTATAATATATTGTATATTTACACATCGAAATTGTTATTTCTTCAAGGAATCTACATCTAGAACAGCCATTTTTTAATGTATAAACAGCATAGAAACAGCTTACCTCAAGAAGTCACGTAGCAGCTGTGCGGAACGCAACTGACATGCGTGCTCGTGAAAGTTGTTTCAAACCCCATATTCCAGAGCAACTTCACAAGCGACTACGTCCGAAAACACAATTCGCATCACCAGCTCACAAAACGCGTGCACGCATAACGGAAAAATTCGGCCACGAAATTCAGAACTTACGCGAACAATTGGCAGCGGCTAGCAGCGTCGAGTGGCAAACCTGTCTCACAGCCGAAACCTGAATCAGTGCACGTTCGAGCGAAACTACACAAGCGAAGACAAGAAAGGAACTAGAACCGTGGAATCCGGTTGGCAGGCATGAAGAAAAGGCAACCTGAGGACGGCCGCGATCAAAGCCAAGTGCTGCGTGCCATCACCTCTGCTAGAGGCTCCAGGCTCAAGGTAACTGCCTGCTGACGCCCTATCCTCCGAGTAGGTAGGCAATCACGCTTCCAACAAAAATAAAAAACTTTGACTGCAACGCGCCGGAGTAGAAAGAGAGAGTGATATGGCGACACAAGGGACAAAGACCGTTCAGGTGCTTCTCCAGGATCAGACTATGCAGCATAAAGAATAAAAAACGGTGCCACGCTCACGCACACCCATGCACGTAAAAATATACACATGAATCAGAGTCGTCCGCAATGGAATTTGCCCCACGGCTTTGCAATTACTGAAGATCATCAGTAAGAAGAAAATTTTTTGGTGCTATTTTCAGGCAAATTTCGTTTTTAAAATACCAGATTTCAGAATAATCTGTTTTTATTACGGAACCTCGTAAACTATACCTTCATTACTAAAATAATACATTTTTAGAGCCTAGATTTTATGGCGTTATTTTAATATAAATTTAGTAGTGAAAATTTTAATTTTTCCCTTTATTGTCATTAAAGAATAAATAATGTGTGCATTCGTGTCCTAGAGTTGTCTTCATTTTTATAAATGCTGTATTCATTTAACAATAGTCTATTCTTCAACACATACCTACATTGAAACAATTAAATAATGTTTATACAATTACATAAACAAATGCCTAATATTTTAACTAAGATAACGCGGAGCCTTACCGTAAGGCAAAAAAAAATCACATTTCAAGGTTTTAATTATTTTTTCTAGCAAAAATCTTTAAGTTTCCAGAGAGTGTGTGTTTTCTTTCTTTCTGTCGCCATCTCACAAAAATGGTTTGAATATGATTTTATTGAGAAAAAAAATTATCATTGAAGTTAATCCATGATTACATTTGGTTTTTAATATTTTCCGTATCTCATTATACACATATATTTATTTTAGTCGTATCTACACAGTATTCTATTCACACAACGTTGATGTTAACAAGTGAAAATGTACTAACTCTTTCTCTCTTTATCACATCCTCGCCCTTCCTATCTTTCTAGTATGTCTGAGAAATCATCTAGTTGGATATTTCCATTATTTTTACTAACACTTGATTCGTATATTTTGAATATTGTTTGTTTGGTCATGGCTTTACAGAAAAAAAACCCTGTATAATTTGGCTACAATTAGTTTTATTTCGCCTTTTAACTTGAATTTCAATGCTTTGCAATCTACTGACTTGCTTTTGGTGTTATGTCAGTTTTACCACAAGTCGCCATATAATCTTGTTTCTAATAATTTTATAAAAACGAAGCTTAAAGTATTTTGCTTCAAATATGTTTAATTGTGAAATAAAGAATCAAAGAAAAATGCACCCCTCTCCAATTGAAAGTTTATTCATTACATTTCACAATCACAAATAAAACTGAAAAATATACCCTTCTTCCTTTCCTCCCCCCTCCCTCCGCCAACAAAAAAACATGGTATGCATTAAACGACTTTATAATGGGAATTATGATAGCGAACGTTGTGTGATAAATGATTGAACATGGCACTGATTACTCAAGTTGATCATGTTAGTACGAAGTAGAAATAATACAAGTTTTGAAATAATAAAAAGCATCACTTCTTTGTTTAAATTATTTTATAATATATTCTTTATAGTAGCTGGTGATGTGCGACAAATTTATACACGTTTTTAAAGTAAGTTCATCAAAGTCAAAGAACAAACACACATATATTGAGATTATTTTTAAGTGATATCACAAAGCTATAAATAGGTATCTCTTTGTAGGTGAAAACACAATATTTATTTATATGATAGTAACTATCAACACATTTTATGAATATTATTTTTCTACACAGAAAAAAGGATTATGTCGTTGCAACAAGAAAATTACTATAGAGGCATTTATTTAAACGTTTATGTTGTAGTAAAATTAATTATGTTGTGACAAAGTTAATAATGTTAAAAGCATTTTCAAAGTCTTATATTATTATAATGCAGATATACTATTAAGTGTTAATGTTAATATTGCCTCTAAGTAATGTTGCCGCAACCAGATGTTGTGTAGCGCTAAAAATAATAGGCAGAAGAAAATATTTTGTTTTACTGTGACTTTAAAGTAGTGTCCAGCCAACACAAGTTTACTCTGACTTTACGTAAAATGGCGGATACTAGTTAACAGCGATAACCACGTAAACTCAAACCACTGTGCTTAAATTTTAAAGCATAGAATGATAACTAAATGTAGCTTACACCAGCTCTCAAGCCTTGTAAAGCAGTTTACGTTTTCCAACTATACACATAATTCTAGAGCATTAAGTATTTCTACATAACGAAAGAGAACTGCAGTTCGTAGTTATATTGTGCTGAATACGTAGAATAATCACAATATGAAGCACAGTCAGATGGAACGACGTTAAGTATTCATTATGTATTCAGAGCGCGGGTTCAATTCCCCTCCCAGCCATCAATTTTTTCTTCATTAGTAAGATTTATTTTTGGGACAAAATAATTGTAATTAAATTGTTTTACATCGAAATGTTCCTTTTAAGCAAAGAAAATAAAATAAAATTTTTAACACAAATGTTAAATAAAATTGAACACAAAATTTTATTTGCCACAACAAACACCGCCTTAATGTTGAGAGAACAGTAAGGAGGTAACGTTGTTACGAAAGTACTCAATGCTACATTAACGTTAATAGCTTAACAGTATATTTCATTAACAGCAACATTATTAGTTTACTGCCGGCTCACAGACAGTAAAAATTTCTGTAGTGATAACATCAATACTGTTGGCACATTAGACTTTTATCTGTGTAACAAACCAGCAATTAGGCTATACCGGTTGTACGTCTACGCTACGTCAATATAGAATTTCACCCCAAGTTAAGTAGTCTTTCAGCAGAAATGAGATAAATCAAGTAAGTCAGACCTAATGAAGCATTAACATTAGGGGTAAGATGTAGCCCGAAGATGTAACATGGCATCTGGTATCTGATTCGAATTCGCAAACCATGTTGGTAGGCGTCACAGCCGGGAGTCGTACTCGGTAGCCTGGTACGGCGATGTTATCGACAAAATGACTGGTTTAGCCCCAAAAATCACTTCATAAATAAATAAAAGTTCGCAAGCTTTCGCAGCCGTTGTCTGCAAAATCTTCGCTTCTGATTAGTAGCCGCGTCACTGTCGTTTTCCTTCCCGGCGATTCGGAAGACATTGCAGCCGCCGTCTTCAGGGCGAAGTAGCAGCAACAATAACAGTTACCTTCTTAGTCTCTGCAGCCGCCGATCAATCATATGACCCCGGAAGGCTGTGCTGTCACGAGACCAGGAACCGGAGATCCCGTAACTCGATAAGTGGATTTGCAAATCTAGTTGCAGCACAACAAACTTGGGTATAATCATTGAGTCAGCGGGAGGCTGCCGTGAATATATTTTAGCTGGGCTCTTGGCGCGCATTTATAAATGTTAACCGCTTTTGCTATCTTAGTAAATTTACGTGTAGGTGTATTGGCGTGGGAGTGAAACTCCCTACCGGTCTTCTGACTGGCGTGTTGTAGTGTCTCCGGTCATTTCATCGTGTGGCGTTTGTGAACAAAGTTGCATGTAATCAGTACACTTTTCTGGCACCTTTTGTACCAGGACTGTTACCAGCCCTGGTCAAATCGAGGGTTAACCAGTGTAGTTGCCGTATCTACAACCTTCCGGAGGGCATCATGTGTAGATTGTCCTAAAAACTAAAAAAAAAACAGCCTTGCAGCCTAGAATCGAATATTTTTCGAATTTTTAAAGAACTGTTATATTTTTTTTTTAATTTTGAATATTTTTTAATTGTTATTTATTTTCGAGAAATTTTTAAAATTGTTATTTTGTTTTTGAAATGTTTATACTATTTNAATTGTTATTTATTTTCGAGAAATTTTTAAAATTGTTATTTTGTTTTTGAAATGTTTATACTATTTTGGTAAGATTTTTAATTTTTTGAACTAGAAACTAACTTAAAACTAATGCTCCCAATCCCAGTCCTGACTTCTCATGTGTGCCTCTCGGCCTGGATTCCTAACGACAGAGTGGGGCGAGACTGTCTGCCAGTGCACCCACATGAGCTGCCTTGACAGGGCGTAAGTACAGGTCGTGTGGGAGGACGCTGTGTGTAGAAATAGGGGATGTGCATGTCCGTACAGTAGGTTGAGGTGTAGTGAAGTGATCTTTATTCGCCTTTGTCACAGTAGCTTTGTTAAATCTTGTCCAGGGCCGATCGGAAAACTCCGACCGTCCGGAGACGCGACTAATTAATTAATTAATTAAATTTTCCTGTGTATTTCTTTTTTAATTGGTCTGGAAATAGTCAGGAATGTGTATGAGAGTGTTGGGAGTGTAAATAGGTGTCAGTTTTGACCGCATTGTGCTTTTTTTAAGACCCCGGGAGCTCCGCTCGGCTCCAGTGTTTCCTGTGAACTGAGTTAAATTGCCTTGGTCTAGGTAGTTTTATTAAATGTGCAGAAATTGTGTCCCAGACCGATAGGAGAATTCCGCCCGGCCCAAGAATAGTGCAAATGTAGTTTGAATTAAAACTCCCTGTTTTCCCCGTTTTATAGTGTAGATATTGTAACCGTATTGAGTAGTTATGCGGCTTCTGCCTGTAGATCTCAGCGGAACTGGTAGTGAAGTTATCTNTAGATATTGTAACCGTATTGAGTAGTTATGCGGCTTCTGCCTGTAGATCTCAGCGGAACTGGTAGTGAAGTTATCTAGACGGGCTTATTCCACACTGTGGGCGATTATGTCAGCCCTAATACACAGGCAGAGAACTCTAAACCGAGTGAATCATAGACCTGCGCACTCGGGGGATGAGTTAATGGTTATGCTATGTTTTAGATTTAAATTTACCCCACTAAAGTAATGTATTTATGTGAGGATACCAACGTACATCATTGAATCAGCNTATGTTTTAGATTTAAATTTACCCCACTAAAGTAATGTATTTATGTGAGGATACCAACGTACATCATTGAATCAGCATTAGGTTGAAATCAGGGCTAAGATGTTATGATAATCGCGGGTTTTTATATTTTCGTAGCTCTAGTGTTTCATATTCAGGTATTTCACTTATAAGGGGGTTAATAATGTCACGGAGACTTTCATAGAGGTTTTTTATTCCTAGAAATTATCACTTCTTTGATATAGTCCATTTTTTTTAAATTTGATGAAGTGTTTCATTTCTAATATACCATCCTGCATCTGATATTGCTCTGAGAAATATATTCTAGGTTATTTGTACTTTCTGTATGTGTGTTGGGGCGGCGTAACCCCATATTTCAAAGCCATACAGTAGTAGAAGCCTAATGATTTGCTTAAAGAGTTGTAGCTTGTTCCTACGAGAGAATCGAGGCGCTTTAAGCATTGGATATAAACCTATTAAATTTCCTGTGGCTATGTTACTGATTATTTTAATGTGTTCTACCCATGTATGTGATCTGTCTAAAGTTAATCCTAAATATTTAGCAGATTTAACATTTGGAATATTTGTATTAAAGGTTTTTAAGTTCCCTATCAGGCTGGGTGCCCATTTTTTATAATTAAGTTGGTTGATTTTGCTGCATTTATTTTAATTCGTCAGCGAGTGTACCATCTTTCTAACGCGGTGAGCTGTCTTTGCACGGCTACTAGGTCATATTTTAATTTAGCTGATTGTTTAATTATGGCCGTGTCGTCTGCGTACGTTTGTAGTGTAGTGTGGTGTGTAGGGCTCATTAACGTCCCCCGCTGTTATGCGTGAAGGTTTATCAGGGGACGGCTTACAAAATAACTTACGACCTAACACCCATGCCTTACCTGGGATTTGAAACCAGAAGCTCCCGCACCCCAGACCGGTGGCGCACCAACCGACTGCACCACGGGTGGTCGGCGCGTACATTTGTAGATGGGCGTCCACATGTGGAATATCTGCAGTGTATATGTTGTAAAAGAAAGAGGAGATGGGAGAGCCCTGAGGTACACCCGCCTTTAATTCTCTAGTTGTTGATTTAGACCCATGTAGCGCCACGAAAAATTAGCGTGTCCACAAACAGTGAGCCACCAGATAAATGTACGTTACAGGGAAATTAAATTTTATAACTTTGTGTATTAAACCCGGAATCCAGACCATGTCAAATGCCTTCTCCGCGTCCAGTATTATGATGACTGTGTAGGCTTTTGTTTTGTCATTAAAACCATCGGTGGATTGTTCAACGATGTTGTTAATCGGCGTGTTTTTGGAGCCGTGGTAAAAGGGTTTTTCCAAATATTTTGTTTATACTATTTAATAAACTAATTGGTCGTCTGTTTTGAGGGAATGCAGAGTTTTTTTCCCAGTAATTATTAATTTTACTGTAATTTATCGTGTGAATTGTCTGTCATTTGTGTCTTCATTTGGTGAGAATTGTTTTTCTAAAATGTCCGCGATAGCATTTGCTTTATCCTCTGAAGTATATTTAATCCCTGTATCTGTGATTATAGCTTCGTTGGAAATATGGTTATTTCTACCGCGCAGTGTTTGTGGGAGTTTCCCCATTTCTTGGGGTTTTCTAGCGACCTCATTAAAAATATTTCCAAATTTATTGATCTTCTGTTCTTTAACTTTCCTTCTAACGAGGGTTTTTAATCTATTGTATTCAGTCCTAGCCTGCGGAATTCGTGTTCTCTGGGTCTTATTGTGCACCTGTCTTTTTAAAGTAACAAAAAAATCAACGTCAGTATAAATGTGCCTCGTATATTGTCTTCTATTTAAAAACTCCGTTTGTTTAAATTGGGTGTTTGCTACAGTTTCTGTAAAGATTTTTATGTGTTGATCTATGTCACTAGCTTCGTTTATGACTGACAGCTGTTCAAATGGGTCTATAAGCTCCTCTTTAAAACGCTTCCATTCTGTTGTTCTAAGTTTTTGGCTAAATACACTGAAGAGCCAAAAAAACTGGTACACCTGCCTAATGTAGTGTAGGGCCCCCNTGTCTGAAGGTCTGCAGGAGGCAATTCTCACCATGAATCCTGCAGGGCAGTCCACAAATCCAATCTGCGCCAATTTGAGAAAGGGTTGCAGGTCTGTCACATTTAATGGTTCTCGACAGTCGTCGTTTGTCCCGTTCTTTGACGATATTTTCCGGCCGCAGCGATGTCGAAGATGTGATGTTTTACCGAATTCCCGATATTCACGGTACACTCGTGAAATGATNCCGGCCGCAGCGATGTCGAAGATGTGATGTTTTACCGAATTCCCGATATTCACGGTACACTCGTGAAATGATCGTGCGCGAACATCCAAATGTTATCGCTACCTCGGGGATGCTATGTCCCATCTCTCGTGCGCTGACAATAACACCACGTTCAAACTCACTTAAATATTGATAACCTGCCATTGTAGCAGCAGTAACCGATCGAGCTGCCGACCGCATCGCGTTACTCTGATTGGTTCCACACCTCTGTTATTTGCATACGCAAGCCTATACCTGTTTTTTTGGCTCTTCGGTGTATATTATTATTGGAAATGGCATCAAATTGCATCTGTGTTAAAACTGGGAGGTGATCAGAATCTAATTAATTAATTGTTTCTATTTTAATATTTGTGCCTGCCATGTTAGTGAGTGCTATATCTAGAATATCAGGCGCACCTCCTGAGGTTGGAAAACGTGTTGGTGTGTCTGGCTCTAAAATAACGTAATTANTATATCTAGAATATCAGGCGCACCTCCTGAGGTTGGAAAACGTGTTGGTGTGTCTGGCTCTAAAATAACGTAATTATTATTATATGCGTGTGTGTTTAAAACTATGCCATTGGCATTTGTTATCCTCAAGTCCCAGTCTGCATGTTTACTGTTTGAATCCCCTGCAATGAAATTTCCTTTTCGACCTCCATTAATTTCTCGAGGTCTTGTGTAAGTAATGGTGTATTTAGTGCTTTATATGCCGCAGCCATGCAGACGTGTGTGTTGTTTTTGTGTACATTTATGCTAGTGGCCTCTTATCTGCGTAAGCCCTGTAATTTTAACNCATGCAGACGTGTGTGTTGTTTTTGTGTACATTTATGCTAGTGGCCTCTTATCTGCGTAAGCCCTGTAATTTTAACTGGGTGATGATTTATTCCATGCTTAATTAAAATTGCTGTTCTACCTCCATGAGTGAGGCGGTCCGTTCTGTAAATAGTATATATACATATGCTAAATCCATGCTGCGGTTTAAGAAACGTTTCTGTAATCAGTGTTATACTAATACTGTACGTGGCCAGGCATTTTTCTAGCTCATATGTAGTATTTTTAATTCCGGCGGTGTTGTAGATTAGTTTTTGAAGTGATTTGTGGTAAATTTATTTGCCCAGGTGGCTCATGGCTTCAATTAGAGAGGCTTGTTTCGCGGCAAGTGTTGTTGCTTCGCGGATTGGTTGGTAGTATGGCTTTAATTTCTTAATTGAGTTGGCGTAGTCGAATTTGTGCAGTATTTCAGCTAGTTCCAGCATGCTGGAGATGTCATCCAGCCGTTCTTGTGCTGGAATGTGGGTGTAAGCCATTTTAAGTTATTTTTTAATTTTTTAAATAAATTTTAATAATTTTTTTAATAGNGTGCTGGAATGTGGGTGTAAGCCATTTTAAGTTATTTTTTAATTTTTTAAATAAATTTTAATAATTTTTTTAATATATTGGTTATAAACCTTTAATATTTTTGAGATGTTTTGGATATTTTTAATTTTGTTATTTTTTGTGTTTCAAGGTTATAGGTCGCCGGGGTAGAAAGTCACCGGGGTCAATGTCAAAGGTCAGTGACATCNTTATTTTTTGTGTTTCAAGGTTATAGGTCGCCGGGGTAGAAAGTCACCGGGGTCAATGTCAAAGGTCAGTGACATCCAACATGGTGGACAATATGGCCCCGGCCGACCGGAATGAGAGCATGAACAGCTCCGATGCTCCAAGCCCGCAACCCCATGTCACAAAATCGGCATAATAATTCTACTCTGAAGCATTAGCGACCCAAATTGTAAGCACAGATATTCAATGAGGTTGGGATAGTTCACACAGCCATGAATTTTATGCTTACGTGCAATGTGTTGGTGCGAAAAATGCTTGTCGCCTTAGCTGCAGCATTAAGTTATCTCTGGCAGAGATGATAGAGTTGGCAACTGGAACTCTGAGGGAGACAACGCAGGTATATAACTTGATGGTACACCTATTAGACAGTGACAATATAAAATAGTAGCATGAGTAAGACATAGTGCAAACAAATATTAAAATTGAAATGAAATGAAATTATATCACCCATGACGTGTTGACGAATAAGATATCCGNATAGTGCAAACAAATATTAAAATTGAAATGAAATGAAATTATATCACCCATGACGTGTTGACGAATAAGATATCCGCCATTAAGAAAAATTTAAATATATGGAGAGGTTTGTGGTGAACCACTTAAGGACTTTTTAACATAGAGATATAGTANCCATTAAGAAAAATTTAAATATATGGAGAGGTTTGTGGTGAACCACTTAAGGACTTTTTAACATAGAGATATAGTATCAGTACATATGTTCTTTTAAAATCATGTATATATATTTTTTCAAGTTAACCTTAATTTAAAAAATAATATCAAGTATGCAATGGCCGAAAAGTCCAGTATATTGCATTGTCGTGTTTTTTATGTCTGAAAAGTAAGTTTGAAGAAGTCTCATGAAACCAAAGAATAAGGAGGCATGGCTTTCCTGATAGAGAAGAGCAGCTAGCAGATCAACAGCCAAAGCGAAACACCGTAGCCATGAGACTGGGCTGGATATCAGCAAGGCATTTAGAGCAGCAAGATGTCGGAATAGGTACTCAAGCCATCTAGGNGCCATGAGACTGGGCTGGATATCAGCAAGGCATTTAGAGCAGCAAGATGTCGGAATAGGTACTCAAGCCATCTAGGTGGTGGACCAAACTACAAAGTAAAATAATCAACTTAAATGACAAAAACAGGGGAAATAAACATGCATTTCACGCATGAAAGAAAATCAACTAGTAAAATACAAATACNGCCATGAGACTGGGCTGGATATCAGCAAGGCATTTAGAGCAGCAAGATGTCGGAATAGGTACTCAAGCCATCTAGATGGTGGACCAAACTACAAAGTAAAATAATCCACTTAAATGACAAAAACAGGGGAAATAAACATGCATTTCACGCATGAAAGAAAATCAACTAGTAAAATACAAATACACTCACCACAGGCGGTGATGCAAAGCTCTACGACATAATTAGTCGAAAAACAAAGGACCTAACATGTATATGAGTGAGTGAAGAGATTTGGGCAGCTCTAAATCGCGAGGTCTTGAGAGCCGATTTATCAATTACGTGATCTCACATCATGGTAGATAGAGAAGAAAAGAAAGAAGGTTGAGTTAGCTCCAAAGAAGTTCACGTGACTGGACAATTCCCCTCACATGGCAGATTCGATACAATCGAATGGCCATACAGTGGTCCCGAAATACATTTTTATTAATATTATCAACGTATTTAAATGTCCTCTTCTACATTATATAAATTAGATTAACATAATTTATAAATTAATTTTCACCTTAAGTAACATTTCATAACAAAAGGAAAAATNCATTATATAAATTAGATTAACATAATTTATAAATTAATTTTCACCTTAAGTAACATTTCATAACAAAAGTAAAAATTTTAACACAGATGCTAAAGTGACATTTATTGTGGCGCAAAAAGCTCGAATAGGTTATTGTAGAGAGTCACATATTATTATGGTTACAAAACACGACATTAACCATAAACACATAATTATTAAAAATCTAACATTTTAATATTTCAGATAGGAGAAGTTAACAATTTAATAAAATTGTTGACAATTAACAGAGAAAGAAAAAAAATAAAGCACTAGGACAAAATACAGGGCTTTGCGATAAATATTACAGAAAAGCGAATTAAATTAAGCAGTTAAGTGCCGCAAAGTAAAACGGAACAACATCCGTAATCTGTTCAACGCATAAGCTGACCATGCATACACACATGCGCGATGGCAGACATCACGTCACCTTCGTTCCTTACCACTCATAAGGGAAAAAAAATCACTAAATTTTTTTCCCCGAGAGACAAATTTCCAGAGTTACTTACAGCAATAATACACATTATTAATTCCGGTACAGAATGATTCCATTCACAGTACTAACAATGTTTTTATTAATGATTGGACTGTTGATGACTGGAAACACGTTGCCTGGTCTGACAAGTCTCGTTCCCAATTGTACCGGGCGGATGGACGTGAACGGGTATGGAGACATCCTCATGAATCCATGGACCCTACATGTAAACAGGGGACTGTTCAAGCTGCNATGGACGTGAACGGGTATGGAGACATCCTCATGAATCCATGGACCCTACATGTAAACAGGGGACTGTTCAAGCTGGGAGGCTCTGTCATGGTATGGGGAGTGTGCAGTTGGCGTGAAATGGGACCCCTGATACATCTAGATATGACTCTGACAGGGGACAGATACATAAGCATCCTGTCCGATCACCTGCACCCATTCATGTCCATTGTGCATTCCGACGGGCGTGGACAATTCCAGCAGGACAATGCGACACCCCACACGTCGATAGTTGCTACCGAGTGGCTCCAGGAACACTCTTCTGATTTTAGACACTTCCATTGGCCACCTAAATCACCAGACATGAACATTATTGAGCATATCTGGGATGCCTTGCAACATGCTGTTCAGAAGAGATCTCCACCGCCTCGCACTCCTGTAGATTTGTGGACTGTCCTGCAGGATTCATGGTGTGAATTGCCTCCTGCATACCTTCAGACATTAGTCGAGTCCATGCCACGTCGTCTTGCGGCACTTCTGCGTTCTCGCGGGGGCCCTACACGATATTAGGCAGGTGTGCCAGTTTTTTTTTGCTCTTCAGTGTATATGCTAATGGTAGGTCCTACGACGTCTTTTTTTTTTAAATGTTGTTAGTATTTACGATAAAGACATTGGGCCAATGTATTTATTATGATAACAGATGGATATCACAGAAATTATATCGGCCATATATCTTACAACCAGTCGATCACTGACATCTTAAAAAAGATTCTGGTCCGGTCCCGACACNAAATTATATCGGCCATATATCTTACAACCAGTCGATCACTGACATCTTAAAAAAGATTCTGGTCCGGTCCCGACACAGCATATTTGACAAGTCTTTAAGCTAACAAATATCTTATTGACTCTGGCCCAGTATCTTTTTAAATACAAGGTGCTTTATCTCTAGAAATATATTTTTCTGATGTCTTCTTGCTCGAGCAATTATTTGTAAGCATTGGAAGTATGCAAGAAAAGAGCTAAAAGTCAATGGCATGACATCATTTTTGAGATAGGTTGTTAGCCTTTTAGAAAAATATACTGGCCCAATGCATATTTTACGATAACGGATGAATATCACAGAAATTATGTTGGTCTAATATCTCACAGCCAATTGATCGACAACATCTTACAGAAGGCTCTGGGCCGATTTCGACACAGTTTCTTTTTACCTAGTCTATACGAGCAAATATCTGATTACTGTCCAGTGTTATCATTTTGAAGATAAGGTGCTTTATCTAGGGAAATATGTTTTATCTGTCATCTTCTTGCTTGAGTAGTTATCTGAGGCATTTAAACTTTTAGTGTATCGTAAAGGCCGGGTATAAAAGAATACCCCAACTTTAAAAGTCTATAATATCAAAACCAAACAACCTACAACCTTGATTGAACAGTCAAATGAACCGTGGAACCGTGAAGTTTGTTTACAATACATTCATAAATGTTCAATGTGACCACCACGAGCTGCCCGAACGACATCTACACGATAATGAAACTCGTTCCACACTCTTGTCAGCATGTCCGGTGTTACGGTTTGGATGGCATCCATAATTCTCGTTTTTAGGTCGTCAATGTTAGCCGGCAATGGTCGACGAAACACTTGATCTTTTATGTAACCCGATAGAGAAAAATCGTACAGGATAAGATCCTGGCTTCTTGGAGGCCAATGATGAAGAGCCTGGTCACCAGCTGCTAGGTGCCAATGGGGTGGCGCACCATCCTGCTGGAAAATGAAGTTCCCCATCGCCTCTTCTAACTAAGGGAACAACCTCTCTGTAAGCATGTCCAAATAAGTGATTCCAGTAACAGTGGGCTCGTGAAAAATGAAAGGTTCGAAAACAGTGTCTTTGGATACAAAACATCACACCAGCTACACACACCTTCTCACAAGCTAGTGCAGTTTGTGCTACACACACAACAACAACTACTACCATATACCTCACTTAGCCTATAGGCCTTTCGAGGATTCCATTGTAGTGGTTTAAGTTTTGTTTTAAACTTATATTTGCCCTGTCCAAACCACTGTTCTTTTTTACCCATTAACTTATTTGTTTACATGTACATTCGTATCCATACATATACATAAACCCCTATACCTGCACATAAATACGTGCATACACACAAGCATCTTACAATACATCAATCATATAAATCATAACAGTAACAGTAATAATAATAATACCAATAACTCTCATTACAATTCATTTCATCACCACTACACTTAATAACGGTAAATCACAATTACCATCGATATCAAAAACACTCTATCTTAGTCACAATTATAAGATGTGACATATCCCCTCCATTTTTTTTTCTCATAATGTCTTTGGATACAGCACAAAACATGTTCACTTAGGGGGAAGCGCACTCGTTTTCGGTGGTTTCATGTGGAGGCTCCTGGCCCCATATTCGCACGTTAGGCCGGTTCACCTTACCATTTNTGTTGAACAGTCGTAACCGATTCAGATTTAGCAAATTGAATAACATAGAATGGCTTCTGTTGTTCTGTCACCATCTTGATGCGGACTCACACACAACAAACGCTCATAGTGCGACTACAGACGCTCCCAGTGTCATCTCTCAGTACATAAAGGAAACATCAGACCGTCCCCTTCCTATTGAAATGTCGAATGCGAGCTCGCTTCCCCCTTACCACCTCAAACCAAGCGTTACAAATGCCATCCAAACCATTACACCNGTTGTTTTCTCGGACAGCGAATTAACGCTTGTTGAATCCTTTGCACATTCTCTTCGGACACAGGAGACCGCCCTAAACTTTTGCCTTTGCAAAGGCACCGTGTGTCACGGAACTGACGAAACCAACGTACGATACTCCACCTATTGGAAAGACGACGTCCGTATTTGTGACGTAATTCATGTTGAACAGTCGTAACCGATTCAGATTTAGCAAATTGAATAACATAGAATGGCTTCTGTTGTTCTGTCACCATCGTGATGCGGACTCACACACAACAAACGCTCATAGTGCGACTACAGACGCTCCCAGTGTCATCTCTCAGTACATAAAGGAAACATCAGACCGTCCCCTTCCTATTGAAATGTCGAATGCGAGCTCGCTTCCCCCTACCACCTCAAACCAAGCGTTACAAATGCCATCCAAACCATTACACGGACATGCTGACAAGAGGGTGGAACGAGTTTGGTTATCGCGTGGATGTCGTTCGGACCACTCATGGTGGTCACTGTGAACATTTATGAATGTATGGTAAACAAACTTCACGGTTCCATGGTTCATTTCATTGGTCAATTAAGGTCGTAGGTTGATTGGTTTTGATATTATAGACCTTCAAATTTTGGGTATTATTTTTTACTCACCCTGTGAATATAAAAGTAAAAATAATGGGATGGATGGTTATGTGGCTGGAAGGGGGTGGGTTGATTGTGAGGTGGGGTAACAGGAATGGGTGGTGGTTGGGGGTTAGTCAAGCTAAGGAGGGGGCCATACATATTTAAACCTATATGGTGGTCGTGTGATTGGGTTACATAATGGTTGTGACATCACGATCGTATTTGCTTAAAAATACGAGTCCAGTAATATATAACATGGCATACTTATACCTTTACATTACATTTATACTTATATCTTTAATTCATTTAAAAAAAATTAATTTAAATTTTAAGGGGTTCTGGCATTCTGTTAATTTGACTTCGCTAAAATTATGTAACAAAAATTGATTTCGGAAGAATTTTTATTGTTTTTCATTTTAAACAATTATACATTAACATTAATGCTATGAATGTGTTAATACCTCATTAAAAACCCCATAATATCGACATGTCTCATTAGCTCAATCTGCTAGGGTGCATGTCTGCCGACACAAGGTTCAATATGTCTGACCTCCTAATGATTTTCTAGGTTACATTACAATAATGTTGTCGCTAGAGGCGAAAATTTCAAGTATGGCAAATGACAATTCCTCCTTAGATTCAGGGCAAATAAAANAATAATGTTGTCGCTAGAGGCGAAAATTTCAAGTATGGCAAATGACAATTCCTCCTTAGATTCAGGGCAAATAAAATAAATAAACACACTGGCATGTGGAGCAATCGAAAACAAAGGTAGCACCGGCACACCTAGCAGACGATAGTCGAAGGAATGGTAAAACAGGATAGTGGCCTACAAGTGATGTTAGGAACACACGACTAACGAAAAACACAAGATGGCGAACATGCATGTGATGTCATTTAAAATGGCAGATGGGTCAACAGATCCACAGCCTGCAACCAGTGTGCCCAGGTCTACTACACACTTCTGGCTTGTTTCGATATTGGTCGTTATATTCTGTTTATATGAATGATTGGTATGGTCGGTTGGTCATGTTGGTTGGTCTTGTCCATTGTTCTAGCCAGTTCGTCAGGAATTAGTCATGATAGAATCCAGACTTTGGTGGAGTCAGTCTTGGGTAGAGTCAATTTTTGATCATTATGGTTGGTTGGTATGGTTGGCTGGTCTGGTTGACTGGTCTTGTTAGTTGGTCTAAATGGTTGGTAACGTCATTAGGTATGGTTAGCTAGTAATTGTCAGTCTGTGTGGCTGGTCAGCATTATTGATTAGTATGGTTGACTAATCTGACTGGTCGTTAGACTGGTCGGCTGGAATGGTCTTTTGGTATGGTGGGTTTGTATTATTTGCAGGAATGATCGATTCGCATTTTTGCTGGTATAGTTAGCTTGTATATTTGCCTTGTACCATTGGTTCGTATGGAAGGTTCGTATAGCTTACTGGTAAAGTCGATTCGCATGATTGGTTCGTGTAATTGACTGGTATGTTTGGATTGTATGGTTGGTTAATGTGGCTGGGTGATATGGTTGATTATTATAGTCAGTCCATAAGGCTGACAGCTGTGATTGGTTCTAATGATTCGTTGGTATCGTCTGTCTGTATGTTTGACTGGTATAGTTGGCTTGTATCGGTGGTTCGTATAGTAGGTAGGTGGTATGGTCAGTTCGTAGTTTTGGTTGGTATTGAAATATTGCATGGTTGGCTTTTATCGCTGGTTTGTATGGTTGTACTATAAGGCAATTCCATAGGGTTGGGTGGTATTTTAAGTTCGCATATTAGTCTGACATTGTTGCTTGATATTGATGGTTAGTATGGTTGGATGGTCTTAACAGTTGTTAGATTTATTGGCTGGTATGGTATTTTAGGATGCCTAGATGCTATGGTTGACTTTTATGAACTGTTTGTGTTTTGACTTGTACTGTTGGATCATATGGTTGGCCTCTATGGATAGTTTGCCTCTCTGTATGCCCAGGCAGCCTTGGTTTGATGGTCAGTTTATCTAGCTAGATGTGAATCTGTCGCCAATGCTTAAGTGTATACAAGCCTTGTGCATGCACGATTCAAGGGCCTAACCTTTATGGTCTACGAAAGGTATCGCCGACAACATAAGCATTCCTAATGGAGTCAGCGATGGTACCCTCAAAAACTAAGTCGGGATGTGTTCCAGTTGTAGGCACACCATAATACAAATGCTTCGTCTTGATCTCTACTCTCCAATATCTCGCTGGTTTGAGGAGGTACTTAAAATTTGAGCAGATTTTTACTTTGTCACGAAAGTATATGTGTAATACGATCACGGCCGATAGTAACATGTGATGGAAGTGTTTAACACAGTATAACTTACCATGATAGCTACAAAAGTCATGGGAGTAAGGACTATTTATCATCTGTCGCATTAGGCGAAGCACTGTGATGTGAAGCGTCGTTGGCTACATTATTTATCTGTAGAGGTCGCGATGCCATTCAAGAGTGTGCAATGTGATATTATCAACATAAAAAATTTTCCCCACAAGCACATGTAGTGTTAGTGATGGATGTCGAGTTATGGCTCGTATATGGTTGTGGGGACGATGGGTGCTGACCAAATAGGCAATGGCGTATAGTATTGAGGTGGAGGGGGTTGAAATAGTGAATAAATGGAGCTGGCTGTTTTGACTACTCTTGGCGAGGGTGGTCGTGGCATCGTGGGGGAGTGAAACTTAAGCACATAATCAGCAGAGATATGGCAACTGATTGGTTGGGGAGGAGGGGAACCGACTAATCAGTTAAGCAATCGTGAGTAAATGGGTTGGCAGAAACTAGCTGGAGTGAGGGAGAGGGGATGGGGTTTGGATAGTGAGAGGGTGGAGAGTTGTGTGGTGGATTGGTTGTGAATGTGGAAGGTGAGGGGGTTGAACTCTGGCGAGTAATAGGTGAGGGGGTCGAATTGTGGCGAATAAATCGTGAAAGCGATGGAGAGCTGGGTGGTGGGTTGGATACATGGGTGGACAGTGAGAGGGTTGAGCTATGGCGAGTAAATTGTGAGGGTTGTGTAGGGTCGAGAGGTGTGATGGTGGTGTGTGTGGAGGAGAGGGTAGAGGAGATGTGTGCTCACTTGGGGGTCGGCAGATTGATCCGCTATATTGTCAATGATTAACTGGCACAAGGGCACAAGGGAACCGATTAATTAGTATATTGCTGACTCCTGTAACCAGGGAGTGTCTGTGCTCTGACATCATTATGAGAATCGAACCGTCAACACGCGCACAAAAAATGTTGTGTTTAAGGTCAGTGAAGTAACTTTTCCTCGATTTTTATTAGTTTTATCGAGTTTTACAATNTAACTGGCACAAGGGCACAAGGGAACCGATTAATTAGTATATTGCTGACTCCTGTAACCAGGGAGTGTCTGTGCTCCGACATCATTATGAGAATCGAACCGTCAACACACGCACAAAAAATGTTGTGTTTAAGGTCAGTGATGTAACTTTTCCTCGATTTTTATTAGTTTTATCGAGTTTTACAATTTTTTTTATTTTTCTAGTTCAAGGTCTTTGGGTTCAAAGTTATGTTTACCCACACCCAACATGGCATTGGGGTTTGCAACATAACTTTTCACTCGATTTGTTTCTATTTTTCCCAATTTTACAAGTTAAAGGTCACCATGTTCAAGGTCAAAGTCACCTTTGTTTAATATAAATGTCAAAGTCAATTATTTAATTTTTCCCTAAATTTTTCAAATTTTTATCAATTTATTTTCGATTTTTTTTTTTGTTTTACGATTGTAAATTTACCAGGATCAGGGTTAAATTCACCTACACCCAGCATGATGGTCGCGGTCAGTAATGTAATTTTTTCCTTAGTGTGGTGCTTTTGTTAGTCAAAGAAATGTAACAAGAATAATTTTTTTTTGGAAATACAATAAAATGCATAAATAAAATNTTTTTTTTTTTGTTTTACGATTGTAAATTTACCAGGATCAGGGTTAAATTCACCTACACCCAGCATAATGGTCGCGGTCAGTAATGTAATTTTTTCCTCAGTGTGGTGCTTTTGTTAGTCAAAGAAATCTAACAACAATAATTTTTTTTTGGAAATACAATAAAATGCATAAATAAATTTTTTTTACACAAATTGGTTAAGGAACCAGGATTTCAATTCCTAATTAAATACGCATATGTGATTCAAACGAGTAATTATTTTTAAAAAATTATTGTGTATAATAAAGTGAAACTTCATGCAGCATTATTATTTTGATCCATAGCATATTTCACAACTTGTGAGGCTATTTGAGTGAAGTATTTTTTAACCAGTTCATTTTAATGAGAAGATTTGAGTAAACCAAATATTTTTACATATAAATTAACAGGTCTCATTGAAAAAAATTCATTAAATTTAATGTAGCATAAATAGTGTATATATTTATATCGCCAAAATTTTGTGAAAACTATTTTTATGAAAATCGTATGAATAAAATCTTGTAACTTTCTAGAAAGGAAAGAAAGGGTTATAAAGACAACTTTCATGTCTATCTGTGAACTCCTAACATCAACCTTTTTTTTTTCAATGGATGACATCATGCATTTACTGTTTTTGTCCTCCAAATGCTCAATTTTCCCTCAAAATGTATAATTTCCCCTTCAACTTTTCCTCTTTTTCCCAAACATTCTCGTCAATAACACCACAAATCACTCTGAAGCATNAAAAAAAAAAAAAAAAAACAACTGGAACCTTAAAACCATAAAAACAATTCAAAATATTCAAATTGATGTTACTAATGTCGTGACGAGGGGTTATCTAATATCTTGAATGCCCTTTACCTTGACATTTAGCAGCCATCTTCGATAACATCACAACCACCATCTTGGAAGATGTCACTTCCTGTGATGTCACAATCTCTATGGCATCACTACTCCTATGTCATCGCCTATATTGGCGACACCACCACTCCTGCTGATGACTCACCTTCGTTGTTCTCGCATGCTCTCGATTAGCATCTTGTAATTAGTTGTGTTCGCTCGACCCACCATCTTATGGCTACAGTGCCCATCGTCGCTGGAGGAAAGCACTCGATCTCTCTTGCCTGCACTCGACAACCGTCTTTGTTTATCTTACCATCGGACAGATGCAAGTGTCACCACCATAAATTTGTTTCCCAATTACTCATTCTGTCGCCTGCATTCCACTCGTTCTACTGCTGGCTGCTAGGAGAGCTGTTGTTTTCTCTATTACCCACTATTGCTCTCACTCTCTCGCCTGCGTTCGACTGCCATCTTGTTTTGTCTGCTGTAGGTAAACCACAAAAATAGATACTTATAAGGCATACACAAGTCATGTAACATATCTACGGCCGAGTCTTGATGAGTGGAATTCGAGTATATCTTTACGGTTTTTGTTAAGTGCTCCACTGACTTTTCTTATGAATTCCGTTTATGAGAAGTCGTTCGCAACCAGGCAGCACAGCAGTTGGGGAAGGTTAGTTCTCTCCTTCTGGCCTAGCCTTGCTACCCTTCAGGCAGCTCGGTAACAACCGATGTCTTTGGAGTGGAAGGCACACAAAGACACGGTGAAGTCGACAGGGGACAGAAAGTTGTAGGCAAGGAGGGCACACTGAAGGTAAATGATGCCTCTCCTTCCTCCGCTACCTCGATCCCAACACAGCACAACACACGACACGACACAGATTGGCACACACCAAGCAGCAGACAAACAACGCTAGCAAAAAATCAGACGCAATTTCGTGCGTCTGTTTCAACAGATAACATCTCCTCACCACTGAGTGAAGAAAACACAACCAAAGACAGCCAGGAAAGCTCTAACGCCGCTGTAACACAAGAAAACGCACTTCCAAAAAACACGCACTTCCCTGGTGTACATCCCTGACACCTCGGTACTAAAACACCTGGCTTATCAACTCGACCAGTCAGTTTTTACGAAAATCAGTCTCTAACAGACAACACCTGAAAGTACATTTAAGTATGGAGAAGCATTCTGCATTCTGCAAGTATCATCAACAATACAAGATACCCTACTACCACATGCCGAGAAAAGCAAAAGGCCAATAAAAGTAGCCATCGAAGGGCTAACACACAACGCTGACACACAACACATAAAGGACGAACTCAAAGACTACGACATTAGTCCAATCCACGTCTGGAATTTCTGTACACAAGCGGACACACCTGCAGTCTTCGGGGCTGTAATACAACAAAACAAGTAATTCGACGTCCTGAAAATACGCACACTGTATTACAAGTCAGTTCGCCTAGAACTGTACAAACACCATGCCGAAGATGCGGTGCAGTGCATGCGTTGTTGTGCGCTGGGCCACACTCAGAAATACTGCACACTTCGGTCAGTCTGCGCTCTGTGTACGAGATCGCACACAAAGGCTGACCATATCCTTAAATAACAGGACAAAGCATTGTGGAAACGTACACTCTGCAAGAAAATACGACACTCGGCTGTGTGGAAAAAGTGCGACGTGATCCAGAAGAACATTGAGGTACGCAAAAAAAAAAATAAGGATGGGACCTAAACACACCAAACCAACACGAGACACTCGGCAGGAAATCTGGGAATACACACTAACAAATATCAAATATTTAGTGAAAGGGTGAATTACCTCCCCTTCAATATCAGAAAAGGCAGACTGAAAAGAGAAATACTCACAGGGAACAAGCACCCACATAACAGCCGAGAGAAAAGCCATAACGACACAGCAGAAGGGTCACCAACACAATAGAAAGCAGGTCCATATTCTCAGAAATGCATGAACTGGCCGCCTTTCTGTGAGAAACACATTTCGCAACCCTAATATACCACTTTAGGCCCATTATCACACAGGCGAAAGCCATGACAACACTACACGAGAAGCAGATGTTGCTTTTTGCTTTTCACAGCACTCGCCACTTTACCTAATTAAATAAACAAACATTTTTGGACAACACTAACTAATACTCAATTCAAAATAATTGAAACAACAATAATAAAATTTCAACGCCTAAAACACACTAAAATTCTCCAAACCGTAGTTAGACGGAAATTCTTAACACATTACATACACCTCTTCGTCTCGGTATTCTCTGATCGGTCTGGGACGGAATTTAACACTTTTAGTAAAACTACCCGGCCCTAGCAAAAACACTTTAGTCGCCCGCTCACAGTACTAGGGTCAACATCTACCTCCTTACTCTCCACACTACTCCAAAGGCCAACATACATACTGCACTAGTCACACACAACAGTAGAGGGCGCCTTGCCCAGGCTGGTTTTGTGGGAACTCGTGAAAGGTGGGAAATAGCCCCAACTACCACTCGTTTTCCAGGTCGGAAGACACGCATGCCAGTCGTGGTAGGGGTCGAGGGGCTAACTAAACTAAACAAAACTGGTAATAATAAAATATTACTGAAATACTAATAACCATTAAGGAAAAAACAATTAGGATACAACTAGCATACAATTAAATATAATCATTCTAACAAAACATAATAATAGCATAGGGAATGGTAATCCATGCAAATAAAAATTTATTGCTTTAGGTTGGTTAGCGCATCACTTGAGAACGGCTGGACCGTTTAGGCTATTTTTCGTTTATAATGTTCTGAATAGTCCAATTTAGGTTTTTATGGAAAGAAAAATTGGAAAAGTTTCCCGGAATATTTTCGAATTTGGGAAAAACCGAACGTCACGATGGATATGCGTAATTTTTTTGTTGTTTTGTTTATGGTCATGGAAAAGTTATCANTTGGGAAAAACCGAACGTCACGATGGATATGCGTAATTTTTTTGTTGTTTTGTTTATGGTCATGGAAAAGTTATCCAGGAAAAAAAACAGGAGAATAGGGAATATTCGGGAAGTCACGATGGATATGCGTAATTTTTGTTTTGTTTTGTTTTTGGTCATGGAAAAGTTATCAGAAAAAAAAAAGAATAGGGAATATTTCGCAAAACTAATTCTAATTTTGATATTTACATTCGACATTTAAATTTAAATNAAAAAAAAAAGAATAGGGAATATTTCGCAAAACTAATTCTAATTTTGATATTTACATTCGACATTTAAATTTAAATTTCCTGAACTTTGATTGGTTGTCGTTTATCGTTCACGTTATGCGACATTATATGGTTGATTCAAATTTTTTTTGCTTCTTTTTACATCATTTTTTTTGCGATCTTCAGCTGTTTACTGTCAGTTGAATTGTGGTTATGTTTTTAGTTTATCGCAATATATATTTAGTCTTTTTTAGTTGAATTGTTATTTTTCTTTACTTGAATCAAATTGATACAATTTAATTACACTGTAATGCCGCCAATAAGACGGAGCATTTAAGTAGCAGAACTCGCAATGCAACACACCAAATGAACTTCAGATCTAATCGAACTGCAGAGCAACGCGAAGAACGAAATTAAATTGAACGGAATCGATTGTCACAAATACGTTCAACACGTACACAAGATGAAAGAGAAAATGCAAATGAAGCCGATATGCATCGAATGAGACATCATCGGTCAGTAGAAACCAATCGCGTGAGAATGAATTTGAATAATCGTGTAAGAAGACAAACAAATGTTGAGTTGAATACACATCGAGCAGCATTCCGTTACAATGCGGTAACTGATTACAGTGCAGACCAATCCGTTGCCATTGGATTGATGAACGCTGTGTGCCCACATTGTAAGGCATTGAAATACAAAAATTAAGCCCCTGGATTGTGTTGCGCAAGTGGCAAAATCAAATTGACGCCGTTGGTCCCGCCACCAGAGCCATTGCGCTCATTGGTTTCTGGAACAGGAACAAATTCTACACATTTCTTGACACAAATACAGAACTACAATAGTTACTTACAAATTACTTAATTTGGCACAACAAATGTGATCCGGAACAATTTCATGCCCTCTTTTAAGGTAATTGTAACAGAATCATCTTTCAAACCGCTTTTATAAAACATGATTACTCAAAAAAATAATTATTATTGTTACACTAAAGTAATATATTTCATACCTTTACAGATTCAAGGCCAAATATATCACCGAGCAGGTTCGCTAATGCCACCGCCGGATGCAGACTATAAATTTCTACAGATTTACTTCATGGGCTATACAGAACAGGAAGTAGATCAGCGTTGCGCACACAGCAGTTCGGTGAAATTACCAATTGGGGAACAACTGCTAACTTTCTTTCATCAACACAATGAATTGATTGCATTGTTCAAAACTGCATTGGACAGCACGACATCTGATGATTACAAAATTATAATCAGAGCCGATAAGACGCCTGCAGGAGAAAACGCAAGACGTTTCAATGCGCCAACAATTAATGATGTTGCCATTGTTGTCGTTGGTGAAAATTTGGAATCCCGTGATATCGTTGTGCATAGGCGGAACAATTAGCTGGAACATGTGTACGAAACGCACCGATCACATGATACGTTGCAATATCCCATCATATTTTGGCAAGGTGAAGACGGTTATCACTTCTCCATCAAGATGATAAATCCGCTTACAGGCGCTGAAACGAACAAAAAAGTAAGTTCAATGAATTATTATTCATATCGATTAATGGTTCGTGAAAATGAGGAGAATCACATCTTCAAATGTCGACATCTATTTCACCAATATACTGTCGATATGTACGTCAAAGATGAAACTGAGCGGCGATTGACATTTATCAGATTGAACCAGAAAAAACTCCGTTCCGAAGAGTATATTCATCTTCGAAATGTCTTCAATGCTGACGGAAACGCACAGAATGTTGGCAGAATGACGATTCTCCCAGCAAAATACGTCGGAAGTCCGCGGCATATGCATGAATACGCTCAAGATGCCATGTCGTATGTTCGTCATTACGGAACACCAGATTTGTTCATCACGTTCACGTGCAATCAACAGTGGATAGAAATTCGACAAGAGCTATTCCCAGGCCAATCACCCATCGATCGCCATGACATCACCGCAAGAGTCTTCAAACAGAAATTGAAATCACTAATGGATTTCATTGTCAAGCATCAAATGTTTGGCAAAACGCGCTGCTGGATGTATTCGGTGGAGTGGCAGAAACGCGGATTTCCACACGCACATATTCTTATTTAGTTGATTGAGAAGATAAGACGGAATGAAAGTGATGATGTGATATCAGCGGAAATTCCCGATAAAGAAGAAGATCCAGGCTTGCATGAAGTTGTTACTAAGAACATGATTCATGGCCCCTGTGGCACCTTAAATAACAATTTTCCGTGTATGGTTGACGGAAAATGTTCGAAGAGATATCCACGGGCGTTAGTAGCAGAAACAATTACGGGCAGTGATGGTTATCCACTGTACCGTCGCTGATCGACTGCGGACAAGGGAAGATCAATAATTGTCAAAGTGAATCAACCAGATATTGAAGTTGATAATTGTTGGATTGTTCCGTATTCACCATTACTCTCGAAAACATTCAAAGCACACATCAACGTCGAATCTTGCCATTCCGTGAAATCCATCAAATACATATGCAAGTATGTGACCAAAGGAAGTGGCATGGCTATGATTGGAGTTGGTGCGGAGAATTCCAACGATGGAGTCACTCAATATCAAATGGGCCGATATGTTAGCAGTAACGAAGCGATTTGGCGCATTTTTTCATTCGCCATTCATAAAAGACATTCCACTGTTGTTCACTTGGCCGTACACCTGGAAAATGGTCAAAAAGTATATTTCATTGCGGAAAACGCATTACAACGAGCTGATAGACCGCCATCTACAACATTGACCAGTTTTTTTTCGAAATGTGCCAGAATGATGACTTGGCCCGAACGCTACTATACACCGAAATGCCAAGATATTATACTTGGAATCAATCGTCAAAAAAATTTAAACGACGGAAACAAGGAAATCCAGTTCCAGGTTACCCATGTGTATTTTCCACTTATGCATTAGGTCGCATTTACACAGTCCATCCAAGTAACGACGAGTGTTTTTATTTGCATTTGCTATTAGTCAATGTTCGTGGCCCAACATCATTCCAACATCTACGAACTGTTAATGGTGAATTGTGTGGCACATATAGAGAAGCCTGTCAACGTTTGCGTTTGCTAGAGAATGACACTCATTGGTATTACACACTCAGAGATGCTGTGATTTCGTCAAATGCTCATCAAATACGAACTTTGTTTTCGATAATTATCTCAACATGCTTCCCATCGAATCCAATTGATTTGTGAACTAAATACAAAGATGACGTCTCTGATGACATTTTGCATCAAATGCGTACTAGAACATCAAATCCAGATTTGCAACTGAGCCTTGAAATTCACAACGAGGCATTGATATTAATTGAAGACATGTGCTTGATGATATCGAACAAGGTGTTTCCTCAATAAGGTATGAGAGCGCCCAATCGTCCGATGCACGACGTATTAAATCAAGCGTTAAAACGATAAAAACAATATGATTGCGATGCATTGAAACAATCAGTTCGAATGAACGTTCCGCTGTTGAATCGGCAACAAAAGCATGCATACGACATCCTCATGAAAGTTGTGAACGATGGAACTGGAGGCATTTTCTTCTTGGACGCACCCGGTGGAACTAGAATATTTTTTTTGGTCATGTTGATTTTGGCAACGATTCGCTCGCCAAATGGAATTTCACTTGCACTTGCTTCATCTGGAATCGCAGCTACATTATTGGAAGGTGGTCGAACTGCTCATTCATCACTCAAGTGCGATGGCCAAAGTTTTGTAGCAATGCAAATTGATAGTTTGGGATGAATGTACGATGGTGCATAAAAAATCTTTGGAGGCATTAGACCGAACGATGCAAGATCTACGAAACAATCAAAACAGGTTTGGTGGTGCGATGATTCTGTTGGCAGGTGATTTTCGCCATACATTGCCAGTGATTCCATGGTCAATGCCAGCCGATGAAATTAATGCATGTTTGAAGTCATCAGTTTTGTGGAAACACATCAAGACACTCAAATTACGTGTGAACATACGTGTCGAGTTGAAGAAAGACCAATCAAGAGAAGTATTTTCAAAACAATTGCTGGACATTGGCAAGGGCAAATCTCAGTTGACATTTTGACTGGCTGTATTACATTCCCCGCAGATTTTTGTCAGTTCATAGACTCAAAGACCGAACTCATCACAAAGGAATTCCCAAACATTGCTCAAAATTACTAACATCATGATTGGTTGAGCGAATGTGCTATATTGGCTGCGAAAAACATTGATGTCAACGAATTAAATTTTAAGATTCAAAGTGAAATTGCCGGAGAATTGATGACACACAAATCGGTAGTTTCTGTTACTAGCCAAGATGATGTCGTCAACTATCCAACCGAGTTTTTTAACTCACTGGAATTGCCCGGATTGCCGCCTCACAATCTCCAATTAAAAGTTGGATAGGTAATTATAATGTTGAGAAATATCAACCAACCACGTCTTTGTAATAGCACTCGGCTGCGGTAAAAAAACTGATGAGCAACATCATAGAAGCAACCATTCTTACAGAGGAAAGTATAAAGGAGAAGACGTTTTATTACCAAGAATCCCAATGATTCCGACCGACATGCCATTTGACTTTAAACGGCTGCAGTTTCCCGTGCGGCTAGAATTCGCAATGACTATGAACAAATCACACGGGGAGTCATTAAATGTTTGCGGCATTAACCTTGAAAATCCCTGCTTCTCGCATGGTCAATTGTATGTCACCTGTTCCCGTGTCGGAAAACCATCAGCTTTGTTCGTTTACGCACCAGACAACAAAACAAAAAATGTCGTGTATTATAAAGCATTGCAATGAAAGAAATAGTGGTGTCACAGCAAACCACTCAAGTTAAAGCATTTCTTTGTTTTGACTTTTACTTGAAATTCTGATTTAATTCAATTGTAACTTAAATTTATGAAAAAAACAGCATGGTCCCAAGTCGATATCATTCCAGGCACATCACACATTTTGGGCTGTCCTGGGTGACCTCAGACTCTTCATAGGAGTTCCGCCATCCCGAGATCTACCCGACTTGCCAGGTCAAGGCCTCAGCTGGGGGAGTGCAATTCGGTTCGCGGGTCATCACCGCATGGCGAAGAATATATACAGCCTCTGGAAGACTGCACATAACCTCGCCCTAACTGGTTTCTGTGCACAGACAGGCCGTTACCGCCTTCAGTCGCCCTCACTCCGTTAGCCATGGTGTGGCCACCATGTTACCAGCCCTTACCACGCGGAGGTGGAGATGGACTTGAGCAGTGCTAGGCTATATATTCGCATCACTGCTCCATTTAAGGAGTTGAGTCGGCAGCCTTCACAGCAGCAGGGGAACACCCAATCACCAATGAGTGGGCCCCACCGGAGCTCACCGACGCGGGCGCACAATCGACAGAGGCCGGAAAGTGGCCACGCACCAGCTTACTCTTACACTTACGCCGGTCACTTGCTGTTAGAGCTTGAGCCAGGGGATGGGCCGACAAGAGCAGACATTCCAGTAGTCACGTCAGCTCAACCAGGTTGCCAGGACTTAGTTCCCCCCCTACACACTCAGACCGGAATGCACCACAGTCTGGTTTTCAGGGCACCTGGTCCTTTCACCTTACACCCTTTACAGGCTGGTTGCCGGACCCACAGCCCAGCCCCAACCCGGCCCCCCAAGGGCCATCATAGCCCTACCGGCCGAAACATCATCACAACGCACTTATACACAGCATACAGAATATCTGCAGTACAGAAGCGTGCCTGCTCCATCAAAAATACACGCCAATTAAAAATTATCATTTGAACAACAAAACATTGTATTTAAAAATACAATAATTCACCGAAAGGAGCTCCGAATCACTTTCGAAAACACACATTAAAAATAATTTTTGTACTTTTACAAAAAAACATGTTTGGAAACTAGTTGACAAAAATTTCTAGGGGACAATACGAAAAATCTTTGTAAAGTATGCACGAAATTGCTTGAAACGTGTACGGGATATATTCAGTATTTGTACAAAAATGTACTGTAACCTACCGATGGCTATCCTGTAGAATTACAAAAATATGTGTAGTAATTTTTAAATTATTTTCCTGCAAAATCACAAGCAATTACTTGGACATCTACAAAGTAATTCGTCTACTTGATTGTACACATTAGTTGTTAGAGTATAAAATTTACAGTCATTCTCGACTGCACGGAACACATTTTATACGGCCCTGTCAAGCATACCCCAACCTAACTACGATTTCGAAAATTTCCACTCAGGTAATGAGAATCGAACCCGGAACCTAATCACTACGCCACGGATGCATAAATCTCTTGTTAAAATGAGGTATTTTACCTTCAAGAGAAACAGCAAGATTTTTACTGAGCCCGCTGCGGAACTGTAATTAGTGTTACACTTAATTACAAGGAGTACAGTCCCACGTAAAAAAAGTAAACGTTTTACAAACATTACGACTACTCGCCTCCCACCAAGGCAAACCGGGTTCAATCCTGAGCGGGTCACTCCAAGATTTTCGCAAGTGAGAATCGTGCTGGACGATGCTGCTGGTCGGCGGGTTTTCTCGGGCATCTTCCGTTTCCCCCACCCTTGCATTCCGGCACTGCTCCAAACTCACCTCAGTTCACCCTCATCGGCCCACAAGACCACGTTGTTAAGAGACACCAAAATATCTCAACTCAACATTGTACATGCATGAGAAAATTAATGCTACCGACAGCCGTTAAATTTTTCTGAGAGATTTTATTTCCTTTATCCCTGGATTCTGTTCCTTATTTTCGTCACGTATTATATTTTACTCAACCAAAGCCATACGAAACCATGTAAATGTACTCGCACACAATTACATTTAGCTGTATAGAGAAACTTTGAACGAATAAAAAATATGTATTAAGAAATAATTCTGAACATTTCTTAAAATATTAAAAAGGAAAGTACATATTTGTATTATCGCAGCTAAAATCGCACAAATTTACAAAACCGGGTCTGCACCATTGAGTAAAGATATACCTAGAGTGGTCTTCCCTAGACTAAAGTTTCTAACCACTCCAGCAGGCAAGAATCTGTTGTTCTTGGTATGAACACCACGCAGTGCTAGTCCATTTTCGTGGTGACTGCATGTGGAAGTCGGAAGCGTTGCCACTGTGACATACACCCTCTCTCTCACTCATACTCCATCTCTGTCGCTCGCTCCCACACCAATCTCCACAACAGTAGAACGTGATCTGAATGTCTGCTATACCCATGACAGACAAGAGATAGTGGGCACTCAAGTAACTACCTCAAGTCATGTATGTCCGTTTACGAAAAGATAACGGGTTCTGTAAAACGTATGTATGTACAAAATGAAACTTTATGTACGCGTAAGTAATGGCAAACGTTGAAAATTACTCACACGATCATAATAAAACATTTAACACAACTTTATAATATACGCGATATGTGTGGAATTATGTCATGTATATATGTTATTACACAGATGGTCAGAAGGCTGTGTGTGTGTGTGTGTGTGTTTGTGTGTGTGTGTAGAGCTCAGTGGATTGGTGGACGGGTCTGCGCCACATGATTTTAGGCTTTAGAGTTCAAATCTCCGTCGTGTAGCGAAATGTTTTGTGTAATACATTATTGCTCTTTATAACTTATGTTATCGTTAGAAAATGTTAATTTTCAGAATGCTTTTGTCTAAAAACAGTAGTACGTAAGTAACAGCACAGTGCAATTGACTAGCTGTGTATGTTTGCTAATCAAATCGATTGGTTTCTAAAGTAGATAATTTGACCTGTGTAATGTAAGAAATGTTAACAGGCATACATAAAAGCCTTATATTTAATGTTGTGATAGTTTTGCCTTATTTTCGCCCTCTAACTGTAAAAGCTTGTTTATTTACAGAAAGCACAATATTGATTTTTATGCTCATTAAATATACATATATAAATACAATGGTGATGCCTGGAGTGGGGGGGGGGAGGTGATATCGGTACATATCCCCTCCACCGAAATTAAAATAAAATATTCAAAAATAAAATTTGAAAACAAAATGTAAACTTTTATTTTAATATAAGAAATGTATTATACCTCCTTGTACATGAAGGATGTTTATAGCATTTTGTGCTTCCATATATGTATTTATGCCCATTTATTATACATAATATTTTCACCACAAAGCGCCTACAAATAATATATTTGATTGTATTTGTTCCCCTGCTCCCCTGCGAGTTGTTTTGCCTGCCATTTACAATAATCTGTTTGCACTTTAGGTAACGTGTGGATATGAACTGATGGGTTATTTCTTCTCTTCAGCTATAGAAACGTTTATGGATTTTGTTGTGCCCATCGGTGTAACAGAAGGTAGCAGAAATTGGGTATCGTGTAGTGCCGGCGTAAACGACTCATGCTTCTCGCAGAATTTAGGCACCGGAAACTTCATAAAACCCTTTAAAATATCGGAAGAAATACTGTTTTGAAAATATGACAGACTATATACTGCTAGTATCTTACTAACATATTAAAATTTACACTGTTATCTGGTAGGGGAATGCTAGTAAAGAGGAGAAAATACCCACAATGAACGAATTGAAACTAAATTTGCTGTATGAATTAACACTTCTCGTTATAAAGACGATCTTACATGTTATAAAACATATTTCGTTCGTATAGCATAATAGTGCAAACAAAATGAGTGGCCACTAACGAAAAAAGTATTAATTCTTTCAACAAAACATGGAACACAGAGAATAACTAATTTTAGGAAAAGTAAATTATAATTTTGTAAATATGCCGTAAAGTTAACACACAAGGATACACTACCGTCACACATAATACAAAGTTGTACATATTGTTCGTAAATTGATATCATTATCCATTTGTATGTTAGGAGACTACAAACATTCCAGATTACATGAAATAATTTTCACACAGTGAAGATATTTACAAATCATTTATGTTCTTCTTGGTAACAACTGTACATTATGAACAGAGAAAGTATTTGATTCGACTGCGTTTAAACACACCTGCAAATTTTAATTTAGCGTAAGCTGCGAAGTCTGAAGTAAAGCTGGATAACAGTAGAATAATAAAACGTTAAATTATGCGTTAAGACGTGTGCAGATGAAACGAAAGTGCGTTACCTCGTATTGGTTTCCAATAGACATTAAGAGGAATTTCCTTAAGCGTAGAAAGAAATAGCTATACTTTATATCCTAAATGTAACTTGTGAGACGACGACCAATCAGAACACAGCAGATGGTGTTGTTGGCGGGAAACTGTTATTTACAGTAATATGAGTATAGATAATATTAAAAAGGCTTCTGTGTGCATATGATAACGATTATATTTGCTCATAAAAATAAGCTTCTCTAATAGAAAATGTTGGCTTTGAAGTATGATCTGCTTTAATGTGGTTGTTATATACAAAGTTAGGTTAGGAACAAAGGTAAACGTAACAGACTTGCCGCCTGTTTCCATTGGCTAGAATTAAAAATTAAAACATTATTGGAAACTGCAAATACAGAAGACGTGTTTCCGTTTGAGAGATAAGCGCTTACTGCATAATTCGTAATGCATAATTTATTTTATTGTAAACTTAGCTTAAATTTTAACGATTGGCACCGAGTACTTGCATTCAACTGATGTTTAGTGTAGAAATAGTTATATTTTTTAATGCATCGTTGTAGTCTGAAATAGAATATTGCGACTCCCTTTGTTTTGCATAGTTTTCATGCGTTCGTTAGTGTTATCATCACTGATAATAACTTCAGCGTCAACTTTTTTGTACTGTTATGAGTTTGAGGTTTCAGTGTAGAATATAAAATGGTGTGCTGCATTTCACTCACGTAACTGTAGACACACATAGCTGCCAACTTTTCAGACAATAACCACTAATGCACATTATTATTGCAAACATGGATCTCACAGAGACGAAAATTGTATTGTCGCTTTAAAAAAACTTTTGTTAGATTTGCAATATCCTTTTCCCGCAGTATGCGTAAGGTTATATGCTTAATGCGATGCACACTCATACAGTGTTTGCATTCGCCTAAGTACGTAAATGTTGTACATGTATCGGGAAATAATATACGCAAGTACACTGGGCAACGAATGTGTGTATGTCTCGCTCCCTTACATCCCCTAGGCTACTATTTTGAAAAACGATTTATATTTAGTTCATAATTGTTATTCATAATATTTATTTTTCTAAAGAGTGTTATGGAGGAATTAATTTTCGAAAAAGGCTACAGAAAAATGATTAACGATGTATATTCTTTAACCTTTAATGATCTAGAAGAGCCAAGATAAAAATAACCCGTTTTCTTTGTGATTTGTTATAAACCTGGCGTGGCAATGAATTTAAATTTAATATGCAGGGCAGTGAGATCACTGCCAATTTTTGCAAGGCAAGGCATGGATGAGTGTAAATGTTATGTCGAAATTTGAAAATTACTTTTTAATCATTCCATTATTAGTGTTAAAATAAAATTTACGACTAGTTATTACACAATTTAATAATAAAATATAGATAACTGCATTTACGGCATCAAATACTTATACATTCCTTTCTTGACAAAATGTATGTGATTGATTAACAGAAACACTTTCATGGTCATGCACTTTTCAGCTACAGCTCCTAATGGGTTGATCATTTTTAATGCATGTGCTGACGTTCCAGCACAGATTCAGTCTTTGTCTTCCGTCAAAATGCTTGTTCAGAATCTTATCAGCTGGCTAGTTGCTGTATCGGCTGCAAATAAGTATGCCTGTCGGAATGTGTCAAGTATCGAGCCAAGTGGAGTATGCGTATATACACTGAAGAGCCAAAAAAAACTGGTACATCTGCCTAATATCGTGTAGGGCCCCCGCGAGCAAGCATAAGTGCCCCAAGACGACGTGGCATGGGCTCGACTAATATCTGAAGGTATGCATGAGGCATTGAAATCTGCACCAATTTGAGAAAGGGTTGCACGTCTGTCATGTTTAATGATTCTCGTCAGTCGTCGCTTGTCTCGTTCGTTCGTGATCTTTTTCCGGCCGCAGCGATGTTGAAGATGTGATATTTTACCGGATTCACGATATTCACGGTACACTCGTGAAATGGTCGTACGCGAAAATCCAGATTGTATCGCTACCTTGGAGATGCTATGTCCCATCTCTCATGCGCCGACTTTAACAACACGTTCAAACTCACTTAAATCTTGATAACCTGCCATTGTAGCAGCAGTAACTGATCTAGTAACTTTGCTAGACGCTTGTTGCCTTATATAGGCGCTGCCGACCGCATCGCATTACTCTGATTGGTTCCATACCTCTGTTATTTGCATAAGCACGCCTATACCAGCTTTTTTGGCTCTTCAGTGTATATATCAGTGCATTCCTAGTTACGGACACAGCCTTAAATACACTTGAATCGAAAAATATAACGTACTGTATATTTGTAGTCACCTTTGTAGTAGATCACCTTAAACATTGAGTCACATTGTAGACCTTCGTGCATCTTACCTATACTTATCGACTAGTGAACAATTATTTCCTGTCAATTTCCTTTCACATAAGAAAGGAATAAAATGCTACTATGATGTATGACACCATTCATGACTAATACCAACTTTGTAATTGTAAGTGCTAACAGTACTCTTATTTTATCATGAACAACTAAACTATAGTAATATAATAAATTAGAATTAACAACAAGAGCCATTATATATTTTTGATAATTTATTTTCGCAGAGGTAAATAAAACCAAATAATAGTTTATATCGCTGCGAATTTCAGCAAATACAGAATTATACGACAGAAACGAAACACATGCCATGCTTGCCACTAGTAAAATGTGAGTTGGGTATTCACAGCTGCAACAAAAACTGATAACTCGCGTGAGACAGGCGCTCCTTTAGCAGAACATGAATGAACAGGTGGGTGAGTCGAGGCCAGGGTCATGACCTACTCTTGCCGGCCGGGGAACTGGCAACACCGCACAGGTGGTGAGGTATTTTGTCATGCTGCGTTGCCTGTTACCTGCTACCTCCCAGTCGAGATTACTAGCGCTCCTCTGAATCATTCCAAGAACTAACACACAAAACTGGTCAGATTTTTTTCTATCCCAATGCCACTGTAGTGTATATCTTTACTCAATGCCTGTACTGATGCAATTAGTGTTTGCAAACCCGCCAACTTAGAGGAACACGTCCTTTTTGAACCAGTCAAAATGGAATTTGCCCTGTCGTCCATGAAAAGAAGTAGTAGCCCTCACTATAAGTGGATTCTCGGACGAGATGACTCATCGGCCTTTAGCACACATCTTAACTTCAAATTCCGAGATTGTATCAGCAGTGAACTGAATATCATTATTTATGCAAACATTATTTTATAGCAGTGCAGCTGTTGCTCTTGTAAATATACAAATTCAACAATCAGATTTATTTGTACATTTATAAAAATTTGTTTTTATAAAAAAATTATATTTTAACTTTATTTGCAACAATTTTCACTGTGATGTTATACACATATATTAAGAAATTCATTCTCTCGATCTTTCTATGAAATATATATCTGTGCTATCATGATAGTCAAGATAAAATAATTTAAGCTGAAATCACTTATTTGGTTTCACTGTTATCTTTTATCTAAAATTTAAACACCGAATCCGCTGTTCATACTCTTTTAACGACACATTTTTAAAAAGACTTCAAACATATGCGAAATTAAAGTCTATGAACAATTTTATATTTGTCATAATCAAATTTGCCACTTTGTTGTTGTTAGTCACTGCAATAACATTATTCGAAATGTTATACTGTTTAAAAATGCAACCCCCCTCGAGCCAGGGATATGGATAAGTGTTGGTAAAAATTTATCTAGAGGTGTCCATAAACTCTCCATAGAATAACGGATACATTGGTTTCCAAAAACGGACTTTCTGTCAATTTCACAGAATCTCTTCGTTAATTTTCTAGTTAGTTTTCTGTACTTCCAGTTTAAAATAAAAAGAGGTAATGAAAAAGTATTTAATTTTCGTTGTGTGGGTGTTCCACTGTGTATAGAATATATATTTATAAAGTTAAAATATTTTATAATTGAGCAAGATTTGAATCCGAGTCAAAACATTTAAAAGTCCACGACATTAACAACTCGCCTACAACTCTCACATAAAATTTGTGGTAAAACTTTTGTATTTCTATTAGAGTCACATAAGCAACTTTTTCAAATTCTATTAAAAGTTAGTGTATTTAAGTGTCGCTAAATGTTACAGAAGCCTGACACTACTTTTTAATATCAGAAAGAATAGACCATAGTGGCGTGGATAACCTGAACTGCCCCAGAAACGATAATTTTCTTGTTACACTGGAGAAGTAACCTTCATGTTGAAAACTCGACCCAAAACCCGAAGCTATAGGACGCGCGGCTGTTAACAGTATCTTTGTAACAACAGAAAAACTATTTCGTTATTCACACAAATACTATTCTTGCAATTGAACAAACACTTGTTAATCAACAAAGTTTTGTAATTATACAAGAACTGGTCAGTTCTGTTACAAAATTTCTTTACAGTGCAGGGAAGGCTACAAAAAGGTGATTAACTGGCTGAAGGCCCAGGGGATTCGTTTTTACACTCGTGCACAACCCAACAAAAGAAACGATTAAAGCCATCATTAAGGGTCTTTACCAGCGCACACCCGAGGATTACATTGTAGAGGAGCTCCAAAAAACAGGCATCCTTGCTCAAGACATAAGGCAGTTCAATGCCAAACACACTTACGCAGAGAGAACTGTAACATATCGCAGAACCAGGACATTCTGCGTGGTCGTGCGGGTCACAGATACAAAGTTTTTGAAATTACGAAGCTCCACTGGACGCGGCTTTCAATGGAAAGGTATAAAGATGCCCCGTAGTTCAAAATACGCCTGGAATACAGACACACAACTGTGCGATATATTCAGATACCCAAATGCCTTCGTTGTACAGGCGCACACCTGCAAAGCGAGTGTACAAAACCATACTCGGCCCCCAAGAAATGCGGTAATTGTGGACTTCACGGCCACACGGCGGCCTGGAAACAATGCCTGCACTTTATTAAAATTGTGGAAAACCGCCGCAAGAACAACCGAAACGGGACAAAAACTACACAGCAGACACGGCAGCATGACATCACCATGCGCGTGCAATCTGTAGACACTGAGAGCAGGCAGCAGTACATTCCCCCGCCCATCCCCTCGCGAACACAACACGTACAAAACAACAATGTACAGTCCCGTGCACTAAAACAGCCCCATAGGAAAAATCTGTATGCAGAGCAGGTCCGGCGCACAGCTGAAGCTGTGATTGGCCCAGAGTCCAAGTCACCAACCAAACACGTGCATGCCCCCACTCAGACACCAGCACAAGAGCGGCTGGATGACATGAGCAACATGCTTGATCCCGCTGAAATCCTCCGCATGTGCAACTATGCCAACCTAACCAAAAAATTAAAGCCATACTACCAACAAATTCGCGAGGTAACATCACTCGTGCATAAAGAAGCCATGTCAATCAAACCTATAAGACACTTGGGCGATTAAGATTGCTACGAACCTACACAAACACTTCAAATACTCATCTATAACGCCACTGAAATAAATAACAATACATATGACTTCGAACAATGTCTTTCCACGTATGGTATTGATGTAACATCCATTACAGAAACTTTCATTAAACCACAACACATTCAGTATAAGTGGCTATAAGATTTACAGAACTGACCGAATTACAGTTAGAAGTGGAAGAGCAATTTTAATTAAACATAGTTTAAATCACCACCCAGTTAATATCACAGGGCTTACACATATAGAGGCCACTATCATAAATGCACTTAAGAATAACACACATGTCTGTATGAACGCAGCACACAAAACACCAAATGCACCTTCACTTATACAAGACCTAAAAAATTAATGAAACTTGAGAAAGAATTTTTCATTGGTGGAGACCTAAACAGCAAACACACAAACTGGGGCAGACAAACAAACCCCAATGGTAGGATCTTAAATACCCACGCAACTAGTAATAACTATATTTTCGCGCCATACACACCGGCGTGCTTCCCAAATGGAAAAGGCACGCCCGACATTTTATAAGTAGCCCTCAGCAACATTGCAGGAACAAACATTCATTTGGAAACAATTAATTAATTATATTCAGACCACTGCCCAATATTAACACAAATACAATTAAATGGTTTTTTTTAGTAATATTATCTACACCCGGAAACTCGGCGTAACAAACAGGGAAGTTTTTCAAGAAGACCTCACAGATTCACTTGAACAGCCGCCTGACCTTCACGAACCTATTGACATTGAACCACACCTTCAAATTTTTACAGACACTCAAAAAACACACGAAATATATAAATAAAATACAATATACGAGGCAAATATACGCAGACATTGATTATTTAATCCCTTAAAAAAGACAGGCGCGCAATCAAGTCCAGAGAACACGCACACCACAGGCTAGGAATGAGTATAATATATTAAAAGGACATTTTAGAAAACTAATTTTCGCCAAATTAAGAAGTAAATGACTGACAATTCACACGAGAAATAACAGCGCAAGATAATAATTACTTACAGCAAGTAACACACGCAGAACCAGAGGAAATTACACTTTTGGAACTAAATAAAATAATCGAAACCAAGCATAACAATAAAGCAGGCGTTACAGATAAAATAAACTATGAAACACTTAAGAAACTCCCTCTAGAAGCATTAGAGTATTTGCTAGTTACATTTAAAGCCAACTTAAAACATAAAATATATCCAGACCTTTCGAAAGCAGCGCGAGTAATCAGTATACCCAAACTGGGAAATAACGCATCACTCCCGCAAAGGAGTCTACTAAACAGTATGTGAAAAATATTTGAAAACCCCCTATTAACACGGCATCAAAAACATACCGACAAACACAATACAATCCCAGATTTTCAGTTTGATTTCTGAGCAAGTCACTCTACAACACACCCATTACTTAAAATCGTTGAACAATACACCGACGGCTCTAATGATAAAACTAAAGCTTACACAGTTGTCAAAATGCTGTGGAGGCGGAGAAGGCATTTGACAAGGTCTGGATTACGGGAATAATACACAAACTAACAAAATTTAATTTCCTTGACATGTACATTTGTCTGGTGGCTCACTATTTGTGGAAACGAAAGTTTTACAGAACGTCAGATGGGTCTAAATCAACAACTAGAGAATTAAGGTCGGCTCTCCCCTCTCCCCCTTTTTTTCAACATATACAAAGCAGATATACCACATTCGGACGCTTATGTGCAAATGACCGCAGACGACATGGCTATATCAATGAGATAACATAAAAATGCCTTGGAAGCATGCAAAGATAGCTCACCGCTTTAGAACAATGGTACACTCGCTGGCGAATTAAAATAAATGCTGCAAAATCAACCAACGTTTTATTACAAAAAAGTGCACTCAACCTAATGGGGAGCTTAAAATCTTTAATACTAATATTCCAAATGTTAAATCTGCTAAATATTTTGGGCTAAATTTAGACACATCAAAAGAATCACTGTTATAGACACAGGAAATTTAATAAGTTTACATGCAATGATTAAAGCGCCTCGATTCCCTCGCAGGAAAAAGTTACAGCTCTATAAGCAAATAATTAGAACCCTATTAGTGTATGGTTGTGAAATATGGGGTTACGCCGCCCGAACACACATACAGACAGTACAGATAACACAAAATAAATTCCTTCCAGCAATAGCAGTGCAGCCTGGTATACAAGCAATGAAACAATACAAAACATTTTAAAAAATTGGACTATATTAAAGGATGTACTAATTTCAAGGTATAAAAACTTCTATAAAAGTCTCAGTGACCATAATAACACTGTTATAAATTAAATACCCGAATATGACTCAACAGAGCCAAGAAAACATAGAATAAGTTACTAATATAACTAATGAGCCTATTATACTCAATACGTGTGCAATTAATTTTTAAATAATTTTTTAAGAGCTGAGTTAGTAGGAAGGACTTGAATTCTCTTTGAAAGCAATATCTTTATAAATTAAACCCGAAAATTATGCAACAGTAGTGAGACAATAACAAATTCGCACATGCCTTACCCGGTACTTGAACCCAGAAAGTCTCGTAATATAAGATAGCATGCAATCCACTGCATTTCGAAGGTTGGATTCGGAGCACCAAAGTTCGGATTTAATTAGTCTAATGTTTCGAATGGTAAGGTTTGGCAACCTGAAATATTTATTTTAAAAATAAGTGACTAAGCCACATAAAACATGTAAGATTACATGGCCTACCATACCGCTACTTGTGTGAATAATTAGATGGAAATTGGTTCTTTGGTCCCTGAGATATGACATAAAAAAACATTATTTTCTTATTTGTTGGTATTGTGTAAAATTTCCAGAAAAATAGGCTCTATATACGATGCTTCTAATGTATACTGTATACATACAAATTTTGATTGAATTTGTTTTAATGGTTTAATATATATGTCAAACTTACCTAAATGATTTATGAAGCTTCCATTTTGAACATTGTTATCTGACCCATTTAAATAATGAAAGTTTACATGGCCTTCTGTAGCATTCATGGAGTGCACAATTTGGTACAAATTTATTTGAAATCTTCCAGTTTAACAGTTGGTGGAGATCGGTTGATTGGTCCTTGAGACATGGCATAAGACACACATAATTCTAATGTAGCAATCTTCATAAATGAAGGACAAAAAAGTAATGTAGTAGCAATTTCGATTATTATATACTGCCAATATACAAAGTAAAGTTAAAATAGAATACACGGTTTCGTAGATATCGCCCACAAAACTAAAATTATTTTATAGCCACCATTCTGAAAATAATTTTGTCCAACTTAAAAAAAATTTTTTTTATTATGGCCTACTACAAAACAACATCTTCGCCAAACTTTGTAAGAATGGGTTGACTGTATCCCGAGATTCGAGATAAAATCAGTATTTCTATTGGTAGAGTTATCTTACAAAATGGCAGAGAATCAAGGCTCTGCATGTGCAAATTTTAAGTTTGTAATAGGTATTGCCGCCATACAAAATTAAGTTGGAATTTGTATCGTTAATAAAATATACTGAGCTAAAATATTATTAAAGCTGCCATTTTGAACATAAGTACCTTACCTACATAAAACATACCAGTTTACACCACCTGCAGCAGTACTATTTGTTTGCCAAATTTAGAAGAAATCTGTCAATTGTTTCCCAAGATATGACAAAAACATTATATACTCGCATTATGTTATCTTACAAAATGGCGGATAAAATATTTTCTATATACATACAGTTGATAGTTGTAATATTTACTGCAGCATACAAAGTTTAGTTGAAATTGATTACATGCCTTCGAAGATATAGCATTCTAAGCTAGAAATAGCCGTATAGCCACCATTTTGAAAATTAATATCTTGCATGCCTAAAACATATCACTTAACATCATCTGCATTAGTACTACTTGTTTGCTAAAGTTGGTAGGAATCGGTTAATTATTTACCTAGGTATGACGAGAGACCCGGGAATTTCGCGGGTTCATTTGGCAACAAGCTAGACTCCACAACCCTTTGTGTACACTCGAGATTCAGTTAGTTTGTTCATTGGCTGATGCTCCAGTTTCACCTCAGACAAGGTAGCACGGGATTTGGCCCTTGTTTTCTTGCATGTTAGTTATTGGCTTAAGGGCGTGGCCTACAAACTGCGGACCGTTGCAAAGAGAAAGTCAAATGTATATGTGTGTGAAGTCTAAATTGTCTTCAAATAAATTCGCGAAATTTTCGGGTCTCTAGTTATGACATAATACATTTATATATTCATATGGTGCTATTTTCCAAAATGGTTGACAAAAGTGGTTATTTGTTGTTATATATGATGCTTGTAATAGATACTTTCAGTGTACAAAATTTGGTCGAAATTGGTTAAATGGTATGACGCATATACAAAAAAAATTAAAATTTTCGTATGGTACCTATTTTGAAAATAAGTAACTAATCATGTTCAATAACCTACGTTTACATGATCTGCCACAGTATTACTTACATGCCAAATTGGGTGAGAATTGGTTGACTAGTTTTCGAGATATAATGTAAAATCTTAACTTTTTAATTGGTGCTGTCTTACAAAATAGCGCGCCAACAACAATACCTATTTCAAAATGTGATACTTACGCTATGCTCTTCCATCATACAAAATTCGGTTTAAATCGGTTTAATGGTTCCTGAGATATGACATATCACCCAAAATTTAAAAATGGACGCGATTTTGAAAGTAAGTGTCCGACGTGATCGGAAACTATAAGAGTCAAGTGTCCTTACTAATTATTACGTGTACCAAGTGTGGGGAAATTCTGTTCACGTGTTCAAGAATTGAAAGGGCGGGACACATATGCACAGAAAAACACACAGTCACATACATATACATGCATTCACACACATACACGCACATACGCACTGACAGGAAAGTGACCTCATATGGCTGTCTTTCCTTCAGAAAGTAGGCTAAAAACCGCGAATATCTTTACATCTTATCCCTGATTTCAACTCAAGACTGCATAAATGGTGTACGTTGGCCTCCCCACATAAATACATTACATTAATGGGGTAAATTTAAATCTAAAACATAACACAACCGTTAACTCATCTCCCGAGTGCGCAGGTGTATGATTAACTCGCTTTAGAGTTCTCTGCCTGTGTATTAGGGCTGACATCACCGCCCGCAGTGTGGAATAAGCCCATCTGGATAGCTTCACTACCAGTTCCGGTGATATCTACCGGGCAGGAGCCGCATATCTACCTAAAACCTATAGAATATCTACATTATAAGACGGAATTAAACAGGGATAATTAATTCAAACCACATTTACACTACTATCGGGACAGTGGAATTCTCCGATCGGTCCGGGACCAAATTTCTGCATATTTAACAAACTACATAGACCAAGGCATTATAACAAACTCTGGCATTAAAATTCCGTTTTTAGTACTTTGAAATCTGAAAAATACGTAATTCCTGTTTTTGTACAACAAAATCACCGATTATGAAATAGCTTATTTTCAATTACAAAACTTTTCTCGGGACGCGCCCTTACTATCTAAGACAATTATAACAAACTTTGGCTTTTAAAAACCCGTTTTTAATACTATACAAAACATGCAATATTCTAAATTCCAGTTTTTATTTAACAACTTAAGTAAAGTAGAGTCATTACCTAGTCAGTGCTGCCTCCCTCTTATTTTCCTGTGTGGGCAGTGGAAGGGTAGGGGAATATTATGGGACACCTGGACTTGCTGGGGAAACTCAGTAGATCCATTAAATGTTAGCTGCGGAGGGCAACCTCCGTAACTACAGATTGGGATGGTGCAGGGAGTTGGGAAGGGGCTAATATTGCCTCTTCCTAATCTCCCTGTAAGTCATATGAAACACCGTTGGGTAGTAAAGGCTCCCTCACGGGGCCTGGACTACCCCCGCTCTGAGCTTCGGCAATGATGAAAAACGGTCACACGAAACACCAGAGCCGAGCTAGCTCCCCCGACCTTTCATAATAACAAGGCGATCATAATTAACATATACTAACAGTCTAAACACACTCGTGCACATTTCTGAGATTTTCAGATTAATTCAAAAAGAAATACACAGGTTGTTTAAATAAATTAAATCTTGTCTCCTGGGCAGTCGGAGTTTTCCGATCGGTCCGGGAGCTGTTCAAACAAAACTAGTTCGTTGTAGGTGATTTCAGCTCACTTCACTTCACCACACTTTGCTGAAACTAACAGCTCTAAATACACACACAGTTTCCTCCCACGCGGCTCATACTTATGCCCTGTCAAGGCAGCTCAAGTATGTGCACTGGCAGAGAGTTTCGCCCCTTTCTGTCGTCAGAAATCCAGGTCGAGAGGCATACCTGAGAGTTTTAAGTAAGATTTAGAAACATATATAAAATTGTTTAAAATTTCAAAAACCAAATAAAAACACAAATATGTTCAAAACAAAAGAAAATATATAAAAAGTCTTTCAAAAATTTAAAAAATAATATATTTAGGGTTCTAAGGCCGGTTTTTTAGTTTTAAGGACAATATACAAATGATGCCATTCGGGAGGCTGATGTAGGTACGCCATCTATACTGGTTGACCCTATATTTTACCAGAGCTGGCAACAGTGATGGTACATAGACTGCCAGAAATGTGTACTAATTCCATGCACAAATTTTCACAAATGACACACGATAAAATGACCGGAAAATAAGAGTGATGCCAGACCCTAACTTGCATTTCCATAAGAACTGATGATGAGCAAGCTGAGTTGTCGGCGAGCAGCGACTCAGGTTGTAGAGACTCACTGACACACTAAATGAGAGTTTAACTTGCCACTTGCAAACAACACTACAAAATGTTCTTCAGACACCATAACACTATAACATGCCAGTCGGGAGACTGGTGGCGAGCTTCACTCCCTCGCCGACAACACCTACATGTAAATTTTCTAAGGTTACAAAAGTGGCTAACGGCTACAAATATGGACCCGGAGCTCAAATTAGAACATAAACATGGCAGCCCACTGCCGACTCCTGACTCTTAGATTAGGCCCAAGGCTGTCGGGCTACAACTAGATTTGCAATCACATTTAACGAGTTATGGGAACTTCGGTTCCTAGTCTCATGACAGCAAGACCTTCCAGAGGCATATGAGAGATCGGTGGTGTCAGACACTTCGAAGGTAACAGTTATCGCTTCTGCTACTTCGCCTTGAAGATGGAGACTGCAATGTCTTCCGAAACGTCAGAAAGGAAAATGACAGTGACCGATGCACTACCCAGAAGTCAAGATTTTGTATGAACTAATGTATGGTTGAAGACGATAGACGATGAAACCACTGATGATGTGAAATCGAGTATGCCATGTACGACTACATACATACCTCCAACGACTGCGCAAAAACATGGAAAACCATGCTGTTACTGCGCCAAGACCTTCGGCGAAAGTTGCAATGCGCAGCGACATGAGAAGAGCGATTGTTTGATGAATCTATATCATGCGATTCTTAGCCGCTATAAATGTTCCATACAGTTCACTCTGTGTGATAACTTAAATAAACACATGAAGGCCAACAAACGTACTGTTCTTTCGCACTACTGATAAACAGCATTGGTTACCTCATGTTAATACACTACATCATATGTTCGCAGACGACAAGGGAACTCGCATGATGAAACATTACGACAATGGCCACATGCAGTAATGCAAGGCGATATAATGAAGGACCACATCAAGATCAGCAAGTGTTCGTCTATCGGGAGCCAGCAAGTGATGCCGTCAGTACCCCTTGCTGCATCGACGGGTACTGATTCCACAGACGATTATAATGAGACAGTTAATGCTAATGATGGAAAGAGAGACCTACGATTCGAGGTAGAGTCGGTTTGTGCAGAATGTACACTTTCAAGACTTTTGTGTGAAATCGACGAACTTCCATATAAACGATCTACGGCTCTAAATACTGATGATGACCACGCAATACCTACAGAGAAAAGTAAACATGATATTGAGCACAAAACAGGAAGTGAAGACGTTCATGAATACAGCATTGTTGATAATGAGCATGATGCCAGTGTTGATGAAATACCTTATGAGAAGGATGATCATTCTACCGACATTCTCACACATTTCTCCAACGAGTTTCCTGCAACAAGTGGTGTGAAGAAGGCAAAAGGCGTCCAGAATGTTATTTACATATTTCCCGAAGATGCGAATGAACTTGTTTATAGACTCGTGCATTTTATTGAACTGCAAAAATGTGGGTATCTCTCACATATTGTTGAGATATCTTCAATCATCTATGAAACTGAAGGATCGGTGTTATATCAGATTAGACTGATAGCTACTATCCATGATCTGCAAACATCTGAGAAATATAAAGATCGAATATACCTAATAACTAGAAATGTAGAATATATATATTAAGTAAATAACTGATACAATCCATTCTGCTTCTCCGAAAGACTTATTAATTCAGTGGTGTATACAATCGAATGCAAGAGTCTGTTTCAGATGAAATTTATGCAATTTATGCAAGGTTATGGTAGGATCTGAACTATTATGCTTTACTCGGGTTGTTTTAAATCGGCTGAGTTATATATGGTGAACAAAGAACTAAGGAATATTTTTGAGGAATGTTGCTTGGTCAGGTAATTTAGCATGGCCCTTTGTTATGGTCAGCTCTTGTTGAAATGTTTTGTTAAGATTTGAAAAGGTTTGTGAAGATTTTGCGAAATTTTTGTGCGAAGAGGTTAGCACCGAAATTCGTGTTGATGGCTTTTTCGATATTGATCGTCATCGACTGTTGGTATATGTGGGTGGTATAGTCGGTTGGTCTTGTTCACTGTTCTAAACATTTGTGCAGGGAATAGTCTTGGCAGGAGCCAGTCTTGGGTAGAGTAAGTCTCTTCAGGAACTGGTTGGGGTTTCGTTTAGTGAAAGAGGAAGGGGGTGGAGATACATTTGGTTGGTTGATGGCGAGGGTGGATGGTGAGGGGACGAGCTATGGTGAGATTTTTTGGAAGGGTCGGCTGGTGCATTAGTGGCATTCGAGAATGTTTATGGCAGATGAGCTATAGTAAATAAATGGTTAGGGAAGTGAAGCAATAAGAGATGTGATGGGGTCATGTGAATGGGGGAAGGAGATGGGGTATGTGTGCTACATTAAGTTAAAATAATTCTCTTTGGGGGTAGGAAGATTGTTCGGCTCTGTAGCCAATGAAATATAGAAGCAGGGGTTCAATTGGCTACTATTTGTCGTATCAAGGAGTGTCTGTACTCTGCAATCTTTATGATAATTGAACTTGTAATGTCGCACACATCCTGCTTGGTTTTTCGCGTTAGGTATTTAATTTTTCCTCGATTTTTTTTTAGAATTTTCTGAATTTTTTGGTTAGAAATCATTGGAGTCAAGGTTAACAACACCAACATTCAGCTTGGGGATCTGAGTCAGTTATGTAATATGTTCGTAGATTTCTTTTGTTTTATTCGATTTTTTTACAATTTTTTCTTGATTTTTCGTGTTCAAGGTTATTGGGTTTAAGGACACCAGCAGGTTATTGGGTTTAAGGACACCAGCATCCAACATGGGTGTTGGAGTCAGTAATGTGATATTTTCCTAAACATTTATTAGTTTTTTTTCCATTGTTTACCATTTTTTCTAGATTGTTTGTTTTCAACATTATTGAGGTCAAGGTTAAAGTCGTCAATATTCATCATGGGGTCGAAGTAATTAATGTAAGTTTTTCCTCGAGTTTTAAAATTGTTTTCTCAATTTTTTGCTATTTTTTCTCGACTTTATGTTTAGGGAGTTGGGGTGAGCAGAAAGGGAGAGAAGGTAACATTACATATATGTTTCGATTTTTAGAATTCATTTTTCGATTTTTTGAGACTCTATGTGTTTTTGTGTTGATTACCACCAACTTAATAATGGGACCAAGAAATATTCTTAACCACTCCCAAGGATAGACGACACACTGAACAGCCTAGCAGGCTCACTGTGGTTTTCTACTATAGACATGAAGAGCAGGTATTGGCAGTGCAAAGTGGTTCCAAGAAGACAAAGAAATGACTGCCTTTTGTGTCCAAGGGAAAGGAACCTGACAATTAAAGGTTATGCCCTTTGGGCTATGCAATGACCCTGCCACTTTTGAACGACTGATGAAGAAAGTTCTGCCCTTGGACATTTGCAAGGTGTACCTAGACGATATTTTGGTCATGGGAAGAACATTTGAAGAGCAGCTGATATGCCTAAACTTTGTGTTTCAGAAAGTAGTGGCAGCCAATCTGAAATTATTTCCTAATAAATGGTACCTTTCCCAAAAAAGTTAATTTCTTGGGCCATGTTGTGTCAGCCCATGGGACTGAATCAGACCCTGAGAAAATAAGAGCAATAAGAGATTGGTCTTTACCAACTGATAAAACTGAAGTGCGAAGTTTCCTGGGTTTATGTGCTTTCTACCATCGATTTGTGCCTATGTTCACCACGATCGCCAAGCCTCTGCATGAATTACCTGAGGCAAAAAGAAAATTTTATTGAACCCAGGAGTGCGAAGTTGCTTTTAATAGATTAAAATAAATTCGTATATCTCCCACAGTGCTAGGTTTCTGAGTAGAGAGTGTGAACTCTACCTGGATATGAATGCCAGTGATGTAGGTATCGGGGCTGTGATATCTCAGATCCAGGATGGAAAGGAGAGTCCACTGGAATACATCAGTAAGGTGCTACACAAGCCTGAGAGGAATTACTGTGTGACACACAGGCAGCTTCTGGCCATGGTGAAGGTAATTCAACATTTTCACCCTTATCTTTATGGCAGACACTTTATTCTAAGAACTGGTCATGGTTCATTATACTGGCTACTAAATTTCAAGAACCCCAAAGGTCAAATAGCCCAACGGATGCAGCACCTACAAGAATATGACTTCGAAATACATCACAGGTTAGATTGCCTTCACGGCAATGTGGATGCATTTTCCAGGAGACCATGCAAGCTGTTCTGTCGTCATGGCGAACACCAGGAGTAAAAGGGCGACGTTTCGTGGAAACAAGAAGGACAAAAATTCAAAGCCCTGTAACTTGCGATGGGTTACCTAAATGTGACGATAAGAATATTAGAAATGATCAGTCAAGTGAACCCACCTTGTGTACAATATTGGATTGGAAAGAAGCTAGGTGTCGACCAAGATGGGAGGACATATCCAGCCTAGGCCTGACAGTCAAGGCATACTGGGCACAGTGGAATTCCCTTGTTCTTATGAATGGCATGCTTTACATAAATTGGAAAAGTAATGGTGGTAAAGAAAGTCACTTACAATTGATCCAACCAGAGTGTCGAATCCCAGAAGTGCTAAGAGAACTGCACAACACAGCAGCAGGTGGTCCCGTCGATGTAAATAAGACTCTCTTCTGAGTTCGATTGAGGTTCTATTGGTTGCAATGTCAGGAGGATGTTGACAAGTGGTACTGTATTTGTGATGACTGTGCCATGGGTTAAAGGACGAGGTTCCCGTCAGAAATGCAATGTTGCGGCCCCATTGGAGAGGATGGCAGTAGACATTCTCGGACCACGACGAGTCATTGAGAAAGGGAATCGGTACCTTCTGGTAGCACAAGGCTATTTCACTAAGTGACCCGAGGTCATACCAGTGCAAAACCAAGAGGCTAGCATGGTAACTGATGCAATTGTAGAGCACATTTTCTCCAGGTTTGGAGTGCCACTAGTGATTCATTCTGATCCAGGTCGAAATTTTGAAGCAACTATGTTCCATGAGGTAACAAGGATTTTAGGATTGAAGAAAACTCGTATCGCAACATTACACCATCGTACCCTGGAACAGCATCTAGCGAAATTGGCGAAAGACAACTAGAAAGATTGGGACTTCAAGGTACCCTTATTTCTCCTGACATAACGTTCGGCAGTTCATGAAACTACAAGAGTAACACCTTCATGGATGATGTTTGAGAGAGAGCTCCGCCTCCCTGGTGACCTGCTGTTTGGACGTTTAGGGGAAGAAGAAGCAGTCACCCCAGAATATGCCATTAAACTATGTCAAAAGTTAGTCGACATTCATGAGTGTGCCCAGAGGCACCTTAAAATTAATAGTAAAATAATGAAAACACAATATGACTGGAGAATGCCTGAAGAAACTTTTCAAGGACAGCTGGTGTGGTTGTACAACACTCAAAGGCGGAAGGGACATTGCATGTAGCTACAGAAATGTTGGGAAGGCCCATACAGGATCCTGAAACAGATCAACGATTTGATCTACCGGATTTGTTGACAGGGTTCTCGGATGAAGCCTAAGGTTGTCCACATCGACCGACTGGCACTGTACAAAGGTCCAGATGTTTGAGTGTCTGTTCGGGACGAATAGACTTAACGAGGGGGCAGAATTACAAGCTGACTGACGCACAGGGCGTGGGCACGATGCGCGGACTCTGCTCTGTGGGAGGTAATCCACCTCGACCATCTCCTCCCCAAGGCAGAACCACTGGCGGTCCTGTCGCCAGCAGATGGGAATTATTGACAGCTCGACTCAACCCTGCTGAAGAAGTTGACGATTTTGGAGGAAGTGCAAGAATATTCTGGGAACTAGGATCTTCGTTACAATGCAGTATTTTTATAAATTTCTGGGCGATGGTCTAATACACTATAAATGCAGCCGCAATTGGAGGGTCGGCAATCTTGGTAGAAGCCATCTGGCTGAGTGTGGTACCGGGACATCGGTGAAGAGGACAGACGACGATGGGAGATGGCGGACGAGGTATTTGAGGTGTGAACGCACGAGAGGACGTGAGACTCGACGAGTGAAGGCTACTGTGCATGAGGGTGCTCGGAAAACTCTAGATTATTGCAGACTGGTGGGATCTGGACTAAACTGAGGTGGGACTGTAAGAACATGTGATACGGACTTTAATGTAAATATTGGAACTGTCAAATATGGGCATTAAAATTTATTAAGTAATTCAAAAGGTTTTGGTAGACTGTGCATTGGTATTGATTTTAGTTAAATAATTACATTAATATATTTGAGGTAATTTAAAAATTGTACTGATCGAATTAATTAATTGTAAATAGAAAGCTATATCAAATTATTGTGAGATATTGAGGCGAAAGTATTTTCTTGGTAATTAATGTAAATAAATTACGAAATTATAATTAAATATTTTTATTTAATTACGCACTCCATCCCTTAACCAACTTAGCCCAATGACTGAGAAAATTCTAACAGTATATTTAGTTGCAGGTTGATGCGAGCAACAAGAATAGTAGTGTGCATTTGGAATACTTTGTAGTAAATGTCAAGTATTTCACCGTGCTATTGACGTTCATCCTTAATTTTGTGATGCTATTGAGAAAGCATGTTTCGTCTTACACAATTTCATCCGGAAAAGAGATGGAATACGATACGAAGACACATTGCATGAATGTCCCCAGATACCATCGTATGTGTTCGAACAATAAGTAATATTACAGTAACATCTGTTCAAGAATATTTAACGTGGTAATTCATTTCACTCCAGGGATGTGTGCTGTGGCAGTATGGTAAGACATGAACAGTTCTCAGTACCAAACATTTTTTAGAATGTATGTAATTGCTTTGAGTTTATCAAAACCACATTACGAAGCAGTTCATCACAGGGACTTTTTTTTAGTTAAAATGTGCTAAGTTTGGTTATTTATTTTCATTTTTTTGGAAGGTTTTTGTTTTTGTAAGAATCTACACACTGTGTATGTTTCTACTGAAATGTCATTAAATAAACAGTGTCCACGTCATTTCCTACCTTCTTCTTGTCTTCCTTCCTTCTCCATTCAGCCAAAGTTCGATACAACTCCTTCACACACTTTTATCCACAGCTTCACTTTCATAATTCTATTGCTGTATTCAAGTAAATGTTTTTTGTATATTCCTGGTCTTCTTTCAACCACCTTTATTAGCATCTCTGTATCAAAGTATTCTGAATCAATAGCCATTGCTGTGGAAAGAATGTCCCGTGTAGAACTGCGAACCTGTGTACACAAAATCCCAATGAAAGTGGTTAATCATCCGCATGTGCACGCACATCGACTGAATGCCAGCTGCTCCATTCTTCATGGCAGCCAGCACTGGGCCTGCAGAATACAACATGTGTTTTAAAATCCGTCGTGATAAACCAGCCGCTCATGCGCTCAGCTCCATTTCAACCATTGTGTTACATTCTGTGTAATTAAATTACCGCAGTGGCCAAGCTGCTAAAAACCGCCTGTGCGCGGCCTGCCTTACTGCTCTGAGGATTAAGTGGCTCATTCCACTAATTGTAAGAGCCCTCGAATCTTCTTGCTCGTCTGAGGATTTTTCGGCTCTTGCTTCGAGGAGCTTCGAATCCGCTTTCGTCATTTTTACTTTTTTTTTTGGAAATTTTTTGGTGATAAAAGTGATTTTTTTGTTAAAATAATTTATTTCTGAAGTGATTTTTGGGATGAAACAGTCAATTTTTGTCAATAACATGGCCATCACAGGCCGCTGGCCGCGACGGCTTCATCAACCGAGTTGGCGGGCGAATCCTGAATCCTGATGCATGATGCCTGCTCCAAAGTCGGCTTATATCAGGTGAGTCGCCCGCGCCTATTTTTCCGTATCTATGCAACCCGCACACCATACTACCCACTTAATACATCTCCTCCGCTGTTCAATAATTATCTCTTGTGTAGCCGAGTCCCGTGCCATGTACATACTCGTTACGGGGACTCGTCTGTTAGCTGAACATTCGACGCCATTGTCAGCCTGCACCAATCAGCGGCTCGAAACTAGAGAATCGCTACAAATCAGCACGTGGTGAACCTTAATTTATTTTCGTCAATACAAAAAGCAGTGACTGTATTTTTATTTCACATGAAGAAACACAATGGCTCGAAGCGTGGAAGATGTGTGTTGCTAAGGACGCAATCGTCACGTACTAACGTATTCGGTAAACATAGCAATAATCTGTTTCAACACAATAAACGGATGTTGTGCATTCTTTAAAAAGTAACTGCTTATCAATTTATTTCTGACATAACACCATCCGTTCACTGCTTACAGTACTGACGACAACGAATCAACCCACACAGTTTATTCTGCTATGGTTGATGTTTTGTTAGATGGGTAGTACTATGTATGGGTTGCATAGATACGGAAAAATAGGCGCCGGTGACTTATCTGTATATCTAGTCTAGTGGCTCAGAGACTGGAGACCTGAGGACGAATCTCAGGATGAGTGTGGTTCGGAACACTTGGTAATTCGTTGGAGTGAACAGAAGAGAGCTGAAGCGACAAGAGAAGGCGAAATGTAAATGTTAGTTAGGTTTAGTTAATTTATTATTGTATTTTTTTGCTTAGTTGTAATATTGTCTCGTGTGATTGTACATTTTTCTAAGTGAGAAAACTCAAGTGGTTCCTTGCGCTAAGCTACTACGCAAAGTGTTACAGAGGCCACTTTTGTAAACGCTATCGAAGAAAGTGCTGCTACTAAAAAGTAGACTGTAATGTCAGCTGAACTTGACCCCTGACCCTGTGTGTGTGACGTCGGTGACGTGCTGCGGTAGACGGAATTACGTACGCGCGCGATGTCAGCGCCATGACATAAATATAAATAGTGAGAAAATGTTTTTCAGGATCAAGGTTACTACTTCGTCTGTTTCAGAAGGAGAATTTCGAAGGAGTTTCGGAAATTTAATTTTGTTGATTTATTTTAGAAACAGGGCCAAACATTTGAAGGATAAGGGGTGTATTCAGGTGGATGTCGAATCAAGAGGCTGCGACGTTCTCCAAATTATAAGAGCTGTTAACCGCAGTAGTCGAAGTTTCTGGCTCATCCCAGGATGAAGGATATAGCGCGGACAAACTGTCAAAAAATATCCTGCAAAAACTCGTACGCGGCGAGAGCCCTCAGCCGACTTAAGAGTGTATAGGTGTGTTTGGTAGTGATGTGTCGCTGGGACTAGGGTTTTCACTCCCCCTATTGCGGCCACCTCAGTGGGTGTTTGAAGCAGAACCATGCCGAGATAGAGTGTGTGTTCAACGGTGGAACCCTTGTCATCTCGAGAGAAAGAGGTAACCTGAGACCAGAACCATCCACTGATAAGTGTGACGGTAAACTAAAGCACCATAGAAATTGGTAAAAAATTTTTGTTAGTGTTTTGTTTTTGTTTGCCGAAATTTTGTGTTTATTTATGGTAAGGTTGGAGGCATTCTGGCATCAGGAAATGCTCCAAGTGTTACAGGTTTGTCGAGAGGATGGGATGCGGAAAGTTGTCACTTTGATTCTGGGGCTCGAAGAACATTATTTTTTTTTGTGTTTGCTAGAGTAAGGTCCTTTAATTTGGAGGAAAGTAGGAGGAACGTAAAATACTGCAGTAACTGAGAAAACTATAAGAATTTTAAAAATGTAATTGTGTTTATCCGTGTAGCAATTAATGTCACATAAATGTACCCGGCACTGGTTCATATTACAGTTTTATTCTAGTCTCTTACAATAATTGTTTAATGTGCAAGAAAGGTAATTTCGTCATAGTGTCGGTGTAGGTGTTAAAATTTTCAATGTGTTCCTAAATGAATTCACTTTTACGTTCTAGAGCAAGTAGGCTGTTTAACGTGATGTAAATTTTTTGGTTATTCATTCTATTCTGCTCTTTATTTAAGGAATTATGTAAGTTGGTAACGGAAAATTAAATAAAGCTAGTCCCTCTCGTTTTGCTATGTAAGATGCCAAACCCAAACCCAAAAATTAAACAAGAACTGTTTTCCTGTTTTATTGATCACCGTTCGTGAACAGTTTATAAGTGCAATCTTTTTGGTAAAGTAGTCAGAATTTCCATGTATTAATGTGTAATTTTTTTTGTAAGACTAAAAAGCTGGCACAAGTAGGGGAGCCAATCCGGAAGCGTAATTTTGTTTAAGATAGCTCTAAATAGTATAAAACAAAGTCACTTATCCGCGTCTGTCTGTGTATTCGCTTAGTACTTCTAAACTACTAGATGGATTTTAATGCGGTTTTCAACAACATTTAAAGAATTTCTTAAAGAAAGTTTTTTGTATAATACATTTATATTTAATCTAAGAATAGTAGAGAAATGTTGAACCGTTTGTAATCAAGTCGTAAAAAACCGCTTTTAGGGCGCTTACATGGCTTGAGCTGACTAAACCATAAGAGATACATCAAATTAATTTTCTACAGAACTGTAGCTCTCAAAAAGGTCTACAGAAAAGTCCCCGATAGTGATGTTTATCTTTTAAGGATGACCCACAGTAACAATTTTTGTCGTTCAAATTATCGCTGTAAAAACTAAATTGTTACCGGGCGAAGCCGGGCCGGTTCGCTAGTTGGTTATAAACATTATGTTACGCTATTTTAGGGTATTGATGAATTTTTATCGTTTGGGTATTCAATCGGGAGGGTAGTTTGAATCCCCCTCCTCTTGCTGAATATATAGGGACTGGCATAAGAAGATATATTCTCAGTGATTAGGGTTGCTGCTGGACTGTACGAGGTAGATACATTTTTAATAGTAGAACCGAAGCCTTATAGGTTGAGGGCGAAGACAAGAACGATGTGTCTGAAATCTGGTTAGAGGTTTTGTAGGCGAGGAAGGCTGTGAATTGTGTGAATGTGTTCTGTGCTCCCTTCCCCCTTTCAAGCTGGAGTGGGGACCCCTACTTCAACGTTAGAGTTGTAGCGATGAGAGAGCCGATGATCGTGGCCAGCGAGGTTGTACATGAGTGTATCATTAGATGATTGCAGTTTGTTACGAACTAGCTTTTCAGCCAATTCGTACATGAAAGATGCAGGGGGCGTAACTCAATAATCACTCAATGACTTCGGTAGAGCACAACAGTATAAGATGAGTTTTATTAACATTAATCTTTTACAATAACTATTTATGTTACCATTGACCGGGGGAACTTTACATTGAATTTTATATTATTAGTCATTTTATTTAACTCACGCCATTTTAATTAACCCTAACTCGAACGTCATCACCTTGTTAATGTTGCCGGAGGCTGATTCTACGAGACGGTTAACGACGGCCGGACACACCCCATCTTCCTGGTCAGCTTAGCTGGTCGGGTCGCCCAAAGGTCTAATGATGAATGACGACGACGAGACGGTTAACGACGGCCTATATCAAGCACGTGGTTCTGCGGCCGCGCTCAGTGACCGGTGGAGGGGATTTCTGCAACTGTCGACGACCAAATGGTGGCGTTGCAATCCCGCTCGTTTCCAGGTTTAATGTTTGAAGGTGTGATCAGGCAAGCCGTTCAGCTAAGGCCCGACCATATCATAACAAGTTGCACAGATGCTGAACCTAAGATGCCTGAGCTGAGACCCAGGTGACTCAGCGTGGAGGTGACAACTGCGAAGACTTGCGCATCGTTCATATTATGTTTCTTCCCCCCCCCCCGCCTTTGTTTTGATAGGTCCTGTACAATATACCCCTTAGTCCTATCTGTCTGCCAGGGGTGTATATGTTCACCTATAATTATAGTTGATAAGAATGTTTGTTTTAAGATCCTTAATATGTTTCGTCAATTTAATTGAAGTATTTTCGGTTACTGTAATTACTATGTCGTAAAAAGCATCCAGAGAGGGCAAACTTGCTGAGTGACCAGGTGTGATGTCAATGTAGCTTCATTAAATGTCTTATGCTGATAAACTGAATGTTTCAGAAGCGGACCTAGTATGAGGCGGTGGAACTGCGGTTTCACCGAGGAGGGTGCCTGGATTGTCGCTGATGCAGCCCTGTATGCCTATTGGCGATAGAGCATCCTATGTGGAGGCAGCTCCTGTCATGCTGTAACCCAGGGTGCATCACGTCGTCTATAACTTTAGGGAGGAGGTGTACTTTGCATCGTCATATCTGTATTTAGACACCAAGTCACGAAAATTGGTTGAAACAAAAGTTTGTGTTAAATATTGTTGAAAATTTTTTTCAAATGAGAATATGCTATTCAGTATTTCGTGTGAGTTAAAATTACTTATGTAACGGCGGATATTGAATTGAGAACCAGCAGTTTTTCCGATTCGTAATTTTTTTTTGTAAATTTCCTCTACAATTACTGGCAAACACGTTGATACACACCACAGAGCTTGACAGCGGGCGTCCGTCGCATTGAAATACCTGTGTTTCTGGGTCAGTCGGGGAGTTCTGTGTTCGTCACCAGAGAGGAGACATCGAGGACACATCGAGGCGAGAGATAGCCAAATCGTGGCTAGGGCATCAGCCCGACTAGGGGCGTGATGTCTATTAAGGAAGCAATTTGAGGTTGGTTAATTCCAGATTGATTTAAGTCCGCGCATGGCTACAGCAGATTCATACTATAGTAGTAAGTCTTATATGTAGCGGATGTTGAACATTAATTCGGGCAAATATTAAAGTTTATGGAATCATTTTAAGCTTTGTTCAAGTAGATTATGTTACAGATAATTTAAGATTTAATAAGAACTTCCGGCGTTCTAAATTAAATTCAATTTAAATGTATAAATAAATTAGTTTTGTTTTTTATTTAGTAATACTTTGCGATAGTAAGGGTTATTTGTCCGCTGGCAAGTTATAGTTCATTTCTCTCATCATGCTTATTTTGTAATGATTTCATTTTCATTTAAAATTGGTAAGCCTGTTCCATTATATTTTCGATTTTAAATTAAAATTCGTGTTGTAGCTGTAAATTTTCTTTTATGATAAAACTGAATTCCTATTTTGATAAATTGTTGATAATTATTGCATTATGCCAGTAAATTAAATCACAGCATTCTGCGTTTTAAGAAAAATGTGAAATATATTTATTTGTAAATAACCTACATCATCGATAGTGATTAAGAATATTCCGTTTTTACCTTGGGACTCAAACTTTTAAGTTTTGGAAAGAAGCCCCTGAAGATGGTTGGATAGTTGTAGGCGACATGTAATAACCCCTCATATCACCTAAGTTACAATATTCATATACACCTCACAACAATTTTGGAATATTGTGAGATAAGGCAGTGTGGGTGGTAGGAATGGTGTAGTTACTATGTGATCAACAGAGAACGCACTAACGCATTGAACATGTCTGGGACAAGCTGGAAAAAGCATAACCGTCCACAATCTCCAGAAACACTTCCAGATTTCATTAAAGCTGCCCTAATGGAAGGAATATTCGTCCGGAAGATGACATTAACACACAGATTACAAGCATGCCACGGCGTGTTAGGGACCTGTACAATGTTCATGGAGGCCATACACGGTACTAAACTGCAGTGGGAAGACAGAAACCCTTCATAGTCAGAGACACCATTAAGCAAATTTTGATGACCTTTGTGTAAATTTTTCTGTGATAGTAGAAAAACGTGTTTTTTGTTGTTCGAAAGTAGAGGGATTATGGGGATATTGGCACATCGGAACCTGGGACAGGAGCGTCGGAGCTGTCCGTGCTCTGTCATTCCGATCGGCCGGTGGCCATATTTTATTGAGGTGACCTTGACACAGACCTTATCCACAGTAAAATTTGACCTCGAAAACTCACAAAAAAAATTAAAGAATTTATTAGTAAATTATATAAAAAATATTTTTAAAAATATTTGAAATTATTAAAAAAAGTATTAAAAATTTAATTTAATAAAACTTAAATTTCTGGAGGTCCCCACACTCCTTCATAAAAGACTCATTCCACCACATTGGTAGGTGCAGTCCACCACCTTACTAGGCGTCACAGCCACCGTCCACAATTTTGGTAGGTGCAGTCCACAATCTTGGTAGGTGCAGTCCGCCATATTGGTAGGCATCACAACCACTGTCCATCATCGTGATAGGTGCAGCAAATCCACTATTTTGGTCGGTACAGTATGCCATATTGGTAGGTGCAACCATCTGCAATCTTGGTCGGTGCAGTCCGCCATCTTGGTACGCATCACAACCACCATCCACCATATTGCTTTTTGTTTGTTATTTGTTTATTCTTTACTGGAGTTTATCTCTCAACCTCGTTTGACCACCATCTTGGTTTTTTCGTTTGTCATTTGTTTTACATTGCAGGTGCTGTCCCCAGCACCGCGCACAGCAGATGACTGACCCCCTTCACTCCCCCCTTACAATATATTTAATTGACCAATTGTCCAAACTCTGATTCTCATTGGCTAATTCTCCACCCCCCTTCCAATATATAATTGATTTGCTGATTATTCTCACTGGCTAATTACTAGGTTGTATTCTGAAATCTTCGTTCGACCAATTAGTCGGTTCCCCTCCACCACTGTTCCTCATTGGCTAATTACCCCAACCCCATCACCCCCTCCACCAATTACTCACCTTCGTTCGACCAATTAGTCGGCAGGCCTCCAACCCACCCCTGATTCTCATTGGCTAACCACATCACGTGACAATCTCTTGGATTGGCTAATTGCTCGTGCGTTTTCGGTAACCTTCGTTCTGACCAATCGGTGGCCTACTTTAATCGCGAGTGCGAACTATTATTTTCCTTCTTAAAAAGTCTTTATAAGATGCACTCTGAGCCCCCTCGGGAAATCAGTAATTCTTCTCGCTCTTAGAAATGCACACATGTTGTCCGAGCGGCATAAAGATCCTTTCGGCCATTTGGGCATTTGGAAGGCTGCACTTGCTTAGTGTCTTGGACAAATGGGACGAGTTGTACCTGCCGAAAGAATTTCTCCTGGTCTACGCACCATACGAAATTTCGACCGTATTCAAGTATTTTCTGGCCTACCTGCAGCAGGACGAAGACATACGGGACTGCCTCCCGTACAAGAAGTGTTTTAAGGGCTGCACCACCTCGGTTCCCGACACGCCGCATCGCAGGGGTTGGTGCAAGGCAAGCCGAGCAGCCCTCGCGATGTCTGCGCCCGTAAAAGACTACTTCCCCGTTGATGACGACATCGCCATTGAAAACGCCCTCCCCGTTGGAGACGCCCTCCCCGTAGAAGACAACTTCCTCGTAGAAGAGAACATCCGCGTGCAAGTTATCTACTCGCAAACTGTATTCGTGGAAGATGCTCCCCTTCAAGAAATGTACTGGCAAGCACTACCTGGCGTGGAAACCAACACAAAACACAGGTGCCCAATGTGTACGAGTATTAAATGTGTTTGCAAAAAATTTTTGAAACTCGGTGTGTACATGAGAAATTAAAATTCTTTTTTATAACATATAACAAAAAAAAAAATGTAGTGAAAAAAAATGTCTTGCAACATCCAAGGTTTTCGCTCGTTGGATTCGTACACCATCAAGAAGATTGCCATCTCGTACAGTGATAAAGACGAGAAAACCTGAGGTTTTTTTTACCGTCATGTCCATGGCAGTACCTCGACCACACCATGCAACGGACGTACCGCCTACAGACGTACGAAACGCACAGATTAACGTGGGTCCAGGGAATATTACTTACGAGGAAAGTCCGGCAATGCTGTACTCAGTCATTATTCCCTATTAACCTGTGTATGTGATTGGAAGACGCCAAGACTCGGCGATTCAAAATGGGTGTCCAATCGGAACGAACTTCGTAGACCTTCACAAGCATTGTCGCTGCCCGCTGTTTCGACAGCTTGTCGAGACGTACGCCACAAGACTTCGCGAGTGCAACAATCAAAGGCATTGCTCTGCCCCGTGCAAAACTGAAGCCCTAAGATTGTGGAGTTATGATAACCCATGGTACATTAAAGAAAGAATATGAGGGACCCATTGTACATTTTAAATATATATTACGTGTGTAATGCTCTCCAAGACATAGAGAAGAAACACGTGTAAAAAATTATTCCTTGTATTATGCAGATTAATAATAATAATATTGTAATGTGTGTGCAAAAATAAATGAGTTTAAAATAATATATAGATTTTTATTTTATCTGGAGTTATGTCCTGCTCACGTGCATATTAAAAACCACTGTTAATAAAGAAGAAATATTTAGTATATCACTTTGTTATAATTTAAATAAAATAAAATATTTAACATATCAGTTTTGTTATAATTTAAAGGGAAAAATATTCAATGAAACTCTAGCTGCCACTAACATTATATATATATAACGTGAACGAACGTAATTATTAAAAAAATTAATTAAGTGTTTGGAAAAAATCATGTGTCGTGTACAGATGCGTTATGCTTCTTTCTATATAAAAAAAACCTGCCCCAAAAAACCCAAAAACAGAGTTAAAACCACTTCGCAACCCCTCACGGTATGCGATACGCACAGTGAAATATCCCATGCCATCCCCCTAACCGAGGCATAGACGCTCATCGTTATACAAATTTCCTTACAAGTTTCAAATCAGTATATTAGGAAATTTAGGCAGCTTGAAAAAAATACGGATATGGTAACTCCATGTGCAGCTATTTTTCTGGTACCCATTGTCAGAATATAAAACTCTTTATACGCATAAATAATGCACGTGTAATATGTTTTGCAGGGGAAAAATTATATACAGTGAGGAGACGCTAGCGTAAAGGGTACACTCACCACAATTACAAAATCTTAAAAAAAGTCTGTATTTTTATACATTCGTGTGCGCTTGCTCTATTAAGAGATATATCTGATCAACGGTAAAATACACCCACCCTACTCCTCAGAAACCCCCCACACTGCTACGTGACTTTAGCCGAATGAAAAGTGACTTGCGAACATGTTTATATATATATATATATATATGCAGCCTCTAATCCAGCAGGTGTCAATAGTATATATACTTTATGAATTACGCGAACTGAAACATAGTTTTATTCCCGAGATGCTAGTCCACCATGCAGATTTATACCCCAATACGAATTCCAGCAAAGACATGCGCATACAGCTATCATTCACCACCCTTCAACCTCGTCGAGACATATAAGGCAAGACTTCACAATTGCAAAAAAAAAAAAAAAAAATTGAGCATATTGCCGCTAGTGCATTATGGAGACCATGCAATTTTATAGTTATGTTAATCACTTTCGAATGTAGAAAATATGTAAAAACAAATTTGTAAATCAATTCTGTCCCGAACTCCACCTTTGTTTTTTTTTTTTTTTCGTATAAAATAACATATGTTAATTTATTTATTAATTCTGGCGAAACCAAAAATATTTTGTGATGCTGTTAAACTAAGAAATAAGGTGAAAAAACGGTTATTCTCCGCTTGCTCATACATAAAACACACACACACGCCTAAACACACACACCTACACAAACACAGAGCCCGAAATATCCCAGTTGCATGCGAGACTGTTAGACACATTAAAAAAACTATTATGACAAAAGTATACTTAAAGAAGTGGTCACGAGTCCCATTACAGAAGTAAACATGAGGCACATTCAGTCGTAATCTGAGCTCGTGCACATGGCCAGCCACACTGCACCAGGTGTTCAATTGGACTTTTCCCATGCGCACTGACCGCCGGGAGGAGGCTCGTCGCCCCAGCAGTTTATTTTATTTCTCACACAAGCATACTTTAATGCATAGGATAATAAACACAGTAACCTGAACGTACAAGTCAACACCAGGGAAGACCATTGTTGAAGGGGACCCGGGTCGATACGCAACTCGTTCGGCCCGAATTTATAATTTAAAAATCACTCCAGCTGAATGCCGGAATTGTTTATTGGTCGAGTCCTTACTTGTGCGCGCTTTCCCTAGCAATTTGCTCCGTCTCACAATATTACAAAATTTACTGTTATTATTATTTTAGCATGCATGCCACCTAGATAATGTAAACTCACACTACTATTTTACGACAATCTCATACAGTCACGAATAAAAAATATTTATATGTGTTCATTATAAGAGGAAGGAGGTTGCGCCATTTTCTCTCACATCGAATGCATAGCATCGGGCTTTCAGAATCTCTATCCAGCCATGTTTCAAGGAAGAAAAACATAAAAACATTGTATCGTGTAATGCAGACAAATGCGTCCTAATATGAAGTGATCAGGCCTTAGCTGAACGGCATGCCTGATCACACCTTCAAACATTGAACCAGGGCAAGAGCATGATTGTAATAACACCTTGCGAAAGACAGTTGCAGAAACTCCCTCCACAGGCCAGTAAACAGGACCGAAAATATTAAACAACGCGCCCGATATAGGCCAGCGTAACACCGGGAGCGGCGTCTTTTGTCTTCGAGCCACTGGAACGAGAAGACCACTGAAGATGGGTGTGTCCGACCGTCGTTAACCACCTCCTGAATCAGCCTCTGGCAACATGAACAAGGTGGGGACTTTCCAATTGCATTGCAATAGTAATGGCATGAGGTAATAATACTTAATACAATTAATTAGCATCTTGGTATTCCATTTAAGCTCCCCCGATCAATAGTCACGTAAATAATTATTGTATAATCCTTATGTACAATAAACTCCATCATATACTGCTGTGCTCTACTTTATCATGACTCGTTATTAAGCTACGTCCATAGCGCCTTTCAGGTGCTGAAAAGTAAAATTCATAATAACAATGGAGGCTTGGTTCCTCCCTACCCTCTCGCTTCCCTGCGTCAGCTTCTCTACCATCCACCCCTATTTCAATAAATTTCCCACCCACCCATGCTAATTTCCGTATTAATAAGAGCAAAATTTCAGCCACGTCCACTTTTAACATTAAAAGTTTTAGCTTTTAAGTAGCAGTATAATTAAAATAATGTCATAATATCTCATTTTTTAATGTATTATGTTTAAATAATTATTTACCTTTTACAGCCCAATATATATACAAACAAAGCAATTATTCGAAACCTACATAACCAAATTTATTAAAATTTAAAGAATTTTAGTGTGAACCGCAAGTCCCTTGTTGCGTTTATATGCTTGTTAATAATTTACCTCAGCAATACCATTCTATAAATTTAAAGTAAGATATAAATTACCTGTGTGCGCTGGATGTAGTTATTTGAAATGCAACTATTACTGTGATAGTAATTCATAATCCTGTGAGCATTTTCATTAAATTATGTGCGTAGTTAGATATTGCTGTGCACAGACAAAAAGAAATTATGATACTTTTCCTTCAGTTACATACTGTATATTTAAGAAACTTCTCATAACATGCATAGAAATAAGGAATGACAGTTAAGTACGAGATTTTAGTATTCTGACATATAGCCAGTATCACGTTATTATGTGTCATATAGACCTCGCAGCTACATGCCAGGCGACGCGACCCAGTTGCACGGCGCCGAGGCAACACATTTTCCGCACCAACACTTCCCCGCAGCTCGAGTGCCGCAGTGTTTGCGAAACGCCACGCAATTTTATTCCCCACACCCGCTTTAAAACTTAAGTTAACTGTTCTAGATTTAAGTTCCTCATACTCCCAATATTCTCATACACTTCCCACGATCCATTTGCCATACGGACACAGGGCAGAGAGAATCCCGTCGGAGCTAACCAGTTCTATGATTCACTGACTTAGCCCATTACTCGGGGCTTTCGGATGAGCTGAAATGCACGCCAGTCCTGAAGTGGATATGCAGACTGGGAAAACTTGACGGAGATGGAAGCTGGAGTGAGATGTGATGGGTATTTTACGAAATGGGAATTATGCTAATGCTGACCGTTTTCTGCCTGCATCTGCCCCAGTAGGTCAAACCTTACGTTTTGCGTGTGACGCGGAGCAATCTTTGGGTTTCTCGCGGAGTGGTGACTCGACCAGAGGGGCCTGTTTTCTGTGCTTTACTGGCCTTCAAAGAGTTCAGGTAGTAGGGGTGCAATCTGTATATGTTGAACTTTTGCTGTGGGTCCTTTCTATACTACACAACTACTTTGAAGGTATATGACGAGGGTACTTTCGCTTTTGGCCTCCCTGGTGTGAGTCATTGAGTGCAGATTTCCTTAATCCCCGTCTGCTACCCCTTTATGTGGAAGTAGACTTGTAATTAGTACCTACTTAATTATTAATGTGATCCTTACCTCTCTACTATCTTCTTTTTGCATATTCAGTGTCATTATATTCTACATATACTATGTGTTGATGTCCCTCGGCTTTGATAACATTTTATTTGTGGGTGGAAGTACTTTTATAGTTATTCCTTGTCTATGCATTCTTCTCCTCTTTATAACTATCTTAACTTCTTAATAATCAATTTAATTTTATTCTACTTATACAATGTTTTGGTGTCCAGCGTACTTATTAACATTTTAATAATTATGAGCTTTATACATGCACACAGCTAACTTCAATAAATTCCTTTCAGAGAAAAAAAAATGAAAATAGGTACAAGCATAAATAAGCTCATTTGTAGGCATTAACTAAGAACTGGATCAAAAACAGTAACGTAACTATAAAGTTGTAACATAAGTTAGCATACACATACTGCCCGAGAGAATAATTGACGACAGTTTAGAAATAAATAAGCTTTAACTCACATTTAAATACATAGTCTTCCAAGGTCGGACACACTCAGAAATATAATACAACCATACATATAATGAAACCAGAATTGAATTCACACTTTAATTTTAAATAACCATAATCTGCGTAAACTGTTAGGGCCCTCTTATTTATTTAAAGTAAAAATGTTATATAAAATGTTTCGACAAACTGTGAAGGCGTTCTGTTAATACATGTCCTTGCAAGTTTCAGAACAATGGTACCGCACGTAATGAACAGCAGCAACCAGCAGTGATGTCACACCCTCTTATTCAAAGTTCCTCCGGAGGGCGGCGCAAGCAATGTCCACGATAGCAGCGGCGACAGGGCACCTATTCTGACGTCACATGCAGAAACGTCGTAGAGTCGCGCATGTTCATTCCATTGTATCAGCACATCCACATAACCCAGCTCCCGAGTCGTGCATTAAAATATTTACAGGTAACCAGCGGATTCCATATTTTACATATACCACTCACAACGCACCCTGCAGGTACCAAACACTTACATAGCCAACCTTACATTAAAAAGATTGTGTTTACATAAAAAAAATTAGCGATTGCTAATAGGAGGCGTCCAAAATCAAAGGTTTGTGAATTAAAATGTATGAAAAATAGTTTTACGATAGAAAAGAATTTGGGTAAAAAAATCATATTCCAATGTTTGCGGCTAGAAAAAAAAATTAAATTTTTAAAATCTACTTATTCAACTAACAACTTATATGAATAAATTAATACTTTGTAAGAGTTTCCATCATAAAATAGAGACATCTCATTTGTGAAACTTTATTGAATAGTGATCATTTAAATAAATGTAGTCTTTAAGGAAAAAGTAATGACTTTGTTATCAATGTATTTTAAGATTTTAATTTTTATAGAAAACGAACCATTTGTACAATTTAGCGCATTCGATAAATATTATTATGTGTTATTGACACATATTTCTTGTATAATAAGTAACATTTATTACTTCAACATTTTGTTTTGTTATATTTAAATACTTTTGTATATGTTACTTTAAGTATCTTTTCCATTTCCCTCAAAGTACTGAAACGTAGAAAAAAAGCAGCTGCAGCATTTCCCTTATTTTTGAATTTTACGAAAGTTCAAATTATTAATTAAATAATATTCTACGTTTTGATACCATCCCATCAGTATCCTACCACCATGATGTCACATACAATTTTAGTATGTAACATTCTTCTATCATATCACTATTTTTGTCAGTGTTCTATAATGTATTTATTTTCAGCAAGTGTATTTTCTGTACAAGCAAAACACAATAATTGTTATAACGTTGAGAGTAGTTAATTTTAAGAATTCAAATTCTTTTAAGTTTTAATTATTCTTTTCCACTATAATGACCTATGTTTTACGTTGTATTGCTGTTTCATTCTTTACAAGAATTAATGTATCAAAAGATCCTCGCCACATAGTGCTTAGGGACTTACAACCTCAAGAAAGAATGTCGCGTTCGGTCCCACCCGGAATGGTCTGCCGCACTTTTGCGTGGAAGACACTTTGCACACCCCAGCGGAAATGCAAGTTCAAGGCCCGCAAGACCACTGCAAACACACAGCACAGCATTTGTTCGGCCCACCTTGCCCGAGGACTGCACGACAGCAATTGACAGTTCTTTATACCTAACTTATCCGTCTACTATAATTCTTTTCAAAACATTTTCCTGCCGTAGCGAAGAGGACTTCACCCCGATCCATATTCCCTACTGCCAGACGTTAAACCACGCAAATTCAAAATTATCTTCCACTACCTTCACGAATTCTAGGGCGCAATGAAGGCATCTAGCTTGTGAACATTGGGGGAGATGTTATTAAGTGATCAGACCTTAACTGAACGGACTGTCTGATTACACCTTCAAACATTGAACCAGGGCAAGAGCGTGATTGCAATAACACCTTTCGAAAGACAGTTGCAGAAACCCTCTCCACAGGCCTGTAAATGGGTCCGAAAATATTAAACAAAGCGCCCGATATAGGCCAGCGTAACACTGGGAGCGGTGTCTTTTAGCATCAGGCCACTGGAACGAGAAGACCACTGATAATGTTATCAGCCCCTCGTGATACCATGAAGATACAAAATCTTGTATAATGCAAGTGCATAAGCAATAGATTAACAAAAAAAGTATTAAAAATACTCACGTTTACACACATGAAGTTTATTACCCATGCAAAATTAAAAAAGTATCAAACTGCAAGAGAGATTACTCAGGTCAGAAGGCATACTTCAAGCTGCGAAATTTGAAGATTTGGACACATCTGTTCAGGCTCCCCATCGAAAACTGCACCCCAGGCCCATTTTGCAATGATCACCTCTTCCATGTTGTCACATAAGAGTGGGACTGCAGTGGCTAAAGCTCTCATTTCCCATCATGTGTACGCATACAGCAGAAGCTTTTTCTGGAACAACATAAACTGGACCAGAGATCCAGGAAATCATGGCGAAGAAAACAATGAACTACTGCTTAAACATAGTAGTAATGTGGCCAGATCACATGCTCAATCCAAAGAATGAAAGGTTTGGGTCCCTCATGCTCTCCACAAAAGCACCTGCGAGTACCATCATAGCCACCTTCATGAAGGCCACCCGGGGATTCAGGAGACCATTCGGACTATCTCGGACCAATACAGATGGAAAGGGCTAACAAAGTATTTATGATCATATGTCGAACAGTGCCAGCTGTGTGCCCAGTACAAGGCATACTCTAATCACACAGAAAGGTACCATACCATCCCAGTCAACTGGAAATAGCTTGGACACACATCGCTGCCAACATGATGGAGCCAAATACCCACAACCATAGAGAGAAATATTCCTCCTGATCATGAAATACCAATTTTCCAGGTGGTTGGAAGCCTTTACAGTACCTAAACAGAAGGTTCAACACTAATCAAGATCATGGAGAGGGAAGTATTCTCCAAATGGATATATCCGAAGAGTATTCTAACATATAACCAGATTCAGCTCACAGGCAGCTAGTGGATCAAGCCCACAAATACTGGGGAGCCAAGAGCTGGATTACACCTAGGTACCAACCTCAAGACAACCCAATGTAGCATAGAAACCAGGAGGTCGAAATGAGTCTCCGCCTCCATACACAGACACAGTTAAGCCATTGAGACCTCTCCAGACAGCTACTCTTAGGGCATAATGTGCATCGACCTGGAGAGTTGGAATGGTAAAATGAATCCACTGTCTTACTAACTGCCCAAGTAACATGCTGAGAAGCCTAAAATAGGGTATGGAGAGATAGGAAGGTTCAACATCGGTAATCCAGAAGAAATTCCTGGTTTCCCACAGAGAACCGCTCTCATCTCTACCAGAGGGAAGAAATGTCATGGTCTGAAGCCACCCCTTAAAAAAATTCAGCGAGAAATTTCATGCAGCGTTTACACCCAAGTGGGAAGGACCACACAAACAATTGGAACAAGGTAATGTCTACTGGATGGAAAACGAGCAGAGACAAATAAGAAAGGTAGCCCACAACCAACTTAAACCGATTTTTCCCCTATGTGAAGAAGGACCTGTATCCAAAGAGGAAAGGCAGGAGGCAGAAGCCACCCCCCCCCACATATAATGCAAAGGCCAGAAGATCCTTAACACAGCCAATGAACATCCAGCCTAGGACAAAGGCTACCCAGGAGGCTGACCCAGAGAAAGAGTGATATTGGGTCACCTAACCACCTGAGCGAAAGCACTACTGTGCTGCCACAGGTGCAAGAGCTCAACCCACCACCAGATAACTCTGCACCATCTCACTCTGGCCCAGAGTCACCTAAGTAATAAGTTCATCCACCAAAATCCAAGCTCAGTAGTTGGGCAGAAACAAGCTGCACACCAGTCGACCTATCACCAGTTGAATGGGTTTTCAGTTCCTACCTCTAGAAGCAGATCGACCAGTAAACACACTGCCAACTCCAGTACCACTCAAAAAGTATACATTGCGACAAGAGCTGTTACCCCAGCCAACCTGACAAGAAACCTGCAGGGTCATATGCCACTCTCGGACCTACTGACCATAGCTGATGCCTGACAAGCCAGGACTGCAATGCAGACCTCCAACTCCATGGTGTCTTCATTGCACCCATCACAATATGCTCGAAAGTCACCAATTGGTGAGCTCCTCGAGCCACCACGAGAGTCCACTTACAATTTCAGCCCTGAAGTTCCTAGACCGAGCTGCTACTGAGGACCCGTCCGCATCCAGAGATGACAACATGACAACTGTACGAGAAGAAGGAGGGCAGCCTGCCCCCATCCCACTTACTAAGGCTGAGGGCACCTCCACCTCAGCCATCCAAGCTGCAGACATCCCAGGTCTCAGGCAGGAACAGTCCTGGCAAAGCTGCCTAGGGACACCTCGATCCAGCAGTCCCAGATTCCAGCAGAGAGAGAGCAGATATGTTGCCATTGTAGAGATGGGGCAATCACACTCCAGTTTCTACAAAGGTTATATATACCTGGTGCTGCACCAGTCAGCTGACACAACCAGCCAAAACCCGTTGTGATCCATGAGTAAGCCCTTGTGGTGAGAAAAGCGGCCTCTTAGTGTTTCAGTTTTTCCCAAGTACCGCGAATAAGTGTAAACACTATGAAAAGGATTAGCTTTGCGAGACCCATGTCTCACGAATTATGTTATTCAGCTAGGCAGATGTCTTCAGCCACCAAATGTAGTATATTGGCTCTATGTTCGTTCTTCAGGGAAAATTTAACTATATTTATTAATCAAATACATAGGGTATTTGTCATTAGCTTTTGCAGGGAATTTTCCCATAATTGTGTGATCAGTAAGTAGGGATTTTTTTGATAAGGCCTTTGAGCCACAATTTAAAGTATAGTCTGGGGCGGAGCCCTATACCCTGAAATAGTTCCCAGCAGTGTGCTTAAACAAGCCTTAAGCCAAAGTGACATATTTGAGATAAGTAAAGAGATTTCAAGGAAAAGGCAGGAGCGAAAAATATTCTAAACAAGGAGTTCATTAGGATTGTTATCTGTTGTAAACATTTCAAATTAAAGACAACAGCACAACTAGAGAGTTAAGTCTGTAAACAGGAGATTTCAAGCATAATAAATGCAGTTTAGGTTTTCTCTCTCTTGTTCTAGTGTTGGAACCTAAATTGTAGGTTTTTTAATTGGTGCAATTATTTTTGGCCAGAATATAGATTTGACTTCAACAGTATTTAGAGAAATAAGAATTTCAGTACCATTAGAGGAGAAAGAATGACACTGTGGTGGCCCATGAGAAAGCTTCCTTGAATGCAGCAAGCACCCAGCTCGCTAAGGGAAGATATGGAAGATGGGTGGGCAGACCACCTGTGAAGCAGCCCATTTCAGGCACAGAAGAGGCAGCTACATAAGCGAAGCAACATCTGGTATATGCATGAAGTGTTCAGCGATGAGAGAAGCAGCAAGCTGCTGATGCCACCATACTGTCGTGGTGATTCAGATCATCTAGAGGGGGAGGGGGAATTTATGGATGTCATACCTGTGACAATAAACCCTTCCGCTGATATCTCCTCTTTAACCCTACATTCTACCAGAACTCAGTACATTCGTCCAGAGAAGTATAGGCGAGGGAGTGTTGCCCCTAAGCGAGCATCGGTACTTCCTGCACTTGCCTACTTCCCTGAGCACACATATGCTGGCTGGACAATTGGCCTGCTACCACCCCTTTCTTACACAGCCTGGCCGTGCTGCCATGGTGGAGTGGGAATGAACCTGCTAGCAGAGAATGTGGGGCATACATGGCCAATAGCAGAGCCTATATATGTATAGTGCTGCAGCCAGAAAAACACAAGTTGATATCCAGCGACCCTCACCTCCAGAGCTCTCTCTTCCTCTTGAGGAGCCTAGAAGCTTACTCGTAGAGAATCCAGCAATAGCAAAACTGAGCTGACCTGTACTCTTTTAGGGTCCTTGGCCACCGTACTCGTCACACCGCCTCAGGAAACAACATGCCATATATAATCAGATAAAGATAGGGAGCAGGACTATTCTATACATTTGTGCGCCAAATAAACATCAATGCTGTGTGTACCAAACACTTTGCCTTCTGAGCAATAAAGTTGTGTCAACCTTAAACTGTTTTACATTATTATAAGTAGTACAGATGCAGTTCATACCTCTTTACAAATATAGTTATCCACTATATCTCAGCAGCAATTTTATCAACCTATTTACCACAGACAGGCATACTAGGTGGTACTCAACAAGAGGGACAGTTAGAAACAGGATAGAGATTCAAGACAGTGAGCACCCAGAAGATATTGCGGCCTATGGATGGGGATGGGGGGGGGGTGAATCCATCAGGTGACTGCTGTAGTGGGCAGGCAGGCTGTCCATGTCTAACCCCCTGTCTTCCAGACAGTGGTCATGGGCATGATACCCAGCTGCCAACACTCGTAAACCCGAAAGGGAACCAGGAGACACACCTTTATGCTCAGCAGCCTTTGATCCATTGCATATCGATCTGCTGGGTACATAGTGTTGGAGGACGAGAGTTCATTGTACTAAGGCCCCTGGCACACCTGAAGCATAGCGAGGATATCAACTTTACTAACCAATCTCTGTTCGATCAACCTCATCTCAATCTGCCAGGGACAGAGGATTGGAGGAAGGGGCAACATATTGTACCAACTTCGGCAGCACATGGAGGGAGTGTAGAGTATAGGAAATTGCGAAGCCGATCATATGGGTTCTCTACCCACCTACCTTATTACCTAGCAGACCCCTTACCTATCATCTCACCCTTTAATTCACCCAAACATCTACCATATATCTTACTCCAGTTACGAGATAGAATGGAAAAAGACAGTTAAGACCGTCCAGTACCCTGAGCACCCATGAGATGCAGTTCAGCCCAAACCTATCATAAGGGGCAGGGAGAGGGACCGCATCAAACAGCAGTGCCTCCAAACAAGCACCAGACCAACACTGTTTTCACTAGCCCTCTTCACACCTCTGGTTAAGTATGACCCGACCAGGCCCCTGCCTCTGTGACCAAGCCTTGGGATTCGTACACACCCAGAAGTACTTGGTAAGAGGAGGTAAGAACTTCTACCAGAAGTCTAATGCGCCAAGACAAGCGGAAATAAATACACAAAGGGGAAATCTTAGTGTGAACATTGCCAGCTTCTAGCATGGCTTATAAAACCAGCGATCCTGCTTTTCGCTACTCCGACCAAGATTCCTGGAAAGTGTAATCCCTGGATGGTACCAGCGCCAGTGAAAGATCATTTATACCCTTGGGCCATAGTTAGCACATAGATATTATGCTACCCACCTGCAGTACAGTAGAGCATCGATAATCCGAATGTCAATAATCCAGAGCATCGAAAATCTGGATCGCCACCTAACCAAAAAAAAAATTCCATGGAGCGAGAATCGCAAAGGACAGTAAGCAGGAAGGTGGTCGTAGCTGCGAGCGAGTGGAATGTTGGAGGGAGGGGTGTTGTGTCTTGCTGGTCATTAGCCTTTCCCCTCCTTCCTCTTTCATCCAACGACCTTGGGCAGCGAGCGGAGCAGCGACAGAGAACCTGAGTTATGCATTGTGCCTTGTGCAGTTTGTTTGGTTGCAGTTCTGATCGTGTTCCTGTATACCCATGTTTTATACAAGAATTTTACCTGTATCGAAATGGCATGTGCATCTTTAGCAAGAATGTATGGAGTAGTGAAATCTATATCCGTGATTTGAAGAGAATGGAAAGCAGCTTACAGGAGTATGCATCAAACTTGGACTGTGAGGAGGGACAAAATAAATGTTAAACATTACGAACTGTCATTAATTAATTATAGAAGATGATATGTATATATGGTTTACACAAATAATAAATTAGGTGAACCATTATCAAGCCCTTTTTTTTTTTGTGAAACGGCCCTCCAGTTCAATGAAAAACTGGGTGGACCAGCCGATTTCAAGGCAAGTTCTGGATGGCTAAAAAATTTCAAGGTAAGAGAACTCTAAATTGAAAGTGAAAAGTTATCTAGTGATCTGAATGCAGCAGAAATATAAAAAAAAAAAGTTTTCTACTATGGTTACACAGAAACTGGAGTAAACTGATGGACCTTAGCACGAAAGTCACTAGCTTCCCATCGAGAGCACTCAGCCCCAGGTTACAAAGTTAGTAAAGATATAGTAACTAGGATGGTGTGTAGCAATGCAAGTGGAGCAAATTATTTGCCAGTGATGGTCATTGTAAAAAGTAAAAAACTCAGATGCTTCCAAAATGCCCGGACACATCCTTCCGTTAAAACTCAGGATTCAAATGACAGTGATTTTGTGGTACAGTTCTTTCCTTCAAATGTGACTGCATTAATCCAACCCATAAACCAAGAAATCATTGAAAAAATTAAAAAGATGTACAGAAAACGCCTTTTGCTAGCACAACAGATTAAAGAATATGTTGTGGCTTTCACAAAAAAAAAAACTCAACATTAAGAATCCTGTCAACATGCTTGCATAAGCCTGGGATAGCCTGATTTAAAAAAATTGGGAAATGGATGGAGAAAATGGTGGCCTAAAGATGAGAAAAGAGAAGAAAATCAACATGAACAGGAAGAAGTTGAAGCGACGTCAGTGGTCAAAGAAGTTACAACACTTTTCCAAACAATGCCAAGGTTTAAAAAATGTGACAAAAATGATGCAACCGATTGGCTGGAGATCGACGAAAATGACCTCGGCTACCAGATGCTGAATGAAGAGGAGATTGTCAATGTTGTAACCGATGTCGATACTCCTACAGATGATGACGATGCTGAAGATGTAGACAATGAAAATTTACCCAGGCCTACTCACGCTGATGTGTTTAATGCTTTGGAGACTGCAATGAGTTGGTTATAAAAACAGATGGAGTGCACAACAACCCAACTTGCCTGTCTATGAGGAATCAGAAACTTGGCTGCCAAAAAAAAGTAGCAAAAACCTTGTTCAAAAATCAATCGAAAATTTTTTCAGTAAATAATTGCAGTATACTGTAGTACTGTTTGTCATTTTCATTTAGATACTGTAAGAAAATTGCAGATACTGATACTGTATGTAGTACAGCATAACAACTTCCCTTGTTTGTTTTAAAATTGCACTAATGTTTAATTCTTTTATTTATAATACAGTGAACTGCTTACTTTCATTTATCCATAAATAATGACTGAGTGTGTATCTTAATGTACTGTATATGTGTGCACATATGTATTTTGTCTATTATTGCTAGTGGATGTTTTCTTTTATTTATGTGTAGTTTTTCAATAAGTGTCACATAAATTATATAGAGCTACATACAATATTTTTTTGTATTTCATTTAATAAGCGATACACCAAGTTTGCTACGGGATTCAAAAATCCAGATAAGTTGATAATCCGGATGGAGTCAAACCCCAATAAGCCAGGATTATCAATTCTCCATTGTAGTTCGTGGTTCAATGCCACACAACTCCAGAGCCCGTACTACTACCAACCTAGAGGCCTCAAGTGAGGTTTTGAAAATATTACGTTAAATACAGGTTGTTCCAAGAATATTCATTCGATTCCAAAATACTATATTTTAAACAATGGAACAGAGGACCATGTGGTAAATGGTGAAATACATTACTGACAGTAAAGTTTTGCTTGCAATAGTCTCAAATGTTCAATATGTTTCCCTACAGATTCACAGCATACATCTACAAGATGGTAAAACTCGTATCACACATTAGTGAGCATGTTTGGTGTTACTGCCAACACTGCTGTTGGTATGCAGTTTCGAAGTTCGTCCATTGCTGTAAGGAGCGGCACATAAACTGCATCCTTCTCAAACCCTTTAAAGAAAATATCATAGACAGTGAGATCGGGCGACCTTGGTTGCCAGTGGTGTGAGCCAAATCAGCAGGTTCCTTATGGCCGATCCATCGGCGCGGAAGAACATTGATCAGGAATATTGGAGCTTGCAAGTGCCAGTGTGGTGGTGCTCCACCGTGCTTGAAAATGAAATCAGCAGAATTTGCCTGTAACTGTGGGAAAAGCCAGTTCTGCAACTTTTGCCGGTATGATATTTCCATGACGGTGTTGTCAGGCAGTCAGGAAAAAGGAAATTAACATATACTTTTCTCGGGAAATGGTGCAGAACACATTCACTTTAGAGGAGTCTCTCTTACACTTGACTATGGCATGTGGCTACTGTACATTGTGGTGGTTCACCACACCACTGATATGAAATGTCGCTTTGTCACAGAACATTAAGCCTGAAAGAAAAGTGTTGCCTAACATTTCATTTTCGAGAATAGGGCGTGCACTAGTTCAATACTGTTAGGTCTGAATAAAAAATGTCATCGCAAAACATGCCAGACAGTCGTATAGCTAGTTCTTGGCTGGCACGACGAGTAGATTTTTGTGGACTTCGTATGAAACTTTTCAATATGCACCCAACGTCTTCGTTGGAAACATGGGGACGGCCTGTTGATATCTCCTTACAAAAACAATAATTTTTGAAACTGCTCGTGCCAACATTAAATGACCTGAATAGTATAGGGTGCAGTGCCATACTCTCGCCAAAAATCACGCTGCACAGTTTTCACAGACTTGTAATTGTTGAAATTGAGAATGCAAAAGGTCTTCTGTTGTGGGGTCGTCATACTGATGTATACTGAAGAGTTCTCGTCTGCTGGCTACTCACCGTCTATGCACCAGGGAGCCACCTAGTGGTAACAAAGTGAAATATTTAATATATTTATTTAGGAGTAAACATACACGCTCGCAGATGTATGGACCCCGGCATGACTCAACCAAGCACCGAGTCAGCACCCATGTGTTTCAGAGCCCATTGAAGGGGAGGGGGCATATTGATCATTTGTGATACTTCTAATCTTAACTTTATTGTCAGACACTTCACTCTTTACCACATTGCTCCCTATTTCTTGGTTTAGAAGAATTAGCCTTTCGAAATAGGATGAATCTTAAATCATAAAGAAACATTTTATTCCCGATGATACACTTGAGAGCCAAAAAAACTGGTATAGGCGTATGTATGCAAATAACAGAGGTTTGGAACCGAACAGAGTAACGCGATGCGGTCAGCAGCATCTATATACGACAAGTGTCTGGCTAAGTTTCTAGATCGGTTACTGCTGCTACAATGACAGGTTAGCAAGATTTAAGTGAGTTTGAACGTGGTGTTATAGTCGGTGCACGAGGGATGGGACATAGCATCTCTGAGGTAGCGATAAAATTTGGATTTTCGCGTACGACCATTTCACGAGTGTACTGTGAATATATGGAATCCGGTAAGACATAAAATTTTCGACATCGCAGCGGCCGGAAAAAGATAATGAACGAAAGGGACAAACGACGACTGATGAGAATCATTAAATGTGACAGACGTGCAACCCTTTCTCAAATTGGCACAGATTTCAATGCTGGGGCATCAACAAGTTCCAGTGTGCGAACTATTCAGTGGACCATCATTGATATGGGCTTTCGGAGCCGAAGGCCCACCAGTGTACCGTTGTTGACTGCAAGACACAAAGCTTTACACCTCGCCTGGGCCTGCCATCACCGCCATTGGACTGTTGAGGACTGGAAATACGTTGCCTCGTCTGACGAGTCTCGTTTCCAATTGTGTCGGACGGATGGACGTGTACGGGTATGGAGACATCCTCATGAATCCACGGACCCTACATGCAAACAGGGGACTTTTCAAGCTGCTGGAGGCTCTGTCATGGTATGATGCGTGTTCAATTGGCGTGAAATAGGACCCCTGATACGTCTAGATATGACTCTGACAAGTGACAGATACGTAAGCATCCTGTCCGATCACTTGCACCAATTCATGTCCATTGTGCATTCCGATGGACGTGGACAATTCCAGCAGGACAATGCGACACCCCACATGTCGAGAATTGCTACCGAATGGCTCCAGGAACACTCTTCTGACTTTAGACACTTCCATTGGCCACCTAAATCACCATACATGAACATTATTGAGCATATTTGGGATGCCTTGCAACGTGCTGTTTAGAAGAGATCTCCACCGCCTCGCACTCCTGTGGATTTGTGGACTGCCCTGCAGGATTCATGGTGTGAATTGCCTCCTGTATACATTCAGACATTATTCGAGTTCATGCCACGTCGTCTTGCGGCACATCTGCGTGCTTGCGGGGGACCTACACGATATTAGGCAGGTGTACCAGTTTTTTTTTTTTTGCCTTTTCAGTGTATATGACACTATGATTAATTTGTATTTAAAAAAATACATTATATATATGTAGATGAAGAAAACGAAAAAAAAAAAAAAAGCAGGACAAATGTTAAATTTCACAATGAATAAATTTACATTTATTTATTTTTTGTTGCAAAAATTTTATTATCGACACAAATACTTATGTTCTTACCATTTTAATAGTTGTCAGAATATGATAGTGTCCTGATTCACAAGACCCCTGCTGTGAAAAATTGTGATCAATTATATTTTTTATAAATTTATGGATATAAAAAGTTGAAAGAATTAAAATTAGCAAATTAAATGTTTACAATTTAAAATAAACATAAAATTTGTACTTAATTTGTTATTTATGAAATGTTAAAATAAAAAAATAATTTCAAATTATATTATAAAACTTGAAGGTATAAGCAGTGGTGTAGTATTGAAAAGATAAGAGTACACTTGTAATTCCCTACATTTTTAAATCCAATAATTTTTGTCTGAACAAAAAGGGAAATTATATTTAGTTGATTTTACAACCCTATAAAAAACTTTCCTAGATGAACAGTAATTTCCTTTGTTACTGGTGATTTATCCCAAGCTGAGTTGTTTGCAAAGGGTTCACTTCATTTAAAATATGTATAAAAATGATATTAAAGTTACAAATTTATTTTAACTGTTAGACATTTTTCCAAAATAAATTTTGCTTCAAATTGACGCTATTCCCCACCTGTGTGATACAGAGTGGTTAATAGGATCTGAGTTAATGTTAGATGGCACAGACTATAAGGTGCCTTGAATGTTGAATTGGGTGAATAATAATGTCATCACATCTTGGTTTTACAGGTTTATTTGACGGGAATTCATACACACATTCCCGGCAATTTTGCTGGAATTACAGATAATTTATCGGCACCTTGTTCCGAGAATTAACTCATATGTTATTGTCCCTGCGAGGTCTGGGCCTGAAGGGCTGATTATGGTGCTCTGGCTACGTTTCCGATGGCTTGGTGGGACACTAGGCGAAAGGAAACGTCCCTGAGTGGCGACGTGGGTACTTATCTGTATTCTGCTTGTGTTCTGGTGTGTTGGGTGGCCCTGTTACAGGCCCTCGGACTGGCTGTCATTGGCATGCTGCACTGCACTGGCTTCCTCCTTCAGCGTTGGCTAACCGACTCCCACGTCCTGGCGAGGGTCCCTTGGCGGGCCTTCACCCCGGCTCTCGGCATTCCGTTGCACTGGACTACTCCCACTTGCTCGATGTGGCGCTCCTCGTAGGAGTTCACCACTCGACTCCCGTTCTTAACATAGGGTTTTAACCGGCGGATTACCTCCCTACCAGATCCCGGCGAGGGACCCTTGGTGGGCCCCACCCCGCCATCCGCCTCTCGGTGCGGGGTTACACTGGACTATTCCCACTCTCGACATGGCGCTCCTCGTTGAAGGTCACTACTCCACTCCCGTTCTCGGCGTAGGGTTGTAACTGACTCGGCTGACATCCGCGATCTGATTCCCAATGCCTCACGCCATGCGCGTCCCTGTGTGGTGCTTCCGAGTGAACTGGCGGACTCGCTTGGCGCCCTGCTGCGCTAGAAATTACTGGTTGTCTGTCCCGATATGGCTGATCCCTTAACACTGTCTCTGGTTGACTCTGCTGGGACCCGAACCCCGGCCTTGGTGTGCGATATCACTCACCCAGCTGACGCACTGATGCACTGGTCTAACTGACCATCCTGACGTGGGGCTTCAGCAGGCCTCGCCCGATGCCTTCTGGCGCGGGATAGCACTGATTGACGTAATTGACGTAATTAACGTGACTAATGTGTTTAACTCGGCCGGGGGTCCGATCTCCCCAGCCTCGGTTAACTGCTCCACAGACTTCCTCTCTCGGTGATGCAACTGGCATAACCTTGTCTCACAACTTGGCTTTTAAACTATTTCCACCCACAGTTAGAACCTTACAAGTATCTTCCCTTGTTAGGGGAAGAGGAAAGGGATAGGTGCTGAACCAAGGCTACTTCCTACATGTGCCACCGCTCTTGATGGTGAAGGGGGTAGGGGGTGACCTGCGGTGCCACTGGCAAACCCTGTCAGCTTTTTCCGCGGTGCATGTTTTAACATGGGTGGAAATGGCCATACTATCTGATCCTTTCTTTGGCGTGTCCAAGTTTCACGGGGTTGCTATGATAGGNTGCCTTCGCCGCAGGCGTTAATTGCTGCTGCGTGTCTCGAGGCAGGTGGCTAATGGGAAGGCCCTTGCAGGAGGGGGTGGGGTATGGCCTGCATTGTGACAGCTGAGCTTCTTCGTTGATATGGCATGCGTAAAATTGTTAAAACGACATTTTTTTTTGTAAAATATTTAGAAAATAAAAACATTAATTTATAAACCTGTTAAAGTATTTAATCGTAGAAAATTGTAAAGAACCAACAGTGTAATATATATAATAAATCACTATTAGCTCAAAATCAACTGGAGGGTTTTGCTGAAAATTAAAATGTTTAGAATCAAATTATAAAAGAGTTGTTTTTAAATAACTTTGTAGAAAATTATTATTTAATAATTAACATGTAATAATTATACTGAAATGTTTCAAGTTTATTAATAATCAAATCTCTGAAATCCAATATATATATATTTTTGTTCTCTTCAACCAAAATATTATATTGGTGATCTCGGCAATAGTAAACTGAAGAAATTGTCTGAAAAAGTGGTGTTACAAACTTGTTTGCAAAAGTATTCAGAATTGCTTAAGTTAAAAAACACAAAATAGGTAAGTTACTTATATTTAAAGACATTAATAATAAAAAATTAAGAGGGAATTCTTTTAAATATATAATCATGACTTCTGCTTAACTAAATTCGTACTTAGCTGAATAAATACTCGAGAACAAAAAAATAATGTGCTGCGGAGGGCAAGTTACCAGAGTAAGTACACATTTGTAGAAGTGCACTCGGGATGCTCCAGAATGTTTCAGGCAGGAAAAACTGATGATATCTGAAGTGAAACAATACAGAACTGAATTGACGAATTATACATACCTATTTTAACTACTGGAACAGTTAGATAGAGAATATTTAATTTTAGAAGTTATGCAGTAGGTGACAGAACCCTGTTTTAAAAACTGACTAAATTGTTTGTTTGTGTTATTTTCTGCGACGTGAGGGACGATTATGTAAATATTAGCTGTAAATAGTAAGTGACAGTCATTGTTGTCGAGATAGTAAGTTTTGAAGGTTTCTTATTGTTAATATGTATAAATTAGGAAAATAATGTTAGCTCGTTTATTTAATTAATACCTGCATCTCTTAACCCTTGAACACTGCCTGGGTCTGACAGACCCAAACAAATATTGTTTGTACAGTCACTTTTCTATTTCTTAGAACTTCCATCTGGCAACTCTGCTAACTTCACATTATTTGTGAGGAAGTGTGATGGTGTGCAGCTGGCAGTCCGCTGGAAACTGTCACTCTGTAAACATGGTGTTATGAGTCTGTGAGACCCAGGTTATGTAAGTGTGCAAGTCAGGCATTTCTTTATACGATGGGGCCGTGGTGGTAGAGCAGTTAGAATGCTCGTCTCCCACCTAGGCAAACCGAGTTCAATCCCCGGCTGGGTCCATCGTCCCTCAACTCAACTCTTTATGCGATTACAAGTTCATCCGGACAACGGGAACGAGTATATGTTAGTCACCCAAACTTCGAAAACACAGTTTCTAAGTGATTGGAAGAAATAGGTAGTGATGTCAGTGATATCGATGACAATGATTTTCCTCAAGATTTTGCAATTGGAAGTTTTCATCAGTCAGGGTCTGGGCAATCAGAAGAAGAAATTCCAAGAAACGAAAGTAGTACAAGTGAAAACCACTCGACTGACCACGATGCAAGTCTCCAACTATTATATTAATGTGGTATAAATCCTTACAAATGGTGTTCTAATGAGCTAAAGAAAACAACAATTTTCCCTATCACAATATTGTTACACATTTTCTAGGCCTTAAAGTACTTACACATACAAAAGGTGAAAAAGCAGAGCCACATGAGATATGGAGAATTTTATTCGTTGATGGGATTTGCAGTGAAATAGTACACTGGACAAATGTCGACTTGGGCGAATACAGTTCAAGGTATACTAATTCCAATAGACCTTATGACCTCCATTATTATTTATTCTTTTCAAAATATCTTGTAATCTAAAAAAACATAGTTTGATTTAAAGTTTTATAGCTAAAAGTTATTAACAGCGAATGCTATTTCTCCAATGCTACTAGGAAATGCGATGCTATTTTCAGGTATCAGTTTTAACTTATTTTCTTTCTTTTTTGGGATATATATAACACAAACCTGCGAAAATATTATAATATTTAAATTAAATGCTGGGTACATTTTTATAATGAATGAACAAGTTTTCGTATTAAATATCACAAACATAATTTTAAATTTCATTCATTTTTATTTTATTTACTATGAACTTTCAATCGATTTAGTGAAATTTCATTTAATTATACTCCACTGTAAATAATAACAAATCTAAATTAACTAACTGTAATCAGAATCCAACCACTCCTAAATGTCAATGTTACAGTATTAATTATAGCATGTACCATAAATTCTTTAAATACCTTTAAGTTCAGTTAAATTTTAGAAGTAGTTATAATCAAAATTAGATGCAACTTTAGTATGTAGCTATATAACTTTTTTAATGAAATTTTAGAATTTTTTAAGAAAATTTCAGAAAAAGAAGATTGTTTAATTAGCAAAGTTACTACATTAATTTATTTTAAAAATCAGTTTGTTCATTATAATTTAGCTTATGAATTCGTAAATATCACGCATCTAATAATATAAATATATATTGTAGCTAATTTTGTATCTACTAACTGTCTTCGGAATCAGAAATTTAAAAGTTTTGTAATTATAGTTAATTTCATTCTATTAATAAAAACAAGCATAATAATACTGATTAAGAATTAAGAGATGAATACAACATTTAGTTTGATTTAGATGCTGCTGCAAGTCTATTGCTAATAAGGTTTCAAATAATATTTTTCAAGTTTAGTTTGCTATTATAGACTGTAATACTGAATTAAAGATATAAAATATTTTACTTTTATTAATTAATTTATGAAACTTATTTCCAGTTTTTTATTTATGAAAAAATATATTTTTTGTTTTATACTACATTAAAAATAAATTATTTTAATATTTTATTTATGATTAAAATCAATTTTTCGCCCAGATCATATTTTATTTTATTTTTATATGCTTTTTTTGTTTTTTTACGTTAAAATAATGTCTACTACACATGGAATTATTTCATTAAATAAAATGTATCTCTAATCTTAATTATAATGCACATTTATTAATCTCGGTAGTTCGTAAGTCATAAATATATAATACAATTTAGTTATTTCTATAGATGTTTATTGTTCTTCAAGTTAATGCCTTTATAATAATTATATTCTATTTAATTTTCAAACATTTGATTTTTTTAACACATTTAGTGTTTTATATTTACCATTATTAAAGTCATGTGACTACATTTTTTATATTAATTCTACATAATCTCACTATGTTATAATTATTTCCAATTTTCTTTATTTATTGCTTATTTACTTATTTGCACTATGCCACGAACCTATCTTCAAAATAATGGGCTGTATCAATTTCACTTAATATTATCATATATTTATATCCAAAGTTAGTTATTATATCAGAATGTATCAATGCCCATTTGAAATTTACTATATTATTTTTATTTACTTTTTTATAACACAATAACCAAAATTTAATTTTAAATTTTTTATATTAATTAGGTGACATGCTTACGAAATAAGGTTTTTAAAAATGTGTGTGTTTAAATTTTGTTTATAGATGCCACTCACTAATTTGTATTTATTTAATTATAATAAGTTTTGGCATTACTCATATTGTTAATTATAAATGTGTCAATAAAATTGTTTTAATATTGTATGATATGAAAGCTAATCATCTTTATTATCTATATATTGGTACATATTTATTAATTCCTTCTGCTGCCAAAAATAAATTATTTTATTTCTTGGCACTTCAAAATAGATATAATCAGTTTTAAAATCATTTACGTAATTTTTAAATTTAACTAAATATTATTTTGTTCTAGGCATGCAAATAAATTATAAATTAAATATTCGCATATATGAGAAACTATTATTTATTAATAAGTACCAACATAAATAAAAAAATTTATAACTTATTTTATAATGATTTGTATATTTACTTTGAAGAAAATTTTTTTTAACTGAAATATGCTTTAGTTATATTATTTATATAAGCATATACACTGAGGTGACAAAAGTCATGGGATAGCAATATGTAATTATACAGATGGCAGTAGTATCGCGTACAAAATGTATTAATGGGCGGTGCAATGGTTGGGATTTAATTTGTAGTCAAGTGATTCATGTGAAAAGGTTTCTGACGTGATTATTGCCGCACAACGGGAATTAACAGACTTTGAATGCAGAATGATAGTTGGAGCTAGACGCATGGGACATTCCATTTCGGAAATGGTTAGGGAATTCAACATTCCTATATCCACAGTGTCAAGAGTGTGCCGAGAATACCTAATTTCAGGCATAACCTCCCACCATGGAAAACGCAGTGGCCGACCACCTGCACTTAATGACCAAGACCAACGATGTGTGCGCAGAATGATCAGTGTTAACAGACAAGCAACGCTGCGTGAAATAACCGCAGGAATCAATGTGGGACGTACGACGGACGTGTCCGTCAGGACAGTGCGGTGAACTTTGGCTGTACTGGGCTATGCCAGCAGAAGACCGACACGAGTGCCTTTACTAACAGCACGACATCGTCTGCAGCGCCTCTCCTGGGCTCTTGACCATATCGGTTGGACCCTAGACGACTGGAAAACCGTGGCATGGTCAGTTGAGTCCCGATTTCATTTGGTAAGAGCTGTTGGTAGGGTTCGAGTGTGGCGCAGACCCCACGAATCCATGGACCCAACTTGTCAACAAGGAACTTTGCAAGCTGGAGGTGGCTCCAGAATGGTGTGGGCTGTTTTTATATGGAATGGACTAAGTCCTCTGGTTCAACTGAACCGATCATTGACTGGAAAGGGTTATGTTCAGCTACTTGGAGACCACTTGCAGCCATTCATGGACTTCATATACCCAAACAACAGTGAAATTTTTATGGATGACAATGCGCTATGTCACCGGGCCACAACTGTTCGCGATTGGTTTGAAGAACATTCTGGATAATTCCAGCGAAAGATTTGGCCACCAAGATCGCCTGGCATGAATCCCATCGAACATTTATGGGACATAATCGAGAAGTCAGTTCGTGCACAAACTCCTGCACCAGTAACACTTTCGAAATTATGGACGTCTATAGAGGCAGCATGGCTCAATATTTCTGCTGGGGACTTCCAACGACTTGTTGAGTCCATGCCACGTCGAGTTGCTGCACTTCGCCGGGCAAAAGGAGGTCCGACACGATATTAGGAGGTATCCCATGACTTTTGTCGCCTCAGTGTAATATGCATATATATTTATATAAGAATATTATATGCATATATGCATATAAAATATGCATTGCCGACTGTATCTGAGGGTTTGATATTTTCCCCTGGGCCCTTTCTGATGCGAACAGAGTATGGGTGTTTTCTCAGAGTGCTCCTGCGTTTCTTTGATATGTAAAATACATCAGTATTTTCTCTTTGAATTAAATGGGTAAAAATCTTCCTATGGACGATTGAGCCTCCGTTCTGAGTGATGAGCTGACTGATTCTCGGCCGATAAGTTCCTAGAACCTGGATATCTTCCAGTGGAAAACTGGTGAGTTGAACTGCGTTTCCGACAGCCGACTCGAGAAAATGAACATTTTTTCACACGCCCGTTACTCTTCGTCAGTGATCTACATTGAATAACATTGGTATTAAGTAATTTTTTAAAAGCACGAAAATATCGCCGTGGGCTGCCCATCCACACCAGTACTATTTTTTTCAGGGGACACTGTGTGTTTTGAGTTGAGAGAGAGCTTGGCAGCTAAATTTGGTGGGGAAGTTTAGGTCGGCGACGAAGGTCAAGTGTCCCGAGAAAATCTGCCGTACATCGCCAAGTCCATCACGTGTGATACTGTTGGCAATGGCATCAATCACGTTTCCCATATGCGCCGGAAATCGAACCTAGCTCGCCTTGATGGGAGGCGTGCGCTCTGGTAGCTATGCAACTGCTGTCGAGAGGATGGTGTGAAGTATTGAGCGTGTCTTGTCCTGCGTCGGTGCCAAATAATCATAATAGAAAGGGTACCTGATCTTCACCGCCACGTTTCGTGGTTCTCTGGGATGGTGATTATCGCAGTTTTAATAGAACAGTTTGTAAATATTTATGCATCGGGAATAGAGCTTACATTTATTGCTGCCATCATTTTAATGTAATAAAGAATTACTTTATCTCTGGTGACGGACTGAGGTGCGATGTTGAGAAATTTTACGTGCGTAAGCATGGGCTCGTTTTCACTCTAGGGCGCGAGGCATTATTAACAAAAGTGAGGATGTGCCTGAACGTAATTGCCATAGTTCAATACCAATTTGATGCTTATTTACAATCATATATTAACGATCTGATCGTGATCTCTCTTATACCCGACAGTAAGGTTTTCATATTAGATTTTTTTTTTCGTAAATATTCAAAGTAATGTTTTTCTATCGTGCTTGGTACCAACAGCAGTAATATTTCAACGATTATTTCCCGAGTCGATACATATTAGGGTTCATGGGAGGCTACTGTTGCATCGCATGCTCCCCCGTCAATACACTTGCTAATCATAATCTAAGCAACGCTGCTCGCTGGGTGTTGTGAGAATATTCCGTAAATAAAACAGGTTATAGAAAGTCATATCTGGGTGATTTTTCCTAAGTTTCTTCAACGTATATGAGATTTCTTTCCAGCTCGAAGAGTTGCGAAAAAGAGAAGAGCCATTTTACGGCAATGAAGACAGTATTGACGGTGAAAACAGTGACGATTTTTTCGACGTCCTCCCACATCTCCTCACCGGGTTTGCTGAAAAAAGTGTCGTGAATAATGCAGAAGACGACAAGAACATCTACTACATATTTCCTGAAGAACCCAATGGACTTGTTGATAGATTCAGACATTTGATTGACTTGCACAATAAGGATATATCTTTAATCATCAGTGAATTTAAGGAAAGGGGTTACATCGTATGAAACCATTGTGTACTATCCATCATCTGCAAACATCAGAGAAATGCAAATATTGAATACGTGGGAAAAGTAGGATAATACATTTATGTGTTCTTAGTTGTGCACTTTTAATTTATTGAACCTTACCAAACGGATTTTTGAGAAACTCATTATTTCAGTGGTGTATAAAATCGCATGTAAGGGTCTGTTTAAAAGGAAAATTGAACGAGAAAGTACGCTACATGAAATGTGTTTAAATCTGAAGTATTATTTCTTTCTCGAGCTGTTTAAGTTGGTTGAGTTTTGTTTGACAAACAAACTAACTGAGGAAGGAATGCTTTTGAGGGATGAAAGGGCAAAAATCTGGGAGCGACCCTTCCAGGAATCGAAATTGTCTCGTCGTGTTGGGGGTAAGAGGCCGAGTGAAGAATTGGCTGGTGTTGAGGTGGACCTCCTGTGCGAAAATGTGGGTACAAAAAAGGATGCTCTACTAGAACCAGATTAGCTGTAGTAGTTCTGGGCTCAGCTGCACGAGGGTTACAGGTGATGATGGTAGCATCCTCTTGAAGTCCTCAGCTCCTGTACCAATTCTGCGCATTGATGATGGATGGATAATGCATCTGGAAGATAATTTTGTTTGTCTGGGCAATGTCCTATGTCAAGGGCAAACTCCATCAGGTATAAGGCCCACCTGGCTAATTTAGTATATTCGCAGCTCTTCGACTGAAATCATGTTAATGCTTTGTTTCCAGTTTTTAGGATGAATGGATCGTCCTCCAAGTCGTAATTCTGAATATCCCAAATGATGGTAAATTACTCTTGTTCGTTGATATGGTATCGAAGTTCTTTTAGAGTGAACATAGTGCTGTCAAATGCTATGATGCATTTGTGAACTTCGGGTGAGTGAACCAAGAGATTTGGGTGGCTCTGAACAGCGAGGTCGTAAGAGCCAAGTGAACTTTGAGGCTATCTTAGTAAATGTATGTACCCATCCTGGTGCCAGAAGCATCTTTGTAAAATGAGGGGCAAGTCGGGTACAGGTTGATGCATCATTGGCAGGTGGTGGTATAATCGCTTAAACTGTTCGAAAGGCTTTTTGTATTGTTCAATTCATCTCCATGTTGCAGTTTTAGGGACAATTTTGTGGAGGGGTTCCATTAAGACTGCTATGTCCTCTACAAAATCTCTAAGTAAATTGCAAAGCCTCAAAATCTCTTCAGCTGATCCCTGTTTGTAGGAGCCTCGGCTTCGGTTACCTCCCTTACCTATTTGGTCACAGCATAATTCTCTTGAGGAGTTATAGCATGACCTAAGTAATCCACAATGGACTTACCGAAATGACATTTCTCCAAACAGCATGTAAAACCATGTAGGGCGAAGTATTCCAAGACCTTTTGAGGTGTACTAAAATGCTCTTCCTATGAGCTAGATTAAATTATTACATCGTCCAAATAGGTGTAGCAGAATTGGCTTGTACATCCAATAAGAAATATGGTGGCCATCAGCCTCCTAAAGGGGGCTGAGGCATTCTTAAGCCCGAATGGCATTACTCGGAGCTACAGCATTTCCCTTTCTGGGGTGGTAAATGGGGTGTATTTACTTGAGTTGGGATGAACTGGAATCTGCCAGTACCCACTTCTTATATCCAGTGTTGAAAATATTTTGGCTTCTTCCTAGTCTAGGATAGTAGGGGCAATATTAATATCTAGGGGAATTATTGTATTGATTGTATTATTAAGGGATCGCTAATAAACACAAAACATTAGCGCATTATCCATCTTAAGGAATAAGACCACCATCGAATGATACTGCTAGACAGCAGGTTCAACCATCCCCTGTGCTTACATTTCAACTAGCCATTCCAGGATCATTCTTCGTTGGCTGAGCAAATCGATTATATATGTGCTGGTTGTGTTTTAGTTGTAATTAATGGGTGATGGCTGGAATTTCCTAAAGGGGTCCAGCATTTTTGAAGATACCAACATATTGATTTAGGATGCATAGCAAGTCTTCTATTTGTTCAGGAGCTAACTGGTGCTGTACCTACTCGCTCAAAATTTCCTGTTGCAAAATAGGGGTTGGTGGGGGTTTCGCAGTTCACTGCGACATGGCCATGGTTCGCGATGTATAAGTGTTTCCATAATCGATAACACTTCTTTGGTTACCCAAGATGCTCAAGGATAATTTCCTCCCCTAAATGTGGAGCAGCAAAGAACTTGGATCTGTTATTTCGTTTTTATTTTGGATTGTGGTTGTAATTACACCATCGATGGAGAGTCGCGACCCTGGTTCGGCTAACTGCACATCTTAGATATCGAGCTTCAACTTTTTCTGTTGCATGGGGTTAGGAAGGTGGTCTAAATAAGATTACCCATGTTAACTGTATCAACATCTGCTCGGTAATTCCTGACATTTAAAGTGAGGGAAATTCGGAGTGTGTGAGCTATAGATCGCAGAACACTTGTCTCTTGCATATGACCTCCACTTGTTACTGCACCATGTGTTGTGCAACCTCTCACGCCTACTGGTGCCTCATTTCCCAAGCACTTCCATGGCCGCTTCACTTGCAGTGTTTCTTCCCACGCTGTATTCTTCGCTATTCTGTAATTTGCAATATGGCAGTTCTGATGGAGGTGTCACCAGGGATGTCAAAACTTGGGAATGAATGTGGTTGTTTCCCTTTCAATGGGTTTGCTAACAGCAGCAGTAGGTGGGCCACAGGCCATTGCCGATTACGCAGCACTTGCCTTACTCCTACATTTTTCTCATTCTCGAGGTTTTCCAGTTCGATTTCACATACACTTTCAAGTAATTTTTTAACAGCGGTAGTGCAGGGGGTTCTCAAGGAAGAACTTGAGGTAAGAAAGTGAATTTGGTAACTATACAGACCCTTTCGCTTTCGGCCGTGTTACATGCTTTTCGAGATTGAACACCTAAGCCTTACAGCAAATAAAAATATCAGCCTCTTCATTCATCTTTTGTTTACATCTGTAAAATTCCTGGGCATGTATGGCCAGTACATCCTCCCCTGCAAATTTGAGTCTTAGTATATTTTTTAATTTGTGCCAGTTGGTCACGAACTCTCCATATAGCTTCTGCCATTGTAATAAAGCCCTGGTAAATTGTTTATGTACAAGCTGCCCCCACTGTTTCTTTGGGGACTACCCCTCCTTCGAACTCTTGTTGGCAAGTAAAAAGGAAATGTCCTGTGTCCTCTTGCAGTCTTCGCACTAATTCGGGTAACTTTGACTCGTCTCTTTTGGCATGGAGAATGTTATGGGCAAGCTATCGTGTAGTGGATTTTGGAGGCCTTCTATCCTCGTCATTACTCCAGCACACTTGACAACAAAACAACTTTCTGCTTATGTGCAGTCGTATGTCGTGCCATTTCAAGCATAAGTGGTGAAAGGCTTGCGAACATATTTTGCACCTTATACTCTGGGTTACCCGCCCTCTGCATTAAAGTCACACCAGGTAGGCATAGTGTGGCATTTTGGGTATTATGGACCCTCTGCGGGTCTGTATTCGTAAGAATAGCCTGGACAAATATGGCAGTATCTGTGTGGGCGATGAGAACACAGGATGATATTTAAGCATGTTCCATCGCATTGGGTTGCATTGTAGTGTTGTAGGCCCATTCATTCAGACTTTGCTCCTTTTGTACGCCACAGGGTTGCATTTCTATGTTCTGTGAGCATGACCTTGGTATTCCAACTAATTAATTATGGAAGGGCACCAGAGTGTTTTGATTCAAACTCTCCAAAGACTCAAATTTCTTTGTTCTGAATGTCCAAATGAAGAGACACTAGTTGCACAAGGACATGGAGCCGTCTGTCCAGCTAGTGCTGGAAATACAATTTTCACAAAGTCCCATTTTGCATACCAAAAATTAATTTTAATACCTCTGGGTTGGTAGTAATACTGGCTCTGGGGTTGTATGGCATCAAACCACTACTACAGGTGGGCCACTTAGCTTTCATGAGCAGACTGTTTGGTGCTATAGGCTGTTCAAGGTAAAGTGAGCACTTTTGAGGGCTTAGCTACTTTAACTATCAGCCCATTTTATCTTTCCGCCATTTTTTATATAAATATTGTCATGTTAGTACTAAACAGAGTGTATATATTTGATCAGAATTTAAAGTTAACATCTAAGGTTTAAATAAAAAATATTTACTGACCAAAATTCCAAATGAGAGGGCTTCAGAAAGGGCTAACTTTATCCAGAAAGCCTATAACTGTGACTCAGGGGTATACAAGATTTTCCATGGGTGCTGACCCTATTCAGGAATTTTTCTTCCTAGGAATCTCGGTCGGAGAAGCGAAAATCAGTGCAGTGGTATTATAGGCTGTGCTACGACCTGGCGATGTTCCTACTGAGCTTTCTCCCTAAATGTACGTATTTCCCCATTACTCGGGATGTTAGACTTCTGGTAGCAGTACTCATTTATCACCCCAAGTCCCGCTGCATGGATACGAGTAGCAATGCTTGGCCGAAGGGGCTAGAGTGGCTGGTCTGGAGATACTAAACCAGAGGAATGAAGAGGTTCAGCGAGGACAGGGTTGGTCTGGTGCTTGCTTACAGGCACTGCCGTAGTGTATGGTACCTCTCCCTGTCTTTAATGATAGGTTTGGGCTAAATTGCCTCTTGTGGGTGCTGAGGGCACTGGTGGGTCCTTATTGTCTTCTTCTGTTCTCCTCCACAAGTGAAGTAAGGCATAAGGTAGATGTTGGGGTGAATTGAAGGGTGGGGTGATAGTTAAGGGGTCTGCTAAATAGTGAGGTATGTAGTAGAAGAGAAACCCCGATGTTTGTTTTCGCAGTTTCCTACAATCCCTCAATGTGCGGCCGAAGTTAGAAGGATATGTTTCCCCTTCCTCCAATTGACTTTCCTTTGCAGATCGAGATGCGGTGGATCTAACAGAGATTGGTAAGTTGGGTTTGAAATCCTCCCTGTTCTTCAGGTGTGCCAGGGGCCTTGATGCCAAGAACTTTCGTCCTCCAACACTCTGCCTAGCATATCGAGGTGCAGTGTATCGAACAGAGGTTGCTGAGTAGAGAGGCGTGTCTCCTGGTTCCCCTTCGGTCTTGCGAGTGTTGGCAGCCAGGTATTGTGCTAGAGAGCACTGATCCAATAACTAGGGATCAGAAGAAGACAGCCTCCAAGGCACTGCACCTGTGATTCCTTTAATGCCTGCGGATTCATTTTCTGATTGGCTACGCATGGTTCTGGGAACAGGCCTAATGCCTGACTGGCTAATGCATGGCAAGGATGGTTCACAATTGACTGGGCTGCCTACTACCGAGTAGTTTTCTAGGTGCTTACTGGTGAATGGTGCTCCAACATTTGGATGGCCAGTGGCACCATTTTGTGGTGTGTGCGACTGGATTTCACTGTATCAGCGGCTGTTTCACCTATGCATTTGTTAAGTACTTTGTGGCGCAGTGAGCAGAGAGTGTAGTGGGCGATTATCGGACAGAGAAAAGACTGGGATCGACCAGTTAGACTGTAATAAAATGGGAATTCCTTCCTGAGCAACATGTATTTGAATAATGCAAATGTATGACCGTGGACGATTTGATAGGATATTTGTAATAAATTACTGAATATTGTGTAACTGTAGAAAATACAATGACAGAGATTAGGACTTCAATTATTCTAATTGAGCGTGGCATAATAATTGCACTGACCTATAATTATATACTACTGGAAGATGAAAAATAACAACTTGAAAGACACTTTGCAAGAGAGGCGAAGTTTATTCACATAGCGTACATGTAGTATGTAGGGTATTATCACTGGCACAATGATATCTGCTGGAAAACAATGCCTGCAGATGTATCCTAAGAGATCGTTCAGTACTTAGTGTGCAGTTAATTTATATATTATGAGCTATCCAAGGTGAACGAAATGCTGGAAATAAGAGGCATTACTATGAAAAAACAGGCATTATTAATACATTGAAATATACTTTTTCTGATTTTGTTGTTAATAAACCTAAAGGAATTGCATATATAATAAGATTTAAACGTTATTACTCATTCGTTTTGGAGTTCTGAACATCATAGGACAGGAATAATAAATAGGCATAAAATAACTCGAATTTACCTTAAATGCATTTACCTGGCTATAATCATAGTGGCCAATTTAGAAAATTAAATGAATGTGTGAAAAAAGGTGACAAAGGAATTCATAAAATAAAAAAAGCTTGTAAACGCAATGACATTGATTACAGTTATCATAAACATTTAGAATCTAGGCATGAAGCTGATAACATTTTACATAAAGACTTCTGTAGATGTAAAAATTGATTCTGTTGTTGTCACTTATGTTCACAAAAAGAAAATTGGTGTTTTAATAATGAAATTAACAATATATGTATAAATTATTAATATAAAATGAAGTTAAAAATATAATATTCGTAATACCGATACGTTAAGTGGAAAAATTAGATATTGATAACTATTAAAAAAAATATCCTTAGAAGAATAATTACAAAAAGGTAAATTAGTGAAATTAATATTATCACTCCCTGCACTGAGCTTTACTTGGTGGTGCAAGTGCTATTTACAATTCAGCAGGACAAATGAGAAATAATAAGAAGAATTAGAAGAGCAAGAAAGACATAGCAATGGAAAATAATTATGTTGATAAAGGTGTTGTTGCAAAGAAACAAGGAAGAGCTACACCGAAAAAATATTATTGAACACCCTTACATAATATTAATTGTCAAATTAATTATAAATTATAAAATTATATAAAAATATAAATAAAATATTTTATTGTTTATATGATTTATGAGATAGCAAATAAATGTATAAAAATTAATGTAGTAACATTAACTTAGACATCATAAAATAAAGGAACCTTTGGGGTTGTTACTATAAAAGCAATAGTGATGTTAATTTCTTATATTTATATGGATGTAATATGCCTAGTGAATTAGTAAATTACTTCGAAAATAACAAATTTTTTAATGATATTGATAGAATACAGGACGTTTTTATTGTATGTGGTAATTTATGATGTTTCATTATGTTAGAGTTGTTTTCAAAAGGACATAATTTTCAAATGTGATTTTTCTTGTTTTAAATAACGGTTTTATTTGGGAAACCGTTTACAAAATCTTTAAAAAAATATTTAAAAAAATTTTTATTCACAATATATTGATCTTAAATCTGTTCTAAATAATTATGCTTTTAAAAGAGACATATATTAAAAATATTATATTTTTGTTTCTGCTTTACAAAATCAATTAAGCATACTCTTATATATGTATTAATATGCCATAGATTATGTTTCAGTAAAAAATATACAAATTAACAATATGGATTATCCAGTTGATGATAAAGATGCGGTTAATAAATAGTTTTCAGACAATAAATTTACTGAAATAAAGAATAAACTTGTTAATGTTGTCCTGAAGTCAGAATTCACAACTTGCAATGGTTATATCACTAATAAATGTAATGATGTAGCAAAATCTTATTTAAGTAATCTCAACACATCTATTATTAATCATTCCGAATCGCTCATCCATTCAAAAATTGGAAAATTTAAAAGAAGAAAGATTTCATATTTTTTATTTATACACAAAATTGAAGGGAAAAAAACAATGTTTTCCTTTTAGATAACAATATCAAATTATTAATAATTTGATGAACTGTTTTCTTTATAAAATAGTTTATGTAAATATAAATTTACCCGATTACTATTAATAATCCTTATGGATCTAAACATATGGATTGAAATAAACCTTTGGACATCAATTAAAAGATATTTTAACTTTTAAAATGAAGCAAAGAAAAGTTCCTAAATATGAAGATAAAATAATAATAAGAATGTTTGTAGAATATGAAGCATAAATATCTTTATATTATAATTCTTATATGCAGTTTCTTGTTTTTAAAATAGAGAAAACTTGGTGTTTGAAGTGTAAGAAATTTACTGGAAATAATATTATTACATTGGAAAATACAACAAATGGTAAAGTTTCTCAGAAAACATTTGTGCAATATGTAAATAAAATAAATCAATGTTAATAAAAAAACAAAATGTGTCTATTAATGAGAGTATCATAAATGACTTATATAAACCTATAAAGAAAAATTTTCCTCGAAGTAAAGAAATTTCATTTTATGCAGACGTTTTATGGCAAACCGACCTTGCTGAAATGGATAGAGGAAATTAAAAGGTAATATCATCTATGAATAAAATATTTCGGAATAAACTAACAATAAATTATGTTTTTTCTAAGTATACACTTGCGGTGTCCATTAATAATAAAACAGGGGGAAATATAATACGTTTAATAGTTATTATTAAAAAAAATTTAAAACCTAACAACATACTGTTGTGATAAGCACTAACGTGAACCTGCCTTTAAACCAACTAACTTGCTGAACTCACCGTAGGTAGACGCCATTGTATTCGGAATAATTTGCAAAGACTTGCGGCGAAATAATGCCACGAGGACACATCAGCACGAGTCTACGGGAACAAAACAAGCTCTCTGCAGTTTCGCCACAAGGCGAAAGGTAAACCACGACAAATTGATATCACAGAATCGTTAATAAAGGCCTATCGCATCCGGAAATGCTGTCTGTCTGCAGCCGTTTTCCGTAATGATGAACAACTAAGGCAACGATATAATAGAAGGTGAGCGAGCAGACATAGACATTAAGACATAAAGATGTGGCACTAGACGTAATATCCCTCCACGCGTTACAGAAAATGCAATTATATTATAATGTTTCAAATCAGCTATAACTCTAAATATAACCATTACATACTTTGAATCTTGCGTGTTGTGATCAACTAACTCCCAATCTTAAATACTAAATGTATGGTTGTAAATATAATTATAACAAATCATAGCAATACAAAGGGGAAAAGGTTAAGCGTTTTAAAGCAAACAGTTTAATGACTTGACGAAAAAACATTATTTATTATTATTCAACATATTCTGAACTAAAGGCAATATGAATGAAAGATTTAATAGCACATTAAGAAATAAAATGTGGAATAAATTTGATATTCGAGGTAATCATACATGTGTTGATATCCGAATCTATTGAATGAATACAACACAAAACATAGGACAATTGGAATTAAAACTAATAAAGATAATGAAATTAATGAAAAAATTGTTGAAAAGTTCAGAGGATATATACATATCCAGTGACCTTTAATACAAAGTTGTTGATGTTCGAATCAGTAAAATGAAAGGAATTCTCATAAAAAGTTACTATGCTAATTGGCCAACTGAGTTGTTTACTATTGATAAAGTAATCAAGCATGACGTACCAACAAATATCGTAAAGGACTCAAACAGTGAATAAATAAAAGGTAATTTTTAGGAATATGTGATCGTGAAGACTTATTACCATAGTGTATAACTTGTAGAAAAATTATAAGGAATTTAAAAAAAAACATTTTTCAAGTGGTTGGTATTTGATAGTTCATACTATTGAAGTAAAATGCCTTAATTACTAAAAGCACTTTACTATAAACGATCGGACAAGCACTGTCCCGGACGAACAACACAACACAACTAAACAAGATAGCATAGAAGATAATGTGACAAAGAAGAAACCATAGAGATAGAAGAACTGACAAGTGGCGCTATCATAAGGAATTTTACTTAACACTTGAAACTAGATACTTTAACACTTTCCCTTGTTAAATAACAATTCACAAAAAAAATACAACTCTAAATAAGTCCCATCTTGTCACACAACATCTGCAAACGAGGGGCGGCTAGTGGCTTGGTCATGATATCTGCAACTTGATGCTCTGAAGTAACTTTATCGACAGCCAGTCTACCTTCTGCTACATGCTCTCGAATGAAGAAGTGCTTTCTTCGGATATGCTTCGTTCTACGATGATTTTCTGGGTTTTCTGCAAGTCTGACAGCTGCAGCATTGTCTATCTGTAGAACTGGAACTTCTTTTAACTTACTCATTTGGCTCAATAGACNTGACTTTCTGGAATTTCTGCAAGTTTGACAGCTGCAGCATTGTCTATCTGTAGAACTGGAACTTCTTTTAACTTACTCATTTGGCTCAATAGACGACTAAGCCAAATTATTTCTTTTCAGGCTTCACTAGCGGCGACAACTTCTGCTTCTGTGGTAGAATCGGTAACTGATCCCTGACGTTGACTTAGCCATGAAACAGCAGCGCCTGCATAAGTTATTAAAACACCTGTTGTTGATCTGCCTGTTTTGAGGCATCCGCCAAAATCTGCATCAGAAAAACAGCCAAGAATCCCTTTCTCTGCATTGTGCTGATATAGAAGGCCATAATTAAGGGTGCCTGCTATATATCTGAAAACTCTTTTAAGTCTGGTAATATCTTCAGCAGTAGGATTTTCAAGAGATCTGGATAAAAATCCGACTGAATAGGCTAAATCAGGTCTAGAGCCTAACATCAGATACATTAGTGAGCCTACTGCTTGGCGATATGGAAACTGATGTGCTCTTTCTGTTGCTTTCCCTGAAATCAAACTCTCTTGACTCTGAAGCATTGGTGAAGAAACTGATTTACAACCGACAAAATTGAAACGTTCAAGTATTTTCTGTGCATAGAACTTTTGACACACTCTTATATCACAATTTGACTGTCTCTCAATTTGTAGTCCTAAAAAATAATACGCTTCTTCAGATGTAATTTTAAACTCAGCCTGAAGCTGATCTAAAAACTTCTCTAATTCTACTCTACTGGTAGAAGCTATGATGCCATCATCTACATAAAGAATGAGAATTATCTTGACACTACCTTCATCTCGAATGAACATACAAGGCTCCTCATCACTAGCCTTGAATTTGAGTGATGTCAGAAACTTGCCAATACGCTTGTTCCAGCACCTTGGCGACTGCCTAAGTCCATATAAACTCTTCTTGAGCTTCCAAACCCTACCTGTGCCGTCATAAAATCCCTCTGGCTGCTGCAAGTAAATATCTTCTTCCAGCTCTCCATAAAGAAACGCTGTAGATACATCGAACTGAACTAAGTGCATCTTCTCTGTCACATCAACACCAAGCATCAAACGAATAGTTTGCAACTTTGCTACTGGACTAAATGTTTTAGAGTAGTCTATGCCCTTATGTCGATCGTAGCCTTTAGCAACTATTCTTGATTTTCTCTTCTCGATGTTGCCGTCAGGTTTCATTTTGACTCTATATACCCATTTGCATGGAAGGGCTCTAGCTCCCTTAGGTAGGTACTCTAGATCATACGTATCATTCTCAAGTAGAGAGGATATCTCACTGTTCATTGACTTAAGCCATTCTTGACCATACTTGCCACCTACAGCTTCTTGAAAACTTTGTGGATCCTCTTCAGCTATCATGATCATTACAAAATCATCATAATATGTTGACGCTTTGATTGTGTTTCTATCACGCAGTTTTCGGGTATCTGCTCTTTCAGTGTGCTCTAATCCAGACTCTGGCCTAGATTTGGAACTGGACTCTTCACCACTTGAATCTTCTTTATCTTTGGTTGAAATTTCTCGCTGAACAAGTTCCTCTTCAACCAATTGTTCTTTTGATGGAGTGCTCAGGAAAGGTACTTTTACTTTCTCAGCACAGTCACGAAGTATTTCTTGAAAACGAACATCTCTGGATAACACGACTCGCCTATCTTCTGAAATATAGACTCGGTAGCGCTCTTCACCATCGTAGCCTACTAGGTAACCTTTTTGAGATTTTTTATCCATTTTACGCCTCTTCTGCACAGGAACATGAAAGTAACAGTTTGAACCAATAATACGAAGATGTCTGATTCTTGGTTTTTTACCAAACCATAGCTCGTAAGGACTTACTCCATTTACTGACGACTTCCCTGTTCTGTTTAGTATGTAGACCGCTGTTGTAACAAGCTCAGCCCAAATTGCTTGTGGAAACTGAACATCAGAATTCGAGTACATAAAAGTTCTTGCCATTTCAACTATTGTTCTGTTCTCTCGTTCACTGCTACCATTTTGCTGTGGCGTATAAGGGGCTGTCAACCGCTGTGTAACTCCCCTACTTAGCAAAATCTCTCGAACGTCTGCATTGTCGAACTCACCACCATTGTCGCTTAGAAGCTCTTTGATGTTGTGACCTTGTTTCTCAGCATGAGCGAGCATTTGTTCTAAAACAATTTTGACATCTGACTTCTCTTTGATGACAAAACCATACCGAAATTTAGTGTAGCTATCTTTAAATACAACTAAATAACGTTTCTTCTGAAATGACTCAGCAAAAGGTCCGCAAACATCAGTTGACATAAGCTCTCCTGGTTTCAAAGCCTTTCTTCTAGTACCAAAAGGCAGTCGATGAGACTTGCCATAAATGCAAGGTTCACAAATTTTGTCATCTAGCTTGACTTTAATATCTAGCTCGCGTTCAAGCTTTTCTTTTATGTGACGTTTATCTTGGTGGCCCCATCTCTCATGATACAACTGCAGTGGGTCACTTGATTCTACAATGTTGATACTACTGCTATTCGGGCTAACAGTCTTAATCTCTGCCTTATATAATGTTCCATTCTTCTCTCGAGTGCCCACCAGCACTGGAGCATTATTTACTGAAAGCGAACAGGAGGTAACTGTTGACTGGAACTTACTATTTGGATTTTTTTTCATGTGCAGATAATGGAGAGAATAAATTTCTAGCAATCCTAGGAACTAACCAAACGTCCTTTAACTGCAAACGTTGGCTCCTGCCATTAACTATGGAATTGATCTCAATAACACCGCTACCAACAGCATTTAGTTTTTCATCTCCAGCTGCCTTAATACTGCACGAGTTCTCAAACTCATTAAAAGAACTAAACCAATCTAAACGACTTGTAACGTGTTTAGTAGCTCCATTATCCACCCACCAATCCTCTGCATTAGGCTCAGCAGCTAAGATTTCATTGTGAATAGACACAAGAGCAATCGTATTTGTAGAAGCTCTAGAATCTGCGATATTACTCTGTGAATTACTACTAACAGCATTAGGGCGTGGACGACCATCTGCAATCCACTTTCTACACTGACGAACCCAGTGACCAGGCTGGCGACAATAATTACAATTACCTGGCTTCCACTTTTGAGCAGTGTAATTTGGCTTATGTTTATTAGTTGAGCTATTACAACTCTGTTTCTGTCTATCGGACCTAGCCACTAAAGCTTCTGGTTTATTACTCTCACTACTTGTAAAGGGTTTCATATTTCGTTCAAAAACACAGAGCTGCATATTCAATTCATCAAATGAACGAACTTCATCTTTGGTAAGCAGCATCCAACTAGATTTAAAACTTTCGAAAAAACATGGTAAAATATGCAAAATTTTACATACCAAAAGCAGATCTGGGAGAGTTTTTTCGTTTATTTCTTTTAAACCATTATTTAGTTCATTCCACAGACTCCTCAGCTTGGCTACATGAGTGGAAACGTCATCACCTGATGTCCAATTAAAAGAAAAGAAATCTGCACATACTTTGAAGAGTTGGTCTTTTGATGTTGCCTCAAACTGCTGCTTCAACGCCTCCCAAGCTTCACTGGCAGTATCTTTGTCCATTATCTTCTGATAGACTGCATCAGAAACCGTACTAATGATCATTGACTTAGCGTAGCTATTCGCTTTTCTATACAAATCACAAGCTTCTTTGTGATCTTTCACTTCCTGTTTCGTTGCGTCACCTTTTAACGGATCTGGTTTCTTCAACTTCTGATCGATACAATCTAATGCACCTTCATGGTAATCCAGTAAATCACGAATCTTTCGCTTCCAAACTGGCCAATCTGCTTCACTGGTCAGTGGTTTAATGTGCTTAGCAAACTCCATCGTCGCTATGGATTTAGCAACACTTCACACTAAACGAACGAATTTTAATAATTCACTGAATAACAAATCATCTAAATAAAGCGACTGGTCCCATAACCTATTGAAGTAAAATGCCTTGAATACTAAAAGCACTTTATTATAAACGATCGGACAAGCACTGTCCCGGACGAACAACACAACACAACTAAACAAGATAGCATAGAAGATAATGTGACAAAGAAGAAACCATAGAGATAGAAGAACTGACAAGTGGCGCTATCATAAGGAATTTTACTTAACACTTGAAACTAGATACTTTAACACATACAACAGTAGTAAAGCAATATACTGTTTTTTTTAAATAAAATTTTCATAAAATTTTAATGTATGAATGACACTCATTAAACAAAAAGGTGCATCCATCTTTTTTTATCTCACTATACTTCATCTTGATGATGATAATGTAAGGGTGAAGAGATTTGGGCGGTTATTAACAGTGATGTTTTAAGAGGATAATGAAAGGTAATTTCTAGGTCAATTAACTTGTAATTCAGTTGAATTTTTATTTGAACTTGATGGACATAGAATACATAATATTTATGAGAAATGTATGAAACGATGTACATTTAGAGATGAAAATTTTAGATCAGCATTATTATAAATGTCTTTAAAAATACCTGACGTATTATCCTAGTCAAATTTCATTTTGTATATTTTATATAATTTGTTAATCAATATGCTTTCTAAAACTTACAACTTACCTTTTTACAGTATTTTTATTATAACAATCGTTGTATGCATCTGTATTTATCTCTCTAAATTCTTCAATTGGTAAATTATCAATTACCGCTTGGTCTACAACTTTATTGTTTGTCTTAGTTGTTATTTATTGTGTTATCCTTAATGGCTCATGCATTTCTACCTTAAGTAAAAGTTTATTGAAGAATTTACTTTCAACTTCATCATCCAGATTATGTTTATGTAGCAATAAAGAACTTCCATTTTTCTACAAAATCATCTGCATGGTACTTAATGTCATTAAGATGTTACTCAAAAGTTTCTTCTTTTACTTCCTAATTTATACATTCTTTATAATAAATATAAAAGAAGTTACTATCTTGATGATAATCTTGATTGAAAATGTATTTTATCTGTCCTACTTTATAAAATTTATTTATTAGATGAAGATTGATGGTCATGATATATATATATTTTTTTTTTTTAAATCTCGATTTATTTCATGTGACCATCCTCAGTTTTTTTTTTCCTTGTGGTTTTTTCTCTTCCCCCTTCCCACCAAGAGGTACCACTGGATCCACCCTTGACTGTAAACATTAGGGCGGCGCCCTATAGCCCACCATGTGGATTGTTCGGATGATACTGTCCGATGTTGTTTAGGAGCAATGGGTACATGAAGACAGCCACACATGGAGGACTAGCTCAAGTTGGACGAGGTTGACTGCCAGTCGAGATGATTGAAGGATCGTGCATCAGACGTAGAGGGATCCCATGGTGACTAAGTCCACGATGCTGGCCAGTGTTAGGGCTCCTGTATGCCCACGATCTATTACCAGACACATTGAAGAGTCGAATCTGCGACCCCAGCATCCACTATGTGAGCTACCATTAACTCTACAGCAGTGGTGGCTCTGTTTGCAACATGGAATGCCACAGACTGGTGATGTGTTGTATTTAGTGCAATGCTGCTTCGTTATGGGGACTGATGATCATAGTGCCTGGAAGTGGATAGCCCCAGGTGAACCCTACAATCCTATTCTCACTATCGACTGACACACTTTCCCCACAGAGGGCATTAAGATCTGGGGAGCTATAGCATAAGATAGCCGATCTGCTTGTGTCATGTTATGTGGAAAATTGACGGTCCTGTGGTATGTGGATGAGATAATATGCCCCTATCTGCTCTCATTTCTGACAGGAACTCCAGGTACGATATTCCAGTAGGATGATGACTGACTGCACACAGCATGGTTCGGCCAAGACAGCCTCTGTAATGTCCAAAAACTACCATTGCCTATCCACTCCCCTGAGAAATCACCAATAGAGCATGTTTGATACCAGTTGAAATGCCAGCTGCTGCCATGCCACATTATCCAAGATTTGGAACCTGTGGGCCCATCTGACTAAGGACAACATCCCGTGTCTGCTGGACTTCAAGTAAGACTGTGTTCCTGTATGAATCGCAGTGCGTGGGGGTGCGATGCACTATTGAAGATGACCGGACAGGTTATCACAGATTAATATGTAATTGCTCTGCTTTTGTGATTACTGTGAGCACCACAACTACTGGAGGGTAAGTTTACGGGGAGTGGGGTGCAACTGACGAGGGGAGAGGTAGCTACGCGCGCAGCCTGCTGCAGTGCTAAAATACTAGTCGTCATATAATCAGCTGCGTGTTTGCCGATGCGCGCTGAATTTTTTTGTAACTGTTTGTACATAACCATTCCATCACAGCTGCCGCCATCTGGGCCGTGCCGGTGGCCAAAGCGCAGACATCTAGGGAGACGAGCCGCCAGTATTTGTGGCACTACAGACCTATACAAAGTTTCTGTACTACACAATGCATACTTCTTTGTGCTCTGTTTTTATTGTCCGGCAGTGTATGTTATGTTGCTAAACTAGCCAAAGCCTGATCTTAAGCCCTTTACAATTCACAACAAAACATTCCACTACAAATATTGTTCATAAAAACTTTAATTTCAATAAGCAGAACATGCATGGGTTTGTTTGGTGACGGGAACAGCCGTATACTCAGTGGAAAAGCAGGAACTCTGGTGTCAGTTCACTTCGCTTTCATAATGTCTTAAAAGCATACACAGCACGAGCAAGTCACTCTGAAACTTCTATGTAAAATCAAGTTTAATTTATTATTAAGTTCCATGCTAATGACAGTCTCGTTAAAAATATTTTATTGTAATATTTGGTCACACTGACGTTGTACTGGTAGTGGGAATTTTATGTCACGACCATTGCCCGGTCACACACTCACTTCAATTTATTTAATTACGCATCCGTAGTTGTAACTGCTACTGGTGTGGGTTAATACTCACTATTTTTCTCTTCATGTGTTCGAGAGGGATGCTCATTTGTAGTTTGTGGTACCTGCCATGCTGTCCAGTGTGTGACTGTTTCTCCCTCGCTGAAAGCCAAACGCTTCTGCTCTGGTCCATGGTGTAATGCTGCAGTGTTCTGGGACACCAGGCCGCGTGGATAATGTGCTCCTTCTTGCCGTGTTTACGTCCACATGTTCGGTTTGGGCTTAGAGAGTGAGATAGAGGTACAATGCCAAATATAACTTAACAATAGAAGAAAATAAACCCACGTGATATAGGATAAACCCAGGATATTATAACTGTACCATTAAGCATTGCTAAGGTAGCAATACAATTCTGAGTTTCGCTCAAAATGATAATTACAAGATCAAGTAATACAGATATTTACAAAAAAAAATATTACACTGAAGGTGCCATCACAGAGGCACGTAAGTGGGTACAGACACAGGACATAGTAGAATGTATACAAAAAATGTCAAAATATTGTATCACACCAAACATGTACTGCAGGGGACAAACACTTCCAGAATGCACTTAATATGGTGTTGGGCCACTCATAGCACTGAGACAGGTTGCGATATGGTCGGGAATAGAGGCATACAGACATTGGATGTCTCCTGCGAAAGATTATTCCATAGATGGCACAACTGACCTTCCACATCCGCCATAGTTGCCGCTGGCCGAAGTTGCCATCCAATCTGGTCCCTAGCATTCTCGATGGGTGAGAGGTCTGGGGATCTTGCTGCCCAATGGGGCTGACAAGCTACACCAGGAAGGCAAGTACACTTGGTCACAGAATTTCCAGGACGTAACGCCATGCCATCAGAGTTCCTTCAATCACCACCAGTGGGGTGCGAGATTCGTAGGAAATGGCACCCCAACACCATGACAACTCTCGTTGGGGTGGTATGCTGCACTACAATAAAGCATTGAATACATCGCTGAGCAGGACATCACCAGACACTTATTCGAATATTGTCCGCACACAGAAAGAACCATGATTCGTCGCTGAACAGCACTCATCGCCAAACCACAAGCTGCCATGATGCCCATTCCCAGCAGAAGTTCACATGTGCTCGGCTATGCTCAAGTTGTAATGTTAGACATCGTAAGCTTTCATATTAGCCTGGATATGGTACTGGTGGACACAGGCATATCCCCAGCTGCCATGACACGTCCCTAGATGGTGCGCAGCGACGCCCGTGGAATACTTACATCCTGTCAGACAATGAAATAATCCTTCTTGCTGGAGGTCTGCCAGGGTCGACCCGAGCCTTCTCGACAAGTGTGTGTACTCTCCTGTTCCCACTATGTTCAATACTGACTCAGGAGCCGCGGTGGCTGAGCGGTTAGACTGCTCGCCTCCCACCAAGGTTAACCAGGTTAAATCCCATGCCAGATCACTCCCAGATTTTTGCAAATTGGAATCGTGCCAGACGATGCCACTGGTCGGCAGGTTTTCTCTGGAATCTTCCATTTACCCTACCCTTGCATTTTGGCACTACTCTATTCTCGCCTCATATTAACCGCATTAGCTATCAAGACCTCATTGTTAAGAGCCATCCAAATCTCTAAACTCAACTCTACACTGACTCACAGTGTAGGCAGAATGGTTCAAGTGGCGAGTGATGCGCCGAAACGTCGACCTGCCTCTCGAAAGCCGACGATGCGGTATTTCTCAAATTCATCCAGCTGGGAAAAGACTTGTCGAATGCACCATCGGGCATGCTGTGTATTCACTGAAATTTGTTATGTGACTCACACTCTTCACACTGATACTATGGCCTAATTCGGTGTCTTGCAGCAATGAATGAAGGAGGGACATGTGTGCCCCCTGATAGCATATCCGTGCAAGCAAACTGCAACTGCGAGCTAGAGCAATTACACAGTTTTGAAGTTGCCGCCCAAAAATGGCAATATCTTGTTAATAATGTGCACTTTCGCGCTGGCTTGTGAATATAAACTGTCGTAAACGCTAGTGATCAGCTTGTTACCAATACAACAGCGACAATTTGCCTATTGTTTTCTGTTCCATTCATGCTGACAGTGCCATCCATACAATACAAATGTAAATCATTGTAAAAGTAAAAATGTTCTCGCTAGAGTGCAGAACTGAATGCGAGGACACTTTAAAAGGAAAAACTCCTCGCTGCAATCTTTTTAAAATACATATACCTTCACTTCCCACCTTCTTAGTCATGTGTTTCTGACTTATGATAGTTCTGAATTGTGTGTTTCTAAGTTATGGTCATTCTAAGTTATAATTTTCTAAGTTACAATATTTGTAAGTTATGTGATTCTGCATTGTGTGTTTCTAAGTTATGGCAGTTCTAAGGTGCATGTTTCTAAGTTATGTGATTCTGCGTTGTGTGTTTCAAAGTTGTGTGTTTCTAGGTTGTGATAGTTCTAAGTTGTGTATTTCTAAATTATGACAGTTCTATATTATTAATATCCAAGTTGTAATGTTTCTAAGTTATGTGATTATGAAAAGTGTGTTTTTAAGTTGTGTATTTCTAAGTTATCATAGTCCTAAGTTGTGTTTATAAGTTGTGATCGTTCTAAGTTATGATTTTTTAAGTTACCATGTTTCTAAGTTATGTGGTTCTGCATTGTGTGTTTCTAACTTATGACTGTTCTATATTGTGTGTTTCTAAGATATAATATTTCTAAGTTATTACTTTCTAAGTTACAACTGTTCTAAGTTGTTATGTTCTAAATTACGACATTTTTATGTAATAACTTTCTAAGTTACGATGGTTTTTAGTTATGATAGTTATAACTTGTGTGAATGTTTTCAATAAATCTAATTTATAACTGTTCTAAGTTGTGATTTTCTAAGTTATGTGTGATTCCCGACGGGACATGAGGGGTTCTTCGAATAGGAAGGCCAGGAAGTGTGGTCACACGAAATTACGACTCAAACAAGTAGAGTGCGCACTCATTTTATAATCTCGCCAGTCCACTATACATAACGTGACCATACGTCCCGTTTTGAACGGGACAGTCCCGTTTTTCAGCACTCTGTCCCGTTGTCCCCGATGAAAGCTTCGGGACACCCAAATGTCCCGTTTTTATCAAGCAAGCAAAAATATTGATTTACTAATCATAAAAATAATTTCAAAATTGTAAATTTACCGTAGAAATTTAAACGTCTGAATGCTGCTTTACCCGCGGTTGTCAAATGACTTCTTGCTCGTATTTTTCCTTGGCGCGGGCGGGCGGT